>OZ026555.1:3239794-3427294 GCA_964020155.1 Chondrilla cf. caribensis | reverse complement strand
CGTAAGACGATTTTGATGGTAGACCAGATTACGTAGTGGAGCAATTCTGTTTTGAACCATTCATAACTGAATCAAACATCACTCTAGTACTAGAATAATCAGCCCTGTACCAAGTCCAGCCTTTGGGCCGATAGTCGATAATTCTTCAAAATATTGTGTTTTTTCAATTTGCGAGGATGAAACCGTACAAAATTTCGGTTTGTATAAGTCAGCCCATGTATGATTTATTTTATAATTATTATGTATAGTATAATGTACAATTATTATTTACATTCCACTCATCTATGTATATCTTACTATTTGCAGCTACACCTACTCCTATGTCAGTGGATAAGTTACCACTTTTCACTCTCAACTGCTCATCATTGGAAAACTTGTGGGGTACCCTGAATTGGACCAGGTCTGGTTTTGATGTCGAGCATACTAACATTGAAGTTGTGTGCCTCCGTGGCAAGGAAAAGGTTTGTCTTCACAGTCAGGTATACTTGATAGTCATTGTGTGCAACCATGCTTTTTCGGAAGGTTGAAACTATTATGGTAACATCCAGACCCTTAATTATTTCATGCATGTAATTCTGAATGAGGGAGTGGGTGATCCACCTTATGTACATGAATGAGTATATCTATATTACTTTGAGACTATAATATTATAGTGGAATTGAAACACCTGTTGAAAATTCATTAAGCCATTGATATTTTATGTTTCAAATACATAATTGAGAATGTATTGCACACCTTTTCCCTCATCTTGTTTGGTGTTGAAATTTGCAGACCCTAGCTCGGTCCATACTACATAAAATGAAATTGTACATTATAAATTAGAATTACAATGTGTCATTTGTCAGATACTCCTTCAATGACTCCAAAATGTAGTCTTAATACGAGACTTACCCCAGTAAGTCTTTACTCGAAATATGTATGCTACCAACATGTATTAATTTTATATAATATTTAAGTATATGGTTGACAATAATATTGAAATAATAATGAATCTTCTACTTCCCATTCAGAGAAAATACTATGGTTCTTATCAGGCAAATGTTGAGGTGCACACAACGATCACACCTTCAATTACATCGGTTAATATAATTTATATCAGCTCTTCAACGCCAAACATGTGTACAGCTGCCTTGTGGAGTAGCTCTGTCGATGATCATAATCACACGCCACCCGCCACAACTGTAGTTGGCCCATCCTTTACATCATGTGACCTACCAACCACAGGTGAGACATTTTCAATCCAGCAGTTATGTTTCAACAGTTAAAGTTATCATACCACTTACCTGTCACAATTGGGTGAAGTGTCAAGTCAATCACTAAAGGTCTTGAGTATGGATCTATAGTAATTAATCAAAGCCTGTTACGAAAAGTAAACATTGCATACAGCATGCACACTCAGTAGATATTATCTGACAAAATGTCTATTCAACATAGATAGAGGAAGGTTCTGCCGGATGTATGCATGCATGTGTGATATATGTTGTGTGTTTTGATATCGTTATAACTAGCAGTATATTAGGTGAGTATCAAATCATCTGCACAATTGTGATCATTGCAACAGTGTGAGTAACATTAAATTTTACTGTGTATTCACCCATGTAATGATTATTATATTTGGTGTTCATTTAGTCACAGTCGTACCTTATTATGTTACTTTAGTGTGCTTGCTGAATACCTTTTTGGTGTCTTTAATCTTAACAATGTCATGTTTTTTGATTTATCACTAGAGCCATACTTAAGCCCTTTACTGAGCAGTTCACCATTTCCAACTGTGACAGGTAAGTAGTATGATATTGTCTATTCACCCATGTAATATATTATAATTATATTATTATTTGGTGTTCATTTTAGTCATAGTCATACCTATTATATTTATTTACTTAAGTATTCTAAGCCTTACTATAACATTATGCCTTGTTTGTGCATTTCTTTACACCAGGTTTTGATTTATTACTGTAGAGCCATACTCAAGCCCTTTGCCAAGCAGATCGCCACCTTCGAATTCAACTGATACAGGTGAGTAAACAGTAATTCACCATGTATGAAATTATTTTAAATTGGCCTGATTTCACTTGATGTGTACTGTAACAGACCATAAGGTAGGATTTAGGAAGGGGGGGGGGGGGAGGGGGGTTAATTTGTGATAAGTAAGAAAAATTACACTAGTGTTGTGGTAAAGTGTTGAACTGTTCAAAAAACCTACCTTTGGTTGCCTTTAAAATGGATACTTGTTGGCATTCTGAAGATAGTTTTGTACAAACCCATTGATCCACCATTTAGAGGCTCGCTGTGACATTCTTGATACTTCTTATTACATGCCCCTTTGTTAGATCCAGATACTGCTGTTATAGTTTCAGCAACTGTACCAAGTGTGACTGTTCTGGTTCTGGTTATTCTTGGATCTGTAATGATTGTCTCCATCTTCATTGGGAAGAAAAGGTGGGCTTGTATATTTGCATGGTGAGGAATAGGAGTTCATAAGCATTAATTATGACTTTTCAAGTATGTTGCTGAAACAATCAATTTTGTTTCATGATTATTATTAATACCTACCACAGGAGAAGATCAACAGGAAAGAAAGAACTTGATAATGAAACCTTAGAGGTAAGATTGTCTATGCAAACATGAGATTCTTGCATATTTTGTAACCATACAGGCATGCATACACAATATATCAATGGTATGTACACATGTCATATGATATATGATATGTTGAAATTGACTGTAAACCCTATGTTGACATGGTACAAAATTGATTGCATCCCAATTGAGCAATAGATTGAAGAGAAAGTGTGCACACATCAGTGATGGAGCAAAGGTCACTGATGTGTGCATGGGAAACAACATATTTCCCCATACAAGTCTCATTGTTGGGATTAGTCCATTGAAACCTAGGCATACTAAATTTTCTATGCCAGGACAAACTGTACCCTGCCTAGTTGTGCTGCCGTTATCTTCCTCACTACTTTTCAACAATATGTCAAGACATAGATTTTTTCTAATGTGGTATAAATAAAGCCATATTGTGGCAGAAATATTGTGTAGACACAACACAAAATTGTCTGAACCCCTTCTATCAGTCATCAATCATCAGTGAACTATTTGGATGAGTAGAAATGTCTCATATGGGTGGGAATATCAATTTTATTGATCGATATGTTCTATGTGTACTGAAAACACAATTCAATCGAATTTAGTCGGATGTAAACCATAGGAACCTGACTTAAGTGTTTCCACACTTTACATCTGTGTCAATGCACACGAATATGAATACAGCATGTATTCATTGAATAAAATTAAACAACAGCTGAAAGTTACAAACAAATGAATTTACTTTTGTAATGTACCTGATGATGTTATTTTTTGCTTATTGTAATCATCCATTTGCAGCTGGAAGAGGTTCAAAGCTCATACTTTCTTGAAGATAGTCATTGTGACAAGGACACAGTTTTTGATAATCTTTCTGAGATCAATTTGAAGCATCACGTAGATGACTCACACAACTATATTGACCAAAACGATTTATCTATTGATTTCAACAAACCTGTGGCGCGTGAAGAAATGCCAACTGCTTTCCCTGGTTACAAGGTCCTTGGAGACTTTCCACCTCATTCTGATCAATTCCAATCAAATCCCATCATTAAAACCATCAATATGGATGAAATGTCTGATACTTCATCAAAGTTTGAGAGTGACGCACTATTAAGTGATTTTCAACTTGAACAATTTCTCAATAAATCTAACAGTGAAAACATCAACTCAGCTATACCAGGCTATGTGTCTCTATAAGAGTAGATGAGGCTTATATGTATGTGTTATAGCTGCAGTCTACTACAATGTCAGTTCTAAGTATTCTTTACCAAGTGCATCATGTTATAATGTTGGCTGATCACATTATGAGTATATTTGTGTAAAGTGTACATTTAATCATTCCATTTGGTGCTTATTATGTGAAATGATTATGTTGGTTTGGACTTGTGTATTGTAATAATATTATACTTATACATTTAGTACCAAATACAGTGGAACCTCTCTATTATGGACACTTTGGGACCTTTTTAGGTATCCTCAATTCAGAGGTTTCTTAATAATACACTACAGTACTACACTGGGACACTAAATGGTGTCCTTATTATAGAGGTTTCTGCTACCTTAAGAGGTTTGTAATAGAGTGGTTCCACTGTACTTATCATAATACTATACTGTTATACAGTAGATAATTACTTTACTGTGGTTAATATGCATTACAAATACTGCATATTAACCACAATTGAAAATAGGATGTGGCCCTCGTTCCTAAGATACAGTACATACTGACTGATAGTACCCATCATCCCAGTACATACTGAACGAGTTCGACTGTAGTAATGACAGTAAACAAATGATTAGTTTGGCATCACACAAGCCTGGCTGCATGTATAGTGGTATCATCAAAAAAGATTGAATTGCATTTACTCAGGGTGTATGTACGCATGCTCATGATCACACATGTATACATTCATATTAATGTTATAGAATGGATGGGGTTTTCCCTCTCTCTCTGTGTGTGAACATGTGTGTGTTCATGTCTGTGTATTTGTATGTCTGTACATGCTTACAGGTGGTTGATATGAATATGGGTACTTGTACACAGTTGGATGGATTGATGTGATCATTTTGACACAAAGCAATCCCTGATGCAGTGCTATGTAACACACAACCCAAGTAAAGGTTGCGTAACTAGATATTATTGGATTCCCAAATATAATATACCATATAATTGATAGAGAGCCATTAATTCTCGTTCTTCCAGCACCTCAGAGATTGCCAGTATATACTCACTCTGCTACAAGCGTACAGTTGAATCCTGAATAATCGAGTTGTTTCACCTGCTACAACAAGGCCACTAACTACCTAATATTGTTCTCACATAGCAATGATCAACCATCAAATGTACATGTTATTCTGGGTAAATTGATGTATTCAAATTTATATTTGGTCCATTACATTGAAAAAGAGTTTGCCTTCATGGATCAACTAAATTGATTGTGAGTGTATTGATGCAATTTATATAACCAAATTGATAAAATTTTACAGCAAAGAATGATTATTCCGTTCACATGCAGACATAATATGCATACAGAATTAACATGAATTAGGATTTTTATTATTAATTTGGTTACGCAGTTTCTTATATATAGTAATTAATTTAAAAATATCATATTTATTTCACATTATTATGCCCAGTATCTCGCTCTATTGTAGTCTTGTACTTTTATATATGTTCTTAACATAATATACTGTTGCTTGTCAGGTTTTCGAGTTGTTCTGTTGTCATGTTTTACTAGTTGTAAATTGATTAAATCTCTATTGAAAGCGATTGTGTAATCTTTGTGACGTCACAGCCCCGACCAACTGTTATGTGGCAGTCAGATAAGGTTCGTGGAATGGATTGCTTCCAATTGCAAGGATATGGCAGTGACCATTACGTCTCCTTATCACGCGGTGAATTACCTCAATTGTACAACATTCCTGTAAATCCTTACTGTCTACCTATGTACTATTTTTATGGCTGCCGAATTCCTGTCCCAAGTAGATGTGCGTGTGTCGATACCAATGGTTGGACAACGATTGGTATCTCTGGATCGGACCGAAGACCATTCTTTAGGAAATGATGATCTATTGGCAGCGTTATCCTCTGAGTTTGATTGCCTTCGCTCTACATTTCTCGTCCGTAATTGGTGAAAGTGGTGAGTGCGCCAGTATTATAATACTCTTAGACTAGTACCGTAACAGTACAGTGCTGTCGACGGTAAATAATATTCTTATATATGTTTAGGAATATATTCGTTTCAGCCAACATCTACAGTATCTTGACCAAAACCATGCATACTTCAATATAGAAGAGCAGTTCCATAGTACAACCTTTTTAAAAACGTATACTAGTGAACTTTTATAGTACCCTATAGTCCTAGAGGGGAAGTACCAAGTAAATGTAATGTTATGAGATTGGGTAGGGTCCACAAAGACATATGTATCAAACCAATTGTAGGTATAAAATTATACTGGAACATTTAGGTTATGTTTTTACTTACTGTACAACATAATATATGAATTTTCAAGGGGGTCAAATGCCCATGGTCCCTCCTCAATGTCTATATTTACACCAAATTAAATGCTCTGCTTAGCTCACATGTTGATATCTTTCATTACCAGATTGAATAGGGGTTTTGTAATTATTGTCTTTGGTATGTAGTGAATAGATTATTAGCTTAGCTTCTGCAGTATATTTGCAAGCAATCTATAGGTTTAAACTACACATGTATAAGTCAGACCTTCTCTCTTATCCAATTGCAAAGAATCACTGCAGGGTCCTGTTTTACTGTCACCAACAACATCTGGTTCAAGATCAAATCTACAAAATGGAGGTTAAGGACTATCTTTGATGATGGATTATCCTGCTATTCTACTATTAGCATGTTATCTACATGCAGGAAGTACTGCCACTCCCAGGCCAACAGATGAAGCAAATGTTACCTTACATGGTTTGCCAAAGCTCACTCTCAACTGCTCCTCACTGGATAGCTTGATGGCTACTGTGGATTGGAGGGTAGCCAATACGGATTTAACACCTGTCGATATTGAAGTTGCCTGCCTTGATATGGACAATATTACTGTGAGTACCGATGTACAAAACTGACCATCATTGCATGGGACTCATTAGATACAGAAGATTACTATTGCAATTTTATAGGTACATACAACTCAACTCCTTATCACTCTTAATACTAGTATAAATATTTCCTTCTAACTATTGGGACTGTGACTCAATTATAATTTTACTAAATTCAATGCTTATTATTATTTCTTGCAGAGAACGTATTGGGCAAGACAATATCTAAATGCAGAGAGGCTAATAAATGACACTGTTAACTTATCGTCAAATTCAAATCCTCCCACACTGCATGTCACACCTACAACCACAAATAAGTGCACAGCCGCTGTGTGGAATGTTGAATTGCCCAGCGAGTTGGGAGGGATGACTAAAATCATTGGTCCCTACTTCACTACTTGTGACCTGCACTCATCAGGTGAGCAAGCTGAACCAGCTTCAATGGTATGTAGTTAGCCCTACATGTAATGTACTGTACCAGCACTTAGAATACCCTATAACCACCAAATTGAATACAGTCTAAGTTACCTGGTAAGCACCTTAATTGTAGTGTACAGCAAATCTGTACTTCTTATTAGAGATGTTTGCTATTAATACCTGTTGACATCTTATACAATAATATTAATTATTATTATAGCATGCATGAGATATATGTACATAGGACCACGTGACTTGTATTCTATGTACAGAGCAACTTGTTTAGTAAGCACCTGGGTTAGTACATAATCTTAGTTAGTGAATACACTTCACTCAAGTCTCCTATGTCAGCCAGTACTGATAGTAATCGCCTCAGATAAGAAGTACACATTTTGTGTGCCTTTCAAGGTACTTACTAAACAAGTTTGTCTGTATCAGTAATGTAGTATTAACCAGCTGAGGGTATGTACTAAGCAAGTTGCAGTTGTGGGATGTACTATAATTGAATCATGTAAGTGATAATAAATTGAATATTGTTAAACGAATTGTGCATGCTTAATTGATGATACTTGTAATATGTTTAGATATCATTTCCAGACCATCAGTGATTCTGGACACAATTTGGAGCAGTGTGGTGACTGTGGGTGAGTTGGTTGCCATTATCCATACTCATACAATATATACAGCTGTCTAGTCTCACATAGGTACATAGACCCATCTAGACCTATCAGCACAAACCACCTGGGTCTACTGTCATCCACCTGCTATACCAATGCTCACACTTAGTTGTTCTGACCACTATTATATTGGTTGATGGATGTCCATCTTCAACTACATGCAATCCAATCTGTTGACATTGACTTCCACCTATGTGATTACCATAACACTTACAGATGAATTAGCAAATACATTATTGACTACTAGCTCAAGTGATCCTACAGGTCAGTTATGCACAAAATCATGCACATGTATAACTATGTATGCTGTGATCTATACACACAAGGCAAACACTCATAATTATACACGTGCATGTACACACATGTACACACATGTAAACACACGCACATACAACATGCACACACACACACACACACACACACGCACACACACACACACACACACACACACACACACACACACGCACACACACACACACAGAGAGAGACTTACATTATACACTAGATTTTGCTTTATCACTGTGTGGCGTTTCTTACATCCACATGTAATCAGATTCAATGTCAAGTACTCCACTTGTCGCTTCAACAGGACCAGGTTCTACAGGTAAGAGAAACCATACTACATACTCCCATTCTCCGTTACATTTCAGTGTTAATGCTCTTTTCTACAGATACCTCTTCTGTAACATTACAGGCTACAATTTCAGCTGTGTTGATTGCTCTACTATTACTTGCCTTCAGTTTGGTTACCATTATTTCAATTGTCTTCATTCTGAAGAGAAGGTATGTATATGCAGTTTAATTTGTTAGAGCCGAAATAATGGTAACAGTTGTTTCAGATAGTGCAACAATATGTGAAGTTGTAACAGTTATTTTAAGTGGGTATCAAATATTGTATCACAGGAGGAAACAAACAGGAAGGCGAAGCTTGAATAAAGAAGTTTTTGAAGTGAGAGATCATATACAAGATATAATGTTCATATTCAATACTTTGTAATCAAGCATTAATGTGGAACCTCTCCACTACAATCCTCTGAATTGCAGCTCTCCATAATAAGGACACCTCTGTGTCCTGCTGTAGTACTGTAATGTAATAGGTGAAGGTGTATTGAGGACACCTCAGAAATAAGGACATGAAATAAACATCCCAAGTGTCCTTAATAGAGAGGTTCCACTGTACTTGAATAACGTTCAACTAGTGGCACACTATACACACAAACACACACACGCACACATACACACACACACACACACACGCACACACACGCACACACACACACACACACACACACACACATACACACACACACACAGAAACACATACGCACACCACACACACAGAAACACATACGCACACCACACACACACACACACACACACACACACACACACACACATACACACACACACACACACACACACACACACACACACACACACACACACACACACACACACACACACCATACACATGAATAAATGAAAGTCCATCTTCTCTGCAGCTCGATAAATTGCAACATTCACAATTTCTTGAAGATCATGAATGTGACGAGGACACCGTTATTGATGACCTTTCAGAGAATACTTTCACATGCAACGTGTATGATTCATGTACTACATCTGAAACATACTCTGAAAGTCTCCATGTGATGGGACAGAATGTAACCAATATTGAAGCAGAATTATCTACACCCAGGAATTGTAGATCAACAGAGGAATGTGCAGTAGACCATGTACATCCAATCATGACTTCCATCACCACAATTATCAATCCTAGTGAAAGTTGTGATGAACAGGAAAGCGATGTGTCGTCCCCAAACGATATCGAGTTGAAACAAGTCATGAATGAGTCAACCAATGGAAGGCTGGACATATCCAGTCCGGTTCTTCAAAGAGAGAGTCGAACCAACATATATGTGATGTTATAGGATGGTTGTAACAGTTGTAAAGTGATTATCATGCTTATGTACATATTGTAATCCTTGTATTTGTTGTTATAATTCTAAAATTGTCAGTCTTGTTTGGTTTGTTTTCACTCATAAACCTTGGTTCATGGGATAAATGATAAGTCTTCGTGGGATTTAAAATCTTGAGCTTATTCCCACCAATGAGATACACTCTATATATGTACATACAGCATGTGGGGAGCAATAGACTTATTAAGTACGATTGAATGTGTTGTTTTGTACCAAAATTCGCAGAACAAAATCCACATTCTTCATACGTACACTAGGAAGAAGAATCCAATTTTGGCATAAGATAAGGTATCAAGTAGGAAATACTTGAACAGAGGGGGCATCACTACAACTGACAGCGACCCACATGTGATGATATCCCGTACCAACATCAAACCATAAAAGTGCTGTGGGAACTGCTTTCACTCCCATGATCCACTCACTGCATCCTTGCCATCCAAACACATGTTTACGTGTGTGTAGAAGCTGCATGCACACATGCACATGCATATAGACTGAACAATTATATATTTGCAAACATAAAGAACTGCCATGTGAATCGATGTGATATCCATACTCATTGTATTACCACATGTACCTGCTTTAAAACGTCTACATGTGCACACTATTGAAATACACACATACAATTGAAAACGCACATGAAGTTTCGGACGTATGTGCGAACAGTACACCCTCGCTTGTGGACGAGTGAGGTATGCGTAATTATTACGTAGCATGCGCCACGTACAGCAATCATCAAGAAAGAAAATGGCTGCCGATTCCAATAATGGAATGAGTGGTTCAATAACCAATGCCCTCAGTCGCTTGTGGAACGGAGGTGGGAATGGAGACAACCAAGAAAATGATAGCGAAATGTTTAAACTGGTGAATACAGAGGATGGGTTGCAACCTACGTGGCACTAGTTTTGTACGTTGATAATCGCGTGTTGACATCACATCTGTTGTCGCTCTGCCCTACAGTCAAAGAAACAGAGAATCACTGGGTTCTTTCTCTCGTTACTTCTTGGAATCTTTTGTTTTGTATTGGTTAGTCATTCGGTCGTGTTTATTGTGGTCTTTTGTCGTGTATAGTCTTGAAGAGTTGGGTAACTTGGAATAAGTATCCTATAGCTATGGACAAGTGTCTTTGAATATCCAATCTCACATCTACCATCGAAGATAACACAGACATAAGCTTATGCCATCAACATCTACTGTTACTACCTTTCTAATGTACATTGCCTACATCATACAATTGGCTATATGTGATGACACACATGGGATGGGGAGCTACACTCAAATTCAGGGTATACAGTGGTGCCATCTGGTACATACCTGTATCTTGCCAGTGCAGCATATACCCACACACCACATTGACTTGTGTTGTAACATGTTACCTGAGTCCAAGATCATACACACATTTAAAAGAACACCTTAGTGTATTAGTTATAACTTCTCTTGTAGTATCAAAATATTATTAATAATGGTCTTCCCCGCTACTTACCTGTATGCCTGTGTCCTGTATTTGTCTTCCTGGGCGCCTTTACAGTAGCCTCTGGCTATTGGTTCCTCAATATAATGAAGATTACCTACACCTACCCATACCTGTTTTTTTCCTTGTAGGCTTTTTTGGTGGCACCTTTCATATTGGTCAAAGCTAAGAAATTTGTGATTTTGTTCACACTGGGGAGTGTATTTAGTTTGGGAAGGTGAGAGAGCATTGACATGTATTTGGACTGGTTGAATGGTCGGTGTGTAAAGTGGAATTCTAGCCCTCCTTGAGTGAATTTGTTTTGTTTTTTTCCAGTAAGGTATTTTCTCACTGAACCTTGTTTTCACATATGTAGTTCTGCATGTACTGTGTTGGCACTCCACTTCTGTGGTGTGGTTGAACATGTGTGGTGTGTACTGGATGTGTATTGCTGAATTGATACTTTATGTGGTTGTGTAGATTGTGAACACGGAAAACTGGAGGTTGTTGTGTGTATGATGGGCAGGTGGTAGGTTGTTGTGTGTATGATGGGCAGGTGGTAGGTTGTTGTGTGTATGGTCGGCAGGTAGCAGGCTGTTGTACGTGTGGGTTGTGTGCAGATAGGAGGCTGTAATTGTGCATTGTGGGTAGGTAGGAGGCTGTTGTGTGGATGGTGGGCAGGTAGGAGGGCGTTGTGTGGATAGTGGGCAGGTAGGAGGCCGTTGTGTGTATGGTGGGCAGGTAGGAGGCCGTTGTGCGTATGGTGGGCAGGTAGGAGGCCGTTGTGTGTATGGTGGGCAGGTAGGAGGCCGTTGTGTGTATGGTGGGCAGGTAGGAGGCCGTTGTGTGTATGGTGGGCAGGTAGGAGGCTGTTGTGTGGATAGTGGGCAGGTAGGAGGTTGTTGTGTGGATAGTGGGCAGGAGGTTGTGAGGATTGTGAATGAAGAGTTGCATATCTCTGCTCATGCAATTCAAGGCAAATTCACCCTCATATTGATGAAAACTGTTTCCTACATGCTTTGTTTAGTCTTGGTAGTGATGAAATGCAACATTTAGAACAGCCTGGGTAGATTTCCCTCCATGTAGAGGCTCAAATTCAATTGGTTACAGATATACGTAACTTGCAGCCGTAACTGGAGGAGCCATTCCCCATGTATCCATTGTGTCTGACAACCACCTCATTCTTACATGATAAAATCTGAACAAAACTTGTGCAATAGCTGGACTTCACCTCTTCCATTGCAGTTATGTACTTACGTACATACACAAGTAGGTTGCTTCATTCGTTCCTGTTGTTCCACCTCCATGTTGGTATCAGCTGTACCTTGGTGTGGATGATTGTGCACAGAGTACGTATGTACAGCACCCATAGTCCAATATAAAATATCATGTGATAGAAAGTGACTTTACTAATAATTCCTGCCTGATACGATGCTATACGTATAATATTATTATACTGTTTGTGTTTTCTCATACAGTTTTTCGTTTCTATGGGGCCCGTGGAACCACATCAAGCACCTCCTGTCTTGTGAGCGGTTACCATTCACAGCAGCCTACCTAGGATCGATAGCAGGGACTCTTTTCTCAGCCTTGTGGGTGAGTGGATGCATTTGTACAGTGAATAGAACCTGTCTATAGTGGTAACCCAATTGAGACCCAAAAATGTGGCTCTTTCAGAGAGGTGACCTTTATACACAAGCTATTTGTACACTATAGAACCTTTTGACTTAGTAACCTGGTTGTTATAGAGGGGTTGCCTTTATACACAGGTTGAACCCTACACTAGAGGCCCTTTTTGGACTTAGTATTCTGGCTGTTGTAGAGAGGTGGCCTTTATACACAGGTTGAATTGTATACTAATGGCCCTCTTTGGGGGTTATAAGTAACCTGGCTGTTGTAGAGATCTAGATGTCGTGCTGATACAGTGACCATTATTACACAGGTTTCACTGTGTGTATTTGTAAGAGTTCTGGTGTATGTGTGATGTGTACTCTCACAAATTGGAGTGCGTACAGAAATGCAATATAATAGTGGAGCCTGTCATGAGAGACCACTGTAGTAAAAACCCACTTCTTCCAGGGTCAGCACTTTGTACACTAAATGTCATGTATTATACATTGTTGACCTCTGTAGTAAGTGAACAAAGGAGCAGTTGAAGAAGACAGTTTCCCTTTGTGTAGTGTAATGAAAAAGATACTGATCCAGTACCATTTTTCACTGATAGTGTTACATTTAAAACATTCCATGATTAACTTACTCTGTGGTTAGCTGGAGGCTTGAGCAGTACGTGCCATTTGTAGTGTTAAAGTTACTATTGGAGGGCATTTTATTAGCTAGGACAAAGATTTTAGATCATATCAGAACAGTACGTACATTGAGTATAATTATGTACATACAGTATGTGCGGTATTCATGCCCGCACTTTACATGTACGTACGTATGTGGATTATACAACAATTCCAACGAACATACGTATGTACATAGATAGCCCTCAAACATCCTTTATTGACAACCTCCCTACAAACCTCTGTTGGTAACTTCCCTACAAAACCCCTGCTGACAACCTCCCTACAAACCTCTGTTGGTAACTTCCCTACAAAACCCCTGCTGACAACCTCCCTACAAACCTCTGTTGGTAACTTCCCTACAAAACCCCTGCTGACAACCTCCCTACAAACCTCTGTTGGTAACTTCCCTACAAAACCCCTGCTGACAACCTCCCTACAAACCTCTGTTGGTAACTTCCCTACAAAACCCCTGCTGACAACCTCCCTACAAACCTCTGTTGGTAACTTCCCTACAAAACCCCTGCTGACAACCTCCCTACAAACCTCTGTTGACAGACTCCCTACAAACCTCTGTTGGTAACCTCCCTACAAACCTCTGTTGGTAACCTCGCTACAAACCTCTATTGGCAACCTTCCTACAATCCTGTATACCAAATCCTCAGCTAGTGTATTGTTCTTCTCTGGAGTGTGTTGTGACATGTAACTATAGAGTGTTTACTGTTACGCAGCGCAAACCACTGTCATCAAAATTAATGTCTGTTTTCTCTCTCCCTCAACTGTTTACCATAACAGTGGAAAAGCACAGTTCTGGCTATCATATTTGCTGTAATCCAGATTCTGGCACTTGTGTGGTGAGTTTACTTGTGCATACATACTACCTTATAGTGGGATGTTTGCAACCCAGACCAACTCATTTATTAGTGGACCATACGTTTTCGAATATCATGGGCCGAAATCTTCGTAAAATTTTTGCATCTAAGAACACATATAAAAAGTGTGTGGTTGCATATTACAGGATTTGCAGTGTGACCACTCACTTCACACCACAATTGAGGTCACCCAGGGTCAGTGGTTAAGATGAATCACATGTGAAGCCGTTTGTTTACGAGGATCCCAGGATCCCATTACTGTTGGTGGTTGCAATGCATCTATTTTGCAGAACTGGTTGACCCACAAAGCCTTTGAACTATGTAAAGTCTCCACCAAGGTTTCCTAATATATTTTATTATGCAGTAATGTAGCTAAGTCTTATTGGTGACACACCATTTTGAATTAATGTGTGCAGTAAAATTGAGTACTAATAGCCCTCGTACCTGTGTACAGATTTCCACTATTTCCATTTGCAGGTTCATAGTCAGCTACATTCCCGGAGGAACTACAGGTCTCACCTTCATGTCAAAATTGTTTTCTAGACTCATCACCTCAACAGTCAGTGCTGGAATTGATGTTTAGTACATTTTCTCAAATGAGTGTAATGTTCGACTGTACAATTTTATTGATTTTTAGGGTGCACATTGATTGAATGCTTACGTTTTATTGAATAGTAAATCTTAATTATGTAATAGCTAAAGTAGGGCTGTAGTGGATATACAGACACTTTGGTTTTATTGTTTACAAGGGCGAAACCCTTAATCTTAATCGAGTTGAAATATCTGTCCGCTACAACACTAACAGAAGCACTATAGTTGATATGTGGTGTTTCCTTTTAAAATTGTATAATTGTACTGCATGATTCCCACATAACATTGTTAGTACAGCTGAATGATGATTAATTGGATATAGTTATGACTTCTCAACTACACTTACATGACATCTGAAGTGTATAATAGCAAAGGGAAGTAGGGGTGGGTGATATACCAGTTATATGATAATATCGCGATAATGATTCACACGATTATCGTATGGCGAGTGATTTTTCCAGCCCACGACATATCGTATTGACGATATATTGCAGTTTTGGTGTGAACTGCCGCCCCCTGCACTCGAATTACTTGGCCGTCTTTCTTTAGGTTTGGATGATCCTATATGATCAGCATGCATGTCTCCTTGATGAAATGCATGGTGACATGTACTTGTCGGCTATAATGCTTGAAGTCAATAAAAGTGAATTTTGTTTATCCATCATCATTTCATCCATCAAACCTACCATCCACCATCTTTATGTATAGGTTATATATACATAGAGGTATAGCTCCACTCTAGCTTAGGGTTGATCAGTAAACCTTCCGTTCCAGGTTCCGTTCATAGAGCTAGAGTGGAGACTGAAGATGTTAATTGTTAAAACTTCCATTCCCGTCCTTTAATTATCTTGTACCATGATGCAAGATTGTTTGTTTTACGAATGGCCCTGACTGATTTGTTCAAGAGCCTAGCTACTTGGTACAAGATACAAATCTTGATGTGAGCTGTTGGTCTCTATCTACCTGACCCAAATGTCTCTATTCAATAGATACCTAACCTGACCGTCTCTGGCTATAGTAGGTGTATTCCGATCTCCCCTTTCCAGTGAAATTCTAGCCACCCTCGATCTATCATTGCAATATTCTAGCCGCCCTCGATCTATCAGTGCAATATTCCATGGAAATTTTGTTTTGCTGATAGCATGGTTGGATGAAAGGGTTAATTCAATATCGATACATTCAAATTCGATGATGTGTTCCCATTTTCAAGCTAACGTGAACACATAAACTTGATCTACTTGTTACAGACCAACCACATCAAAGAAAACGCGCACGCATCATTGTACAATTTTCTGCATGTACATGCGTATGACTTCATTAGTGTACTTATACATACGTACATGGTAAGTACTTGGATATAACATTCGGCCACATTACAAATTACAATTTTGCCTGGGTGCAACTAACAAGAATTCACTGTACATAGTGTATATGATGTTCATGTTAACATTAATATTTACATGTCACTAGTACAGATATACATACCAATTTGTACATAAATAATAGCAGAGCATGTGGTTTAATAGTATTTGCAATGAAAACTGATGCGAGACAGATGGATTTGTCTGACAAAATTAATAACAGTCAATCTGTTAATGCTGTAGATGTGGTAAATTCCACCTCTGGCTCTGTACCACTTCCATTGACGTTTACTGGCTGTTTTTGACCATTGCCCAATTTAATACTCGCAGGCTTTACAGAGAACACATGTTTCCGAGGACACTTTTGTAGGAAATGTTTCAGGCAAAACTTACAAAGTTTTTGTCGAACAGGCTTCAGAAATGCAACTATTAGAATCGGAGTCGGCATTAGAGATAACACAACGAATCCATATGCAACATACACCTCTGCATGAGAATCTGGTGCAACATAGAAAGCCAAAACTGCTATAAGGCCCTGCCCAAACTGTCCAACAATGTTAATAAGGTTCCCTGTAACCAGAAACAACGCAAACTTGGCAATTGCTTTATTGTAGGAAGCTTCTCCTGAAATGTTGCGATGTTTGATATAACAGAGTGTGAAGATGGGCACCACAATGCTTAGAATGAAAGGTAGAATTCCTCCCAGTAGGGCCCAAATCACCAGCAAGCTGTAACGCTGGGGTGTGGGGATAACTGCGTAGTCTGGAAAACAGGCTGGCCCTCCACTGTACTGGACAGCATAGACCACATCAACCGGGACAAGCACGTGAACGTTGATTAACATAGAGAAAGCCCATACTACTACCAGGGATACTGTTATGTGACTCAATTTCAGTTTCATTTTTCCATACTTCACAATCACAAACACGGCCAGAGAGTATGCAACTAGGCCCCATAGCCTCGCCACAGCGCCTACTCCATACAGCCAAAGTAATACGTGACAGAACACAACGTTTGGCGAGATAATGTCCGCGCTGGCACCTAGGGAGGCAGCTGTAGCGATGGTAAGCAACATACAACACGCGAGGACAAAACCAGCCATCAAAAGATTTACTAGGAATATCCGGAGAGGTAACGGTACCTCTGTAGTCTTGACCAAGGTAACTGTTAACACCCAAATTGCAGCGACTACCAGTAACAGGACGGTCAACAGAAAGACACAGTAGACTACAAAACCAGGGTTATTCCTCAGAGCGTCTTGGACTTCTGTATCATTGTTTGTACTGCAGCATGTGAGATTAACGTTCGAATCCGAACTTTCCGATAAAGTACAGTTGGTACAGAATTCCATGGTGTGTGTACTGGCGAAATCTTGGTCTTGGAAAGTAATCAGTAAATTTTCCACGTCTTTGAGGCCAAAAGATCAGCTCTGGAGAACGTATAGGGACAGCCACAGTTATTGGATGTAAAATACCCGAGTCCTATCATAGAGACACTACGACCCTAGAACTATTACTAGACCGACTCGTAACGCGGAGGAGTGTATATATACGTACACTCCTCCGCGTAACTTACAAATCGGTTTAGTAATAACGCACACAAAAGAAATTATATCATAATCACACTGTTATGGTCTCAGTCCGTATCTTCCTTAGCTCCCAGTCGGAATTTGTGAAGTGCACTTTCATACAGGAAGAGCTTGGAGTCAAGCTTATTAGCCCTTCTCCACAGTTGAAGAGCTCATACTATGTATGATATAGCAGATCTAGAGTCCTTGGTGAATAACCTTGTTATAGTCTCTCTATTCAAATTCGTATATTCTCCTAATAAGATTAATACGAGTGAATCAAGGGAGCAGAATTTCATTTGTAGTCTATCCAACTTTAAAAAGCTTCTTATGGGCCTTATTTATATTATTATTACACTAGTAATATTCTGCAATGTTGCTTATAATTCATTATAGCATCCGTTACCATAGAAACAGTACTATTATACAGCAATTTTATATTGTATAAAGCGCTAGCAACAGTATAAAGCGTTAGCAACGGATGCTATAATGGTTAAGACATGGACACTCGGCATTATGACATATAAAATACACTCGCCCTCGGGCGCTTCGCACCCTCGGGACTCGGTATTTTATATGTCATAATGCCCTCGTGCCCATGTCTTAACCACTAAATAACCAATATTAATAATAACAGAATATCCTCATCACAGTAAATGAATTAATGAAAACACTAACTGGCATAATGTCAATAGTGGTACAGAGAACTAATGATGCTGTATTGATTATATATCAAATTTCCAATGTTCTGTATGTGTAAACTTCAACAGACATTTAATATGTACTGCAGATGCTAATCAACATTAATTAAAATCAACAGTGCATTGAAAAATTTCAGTTTCTGCTGTGTTGGCCAAAGATTTCCCATCACTGGGGGGCAAATCTTGATCCTTACTCTTATCACCTCTTGTGCTGTCCATTGGAAAGGATGAATTGCCTTGCTTCTCTCCATTCTGCAAGTCAACAGCTAACCTGTTTTCATGGAAACTTCCAATGGTTCCCAACTCAATCCCGTTGTGCATCTTCTTTTTACTGCTGTAACTTTTTGTGCTATTACTAGAGTTCTTGTTAGACCCATTAATGCCTCCAAACTACAAATAATTATAATAAATTAAAGTATGATTCTATGCAGCATTCACGGACGTGATAGTCATAAAATGCAAAGTTACCATGTAGGTACAGTTCATAATATTTGGTACTTGTTTCAGAAACTCAACACTAGAAATTGCAGATTGTGTGCAATTTTGTGTAGTATTTGTAAAGTGCTCATTGTGTACCTGCTAATCTATGGGAGATTATCATCATTTTGGTTACTTTTCAAATCAACTCAATTAGATAGCAAATACTCATTCCAAAAACATTTCCTCCATTCGTCTAAAATAACCTAGCTACAGACAAATAGCGTGCTTTCACCATTAGCAACTAATAAAACACAAATTGCAATTAATTAATTTTATTGCTGATTTGGTAAGAAAAATCATGTACATATAACCGGCTGGGAAATTAAGTGACCTTATGCATCCTCACAGACAATGAATTATAACACGAGCACACACCCAGCATCAGAGGCTAACTGACTGTTTGTTTTGCTGATTGTCAATGAGCAGCTGCAGGTTGTGCATTATAAATCAATTTGACAAGCGTGTGTCCACTTACTGCACATATGTAGTATCTCCATAACACACACAGGAAATGAACAGCTGCTTAATGAGCTTTGGGGTACCAACATACGCCAACTTCTACATATATACTGTTTCCGTGTCTATTGTATTACAGTACAGTATGAACTATTGGTATCCTATATAGTGGGTAGTTGGAGAAAATATAAGGGGATGAGGGGTTCACTTACAAGGAATGTGACAACAGAGTTTTTTCGTAGGCTTGAAGAAGAAGCATCACTTGATAATGAGTTTTGTTGTAGTAAAGTGTTCAACCTCTTGCAAATGGTTTTGCGAACCTAAAGTATCCCAAACATAACAATGTTGGTGTTTAATTCGCATATACTACATTACACACAGATGCATATGTTCACTCTGTCTCACACACAGATACATATAGCATGCATGTGCAAACACACACAACACATGCAAAAATGCACACACATAGAGCCTACACATATATGTATAAAGATATGCATATACATACACACATTTGCACCAACACCCACCCACACAAACACTGACAACCAATCACAATTACACACATACTGTATTATTATACGTATGCACAGTGTGCATGTGTGCCTATATTATTACATTATTTATATTTATTAACTTTAAAAGAAAATTAAAAAAAAAAAAAATTATTATACATATTACAAGACTGAACCATCTATTTTAGAACTATAACACACCTTAGATGACATCAAAATTAATAACACAAAGATGAGAATTCCCTGTAGATAGAAAATGAAACATACAGAATATAAAGTAAAGCACGGTGACATTAATTAATATTTTGTACACATGTTTCTTCTACATTAAATAATAGTCGTGTCTATGCATGCATGTATGAGAGAGATTAAATGGATATGGATATGGATGCTAGTAAATAATATTTAATAGTGTATTTAATGTTATGCAATTTGTATTTACCCTTAGGTACATTAGGTAATAGTTACAGTTCACCTCTGGTAGGGTTGTACGTAACAGATATGCAGACACTTGAAGTGAACACGATTGTTTACATGGGCAAAAAACAGGTTGGCAATCGAGCTAATATGTCTGTATCTGCTACAACCCTACCAGAGAGTCTATAGTTGTTATGTGGTATGTGTGTGTATAAAAATTGTATTACTACATTAACTCTCATTTACGTAGCATCATTATAGCTGAATAATGAGGTGTTAGGCAAACAATTGACAAATTTAATAACATTTGCAATGAAGCATACAATAGTAAAGAGAAGTGTGCAAATAGCGCAGATAATCACATGCACTTTGCACTTTTATCTACCCAGACAACACACCACATGTATACATAATATACGAATCGGGTTTATACACATAGGTATTATGTACAGTAATATGTATGTACTTTACGTGTAGAAACAGTACCGCATGTCTAAACTATAAACATGTTATGTATCAAAAGAGTTCCAATTCATATGCATGTGCTACGTCTATGATTCACAACGGACATGTCTGAACACTGAGATGATGCAATATGCACATGTCCAAATCTATGTACAGTTTGCCAGTCTTGTCAGCTCACCTGGATACCATAATAGATGACTGCCACATAATACACTACGTGGTGGAAGACAAACAGTCCAATGACCCAGCCAATTCCAAGGACAACCATCAGGGAAAAGGCACTTCGAAGCCAGGTTCTAAAGAACAAGGACACACAACTTGGTATTGGGAAGACTTTGCTCATAAACATAGTACCTGGATATACATTAAGTCAACTTAAAAATGTAAGTAAATCATTTGTATAGCAAAGTATTACATAATATATGGATACTACATGTAATGGCTGCATAGTATTACATCTACATTGCATTAGTGACCATTATCTGGATTGGTATCGGAGAGACATGCACTCTATCAACATTCACAGATGTATGTGCATATGTCCTTTCCAATGCATATACGTATGCATGACACATACAAGTATGATGCATTTACACATACGTACTGTGCTTACTATACACATATGTACATGCACATGCATACACACATACAGTTCATTCCTGAGTAAATGCACACAATACCATGTACACAGGTTCGCATACATATTATCCACACACAAGTATTCGTATAGATAGGTATATGTACACGTGTACACAATACACTGACTATGTGTCCCACGCACTTGCTCTCACCTAGCATTCTTGATTTTATTCTTATCTTGTGACTGTCTCAACTTCTTTGCAATAATTACCATAACAATCACAAAGATACCACAGTTAATCTGCAGGGATGGATGGAATTTGTACTGGAAACTTGAATTTCCTGTATTTCTCCATCATTTTACCTTCATAACAGACACGTGCATCTGTACACACATGCATGCATACATATGTGCAAATGTACACTTAGGGTATTCCTAAGTAGTAGAGTATCACATATTATTATATACATGTACGTATGTACGTACAAAGCATACTAAAGGTATACTTTTTATATTGCAATGGCGATACATTATGTTTCATGTGTTTCTTATTGTACAGGCACAACAAAGTAATGTGTGATATGCATAAATTTTATTTTGTTTGTGAGTACCCATGCGTACATTATTATGCATATTATGTACATAACAATATTTTCATTATTGGTAGTACACATCCTGTACATTAGGATAAAGACTACATACTGCAGGTACAGTATGTATAGTAGCTACAAGACTACCTATATAGTTAGCATACTACATACACTGACAAAATGTACTTACCAATACTATAAGCAACACAGGAACTACAAAAACAAACAGAAAATAGTCACTTGTGGTCAGCCAGCATCTGCAGAGGTCAAAGACAGGAAATACACTCACTCACACAAAGACCTACTAGTCATCATCATGAGTCTGACACTTAACATTCACCCAGATATGGCTGCATGCGACAATACTGCAGTAATTCAGTTTAGGTATCATATTGGCTTCCAAGGACAAATCCACGCTTTCACAAAAGATCACTTATATGGCACATTTGAATATTAAGGAAGTGTGTTCACATTGCAGATGGATATCATAAAAAACACTTTTTCTTGTAATCAAAATGCCATCAGCATCATGCTTAGCCTACTGAGATCAGTAGTGAAGTTTCCTAATATATATTCTACATACAGTATTGAAAACGCTACATATCATACAGACACAGGCATGTATATACTATGGATGTATTATGCGGTATATACATACAGTACAGTCAGACCTCTTCTATAGCATCACCCTTAGTTCCTCAATTACCTGCCATGAACATCAATTTATTGTACATAACATTATATTGTTTATTAATGTGTATACTTGTACGTTCCTACTGCACAATTATCAGAACGGACTGTGTGAGTGTGATCGTTGTACAATATTGGATTAATTTTGTGACACTTATTACTTACAGGATTAAAATGTCTTAGGCTTCAAGCAAGTTACAAAACTGTTTACTGTGAATCCACCCATTTACTGCTATCAACTCACATGCTGTGATGAGAAGGATCTGTGGAATTACTGTACATGTCTGTGACATCTTCACCATAACTCCACATATCACCTCTTCTGAAGAATCCCAGAGGAATGGATAGGAACAAGTACACCAATGGTAGACCTTAGGAATGATACACCATACATTTGTATACCCAATGAACATACAACCAATGGAACAATGGTGGAAGGACTCACCATAACTCAGTAGTGTGAATATGATATAGTGCTTCTTGTCCTCTTGACCAAAGACATGGACTATCTTAATGTACAGGATGACCCCTTCCATCAGCATCCACATGAACACCACATGGTAGAAGTATTGGCCGATAACAGCAGTTGCAGCACACAACTCCCGGCTCTAAAAGGGGTGAACTGGCGTAAGTGAACATGTGTACATACATAATGAAACAGTATAGGGAATTATGTAAGTGTGGTCAGATTTCCTGTAAAGTACAAGCCTTGTTGATTGGTTTGTTCACAGGGAAGAATGTACAAGTGCAGTGTGTGTGTGGGCTGGAGAGAGATGACATCCTGTGTGAAGAATGAACACCTACAGTTATTTGGAAACACTTCCAAGCAAACCCTGAACATGATACCTCTTAAGGTGTAGATATTCTCACCTAGAGGCATACCTTCTCGTAAGGCTTCTCCTTGTCCATTCCAAACACAGTAATGAACAGGGCAATCAGCAGGTTGGCACACAGGTGGATGTGGATGTAGGTCCTCAATTCCCATAGCGGCTTGAACAACACAAAAATGACAATCACGGCAACGAGGCAGACAAAGGTTATACCGTACCCAATGTAGGACAAAATCTCCAATGCTAATATATCCTCATCTGTAAGTGGCTGTACAGAGATAAAGTACTGATGGTGAATGAGCAATGTGGGTGGAGTGTAGTCTAATCCCCTAACATTCCACAAGACTCATCTATAATTACTATTCTCCTACACTCTCCTCATAAAATCAATATTGATCACATCTTGATTTCTTAATTGTTATGAATACTATGCTTCATGGGAACACTAGGGAAGTGGGAGGGAATACATTTTGTGTAACTCTGCCCTCAATCAATAACACTGGTTCAGTTCTTTTGTTCTACAAATGTCACAAAAAGCTCAATACTCTAAGCCCTTTGTGAAACAAGGTTCTCTACATATTAATTATGTGAAGTATACAGTTGAATCTCTCCATAAAGGACAAATTGGGACCAGCTAATTTGTCCACTGTAGAGAGGTTGTCCACTCTTCAAAGGAAAAAAGGTATTAGCACTATAAGAAATCTATTTTTGGTGCCTTACAGAGTGTCCTTTGTAGGGATGTAATTTCTATGGTGTCCTTTGTTGGGAGAGTCCTTTAATAAAGGTTCCACTGTATTGTAACTATGTACACCCACATAGAGTGGCACACACTGTCACACAATGATGATAGGACTGGAAGAATATGAAGGAAACAACATAGGAAAACCTTACAGGTCCCACTCCAAAATCGAACAGAACTGCAAAGTGAGTCAGGTGGTCACAAAAGCAGGTGGTGTGTGTCTCATTGCTCTCTTCTTCCATTCGAAAACAGCCACTTCTTGACCAGAAGTCACTAAGCAGAACGTTTAATGAATTAATGTGATTTTGCACATATGAAGGACATGCATATGTGGAGTTGAATAGTAGCATGTACGTACATATTATATGAATGATGAAAGAATGTATACTAACATACCCATCCAGATCCCAAAAAACACAAAGGTTTTCTTTCGATTGGCTATTCTAAAGGGGAAGAACATGTCAAAACAATATGAAATTTCAAAACAGTTCAAACGAAGTCTGGAAAAATTATGAATAGTACTGGCAGTAAAATATAATATTATACAGTGGAAACCCTATCTATCTGGAATTCCCCCTAAACCAGTAGTACATGGATGGTTGGATACAACTCTATAACTACATGATATATTGATCTTTCTGAAAATGCTACTGAATTAATGAGGATCGATGTAAATACCTTGATAGATACATCCTACAATAGACATGTACATTCTCAAAATGTACAAACCACCCACATTATGACTGAATGTTGTGATCACACCATCTCCAATGGATACCAAGCTTCTGGTACAGTTTGAATTTCGGCAATCAAGAGTTGAAGAAACAATGGGAGTTCCCAGTCTGTGTGTGGGAGAATGCTCTGAGTAGATCATGCATGTAGGTATATACTGTACTAGTGCTTCCACATTATTGCTATGTCGACATGTCACAACATGAGATATGCATAACATGTATGATAGACTGTAGACCCTATGTCGACATGGCACGGAATTGATAGAAGCCCTAGGGTCATCCCCAAATGCAATCTGTAGGTGCTCCTAAAACAGAGAGTTAGGAGACAATTGTGTCAACACTAATGTTCAGAGTGCAGAGTGGCACCAGGTCAAAATTTCCAGGGAACCTGGATGATTGGGACTGATAGGCAAGAAGCTCATTTTTCAGCTCTACAATGGTCCAATCGCAAGCTCAGTAACAACAGCAATTTTATACTTGATGTGATGACAAGTCATACCCTGTTATTGACCTCCGTGACATAGCATGTAGCATGCCATAGTCATAGTGTGCATGGCAGCACTAGTATTATTTACATGGTGTGTATCTGTTGTGTGTAAGTGTGTATGCACATGCGTGTGTGTCCACAACTGCAATACTTACCTAATTTGAGAACTGCTGGTACCTAATATAGCAGACAGGTTTTCATAGAAAACTGAGGCAATTTTCACTGTAACAAAAATAAGTTGCATATCACTAAGTATTTCACCTAAATGTCCACTAAATGATATCAGTTAAGCACAGTACAGCTTACCATCTGGCTGTCCAATGCTAGAGAACAAACTCTTTGGAAGTAAGATTGAATGGTAGTGTGAGTCCAATGAAAATAAATGTTCAAGTCTTGAGTCATCAAAAGTTCCTGTGTCAATATTTTGCACTGTGAGATCTAATGGGGTGTTAGATACCACACCATATCCTTGAACAACCAGCTATCAGTACATGTACATACATTGTAACTAATAAATGTTAATATATTCTTTGCTTACGTACATGTATACATATAGACATCCAGTTATGTGTATATACCCTACATATGTACATGTATATATTGAAGCATGCCTATTATACACGCATACATACATACATGCAATAAGGTGTAAGATGTGAATGAATTGCAAGGTGTAATAGTGAAACTAATGAATGCTGTTTAAATGGATGTTTTGCTATCTGTATGGGTTATCCTCACAAGTACAAACATCCACATATTACGTTAAGGATATTCCACCATAAACACACATGCACATGTACACTGTATATTTATTATCATTGGTTTGTCAACAACTACATGAACTCTATGTACACTTACTGAGGTTTGGAGTTCCCAATTGTACAGTCTCTCCCACTTCCACAAAAGTAGAAAGTGCAATTTGATCGACCAATTGCAGAAGCCGGGATCCAAATGAGCTAGCATTACTCTGTGTAGCGAGAAGAAAGTTTTTTACAGGATATGAAGGGTATGTGTGTGATTGTGTGTGTAAGTATAGTGTGAGTGTTGTGTGTGAGTAGTGTTGGTACTCTGTGTGGGTAGTGTGAGTGTTGCGTGTGAGTAGTGTGTGTTTTGTGTTTGAGTAGTGTGTGTGTTGTGCTGTTTGTGTGTCAATGCAGATGCTAACAACGATCAACAATCATGCATACTATTCTCTCAAAGTGTGCCCTATGGTGCTCTCCAGATGTCACTATCATTCCTAACCTCCTTGGAATTTGAAACTACAATCCCAAAATCATCATAATCTTGACACTATAGTCCTTTCCACTACATGGAATGTCTGGAATGCAGTGACTGCTACTGATAAGAAAGTTCTCAATATCTCCACTAATCTTTAGGAAGAGTAATGTACATCATCGTAGATGCTAACTTGCTCTCTCTATACATCACTACCTGTCTATGCTCATTTTCAACCATATAGACACTGCTATTCTGGTTAATCCTGCAGTGTGATATGGTATTATATACCCTACCCAGTTTGCTAGTTATTATTCAAAGAACAGTTACTATAACACTATGAACAGAATATAATAGCTTCAACCCTACTGATGAATTATGCAAATCATAAGTAGTTGTAGTTCATACTCAACTAGCTGCAGCAAAGTATTTGATATAGAGTCAAGTTGAACTTACATCTGGTAAATTGGAGTTCAAGAAGATGTCCAAAATGTCAGAAAGGAAGTTCAAATATTCCTACAAAGTACGTATATCATCAATTTGATTGTGTACACAATGTACAGATATCCATGAACTCACGTCGGATAAACACGTAATGCGTACAATATAATGTGAGGTTGGACTATACAGACTATGTTGTATTAAGGATTAAATGTGGAGGTTTGTACATACTTGTATCCTGGTTGAGAGATAGATCAAAGAAAAATGGTCATACATAAGCCATGTAGAGCAGGTCAGTGATACAGCACAGGTCACCAGACAGTTTTCATTGTTAGGATTAATTGTGTGAGGACAAGGCAAGAAGTTAGTGAACACATTTATATTGCATATAATATGTTGTATTGAGCTATGCATGTATTTGCAGTATAAATTGTCTATTGCATTCACCATGTCATGATATAACTATTACATGCATTCAATGACATATACGTATGTGTAAATAGTGTATGTATGTATTATGACCCTTGCAATGTTACATGACTAGTGAGGGTTTATTGTACATAATAAATTATGCAATTGCATGTGAATTTAAAATGCATAATATATTGAATGTATATTGTAGGGTTTATTGCATAATGTAATCATACATACTAGAATTAATAACCTCACACTACTCACTGATGCTCTTTGTTCGGATATTGTGCCCATTGAAGAAGCCTGAAGGGACTTCTCAAAATTGGAAAATACTTCAAGAGCCCTTTCTACTGATGTGTTACCAGGTATATGGAGGTCATTGGCATCAAACAGAACTGCGAAATGAGTCAGGTGGTCACAAAAGCAGGTGGTGTGTGTCTCATTGCTCTCTTCTTCCATTCGAGAACAGCCTCTTGTTGACCAGAAGTCACTAAAGAGAACATAATATAGAGTTAACTTAATTCAATTTTTACATACACAAAGTGATGTGTAGGTAGAGGTTAAGTAGTAGTTATATAGGTTTTCAATGAAGGGCAGCAAGAAGGCCTAATAGCACTGCAGCAATCGTTGTTCGTTCGGTAAATTTTATCCTCAGGCTCGTTCCAGCAAGTTTCCTCTTTCGTTCGGTAAAGTTAGTACTCCTAGGCTCGTTGTTTTGGCAAGTTCCCTATTTCGTTCGTTAATTCGTTCGTTCTGTAGATATTCTAAGGCTCGTTGTTTTGGCAAGTTCCCTATTTCGTTCGTTAATTCGTTCGTTCTGTAGATATTCTAAGACTCGTTGTTTTGGCAAGTTCCTTATTTCGGTCGTTCGTTCGTTCTGTAGATATTCTAAGGCTCTTGGTTTCGGCACGTTTCCTCATTCGTTCAGTAAATATTCTAAGGTTCGTGGGTTTGGCAAGTTTCCCTCGTTCGTTGGGTAAATATTCTGAGGCTTTTGGGTTCGGCAAGCTTCCTCGTTCGCTCGGTAAATATTGCGAGGCTCGTGGGTTCGGGGAGTTTCGTCGTTCGCTCAGTAACTATCCGAAGCTTGTTAGATTAAATAACGCCACTTACAAAAACTGGGGTACATCACAAATGTACCCCAGTACATCGCGAATGTACTCCTGTCGGCGCCTTTGTAGTTGATTGAAAACGCCTACGCATCGGGGTACAACTATTATGTATCCCGTTCGATAGCACGAATACGAGTAGCGGAGATGGATTTCGTTCACGACATCGAAAAAGACGATTTTCTGAAAGAGCTGGAGGTGGCTATCAACCAATTCAGATGGCTTCTTGGCCGCCCGTACTTCCCGAACCAACGAGCGTCAGGACAGCTTTTCGAACGAACGAGGAAAATGGCCGAATCCACGAGCCTTGGAATATTTACCGAGCGAACCAAGAAACTCATCGAACCAACGATTTTCAGAGTATTTACCGAACGAACAAAGAAACTTGCCGAACCAACGAGTTTCAGAGTATTTACTGAACGAACGAGGAAACTTGCCGAACCAACGAGGCTTAGAATACTTACCGAACGAACGAAGCAACGGTTATGGCTTCTTCTAATAGAAAATCCGAGAAACAACCTTTTTTAAACCCCGTTGAGAACGTCGAAGAATGGCTCGAGCCAAGAATACAGCCGAGAATACACAATGGGCACATAACAATGGGTGTTGATTGATTAATACCAGTCACTTAAAAACCGGGGCACATCACTAATAGGGTCAGTGTTGTACCCCAGTACATCGCGAATGTACTCCAGTCGGTCCCTTTGATCTTAAGTGACAATATCACCAATCGGGATACATTATACATTGTATGCATATGTATGTGTGTGATGGAAGAATACATGCCAACATACCCATCAATATCCCAAAAAACACAAAGACCGTCTTCCAATGGGTTATTCTAAAGGGCAGGAGTATGTCAAATTGAATAATTTTAGTGTACAAAGGACTTCTGCAATATATGTAATCAGAACAATTATGTATATATGAACAACATCAGCACTGACAGTACATACAGTTGAAACCCTCTATATCTGGAATTCCCTTTAAACCAAACATTTCATGCATTAGAATACAATTTTAATGTATGTACGTACTATGTATATTGTGATAAATTAAGAGAGCTTCAGTAAACAAGAATTCCTCAATTGAAGAAGGTGAACTGTAAATAATAAAGTGTAAGACTCAATTTCCAGTTTACGTGTGCATGCATATTATGTATGTATGATTTGCGCAGATAAGATGGCACATATTTACCTATCTACTAACATGGATAGTGGGATACAGCTCCTATAGCACAACATGGACAGGATGACAACAATATGTAGACACTATGATAGATACGTACATTCTAGTATATAAATTTTGATACATTTTATTATAGATAATATGCACATTTTGAAATGTACAAAACCACTGACATGACTGAATGTTGTGATCACACCATCTCCAATGGATTCCAAGCTTCTGGTACAGTTTGAATTCTGGCAGTCAAGAGTTGAAGAAACAATGGGAGTTCCCAGTCTGTGTGTGAGAGAATGCTCTGAGTGGATTACGAATATTATTATGAAAATACTGTAACACTAGTGTTTCCATGATATATCATTTCATGGAAATGTCACGACATAACTACGGATATGCATAACATGCATGATGAACTATATACCTATGTCAATATGCCACGTCATTAATTAAAGGGACATTTCCAAATGTGTGGTACATACATTTGCTGCTCCTATAGCTCCCAAAATGGATGATTAGAAAACAATTGTGCCGAGGCCTAGGTCAAGAGCACAGTCTTGCACCACTATGGATTTCCAGGGGACCAGGATAACAGGAGACTGACAAGTTTGTTTGCTGGCACAACAAAGGTGCAATTGCATACTCGGGAAACAACAGTAATCTTACTTATCACGACATATACACGACCTGATATAGACCTCTGTGACATGTCGCTTAAATAAAGTCATAGCGTGGCAGCACTGGTATATACAGAGTGTGTACCTGTTGTGTTCAAGCGTGTGAGTGTGCAAACACACAAGTAGGTGTCCACACAATTGCAATATGAGAAAGAAGTGAATACAGTGCAACGTTCAACTCCATAACGTGCGTGCATCTTGGCGATGAGAAAGATTTGAGTGGATTCTGTATATACACTTATAAATAGCACAGTTTGTTCATGTGAGTGTGTGTGTAAGCATATAGTATTTGTACACACAATTATTGAGTGCAAACATGAGCTTAATAGGTAAATCTGGGTTCAAACTTACATCATCTGAGAACTGTTCGTAACTAATACAGTAGGTATATTTCTGTACAACACTGAGACAATTTTCACTGTAACAATTAAGAAGCATGAAGTTTCATAACAGACAGTCTCAAGATAACATCATTCAAGCAATAGCAGTAGAACTCACCATCTGGCTGTCTAATGCTAGAGAGCAGACTCTTTGGAAGCGAGATCAATTGAGAGCGCGAGTCCAACGAAAATGAATGATTGAGTCTTGTGTCATTGAAAGTTCCAGTGTCGATACTCTGTACTGTGAGATCTAATGGAGTGTTACATACGTATATGACACACAATATCCTTGAACCACCAACTACTGATACATACGTGCATTGTAACCAAGATATGTTTAAGTTAATAACATTTCATTGACATACATACGTACATGTATATACATGCATCCAGTAACATATTACGTACAATATGTATAATAATAAGAAGCATGCCTATATAAATAATACTATTATAATTACTATTGCATGCATATTATGTATACTACTATGGTTTTGGCAATTACTAAATGAACTCTATGTACACTGACTGAAGTTTGGTGTTCCCAATTGTACAGTCTCTCCCACTTCGACAGAAGTAGAAAGTGCAATGTCATCAACTAATTGCAGAAACCGGGATCCAAAGGAGCTAGCATTATTCTGTGTAGTGAAAAGAGAGTATTTCGTAGCATGGAAAATGTATGTGTGTGGGTAGTGTGTGTTGTGTTGTGTGTGTTGTGTGTGTTGTGAGTTTGAATACAGGTGAGGATAGTATGCTACAACTCTGCCTATCCTGGTATTCTCCTAGGTTCTGAAGTGTTTCTATTGTGCTCTCCAGGTGTCGCTGCCATTCCCAACGTACTTGGAAATTTGAAACTACAATCTCAAATTCATATCTTGACACTATTGTCCTTTCCACTACATGGAATGTCTGAAATGCAGTGACTCCTACTGATAAGAAAGTTCCCCATATCTCCACTAATCATTAGGAAGAGTAATGTACATCATTGTAGATGCTTATTTGCTCTCACTATACATCACTAAACCATAACCATTTTTCTACCATGCGGACACTACTATTCTGGTAAAATTATACCCAGACGGCGAGTTATTATTCAAGAACTTATGATCACAATGTGAACATGATATACGTACTATCCTCTATCCTATACTGATGAATTATGCAAATCATGAGTAGTTGTGGTACATACTCTGCTTTCTTATAGAAGCAATGTATTTGATATAGAGCCAAGTTGAACTTACAGCTGGTAAAGTCGAGTTTGAGAAAACGTCCAAAATTCCAGAAAGGAAGTTCAGATATTCCTGCAAAAATTCATATAATATCATCAATTTAATTCGTATACAATGTACAGATATCCATAAACTCGGGTCAGACAAACACGCAATTTGTATAATGTTATGTGAGGTTAGACTGTACAGAACATGTTGCATTTAGTTTTACATGTGAGGGTACATACATACAGTGATGTTTGTGTATTATATTATACTAAGACCCTTGTTTCATACCCTATACAGGCAAAACTGTTTGGGTACTGAATGTAAATAAACTTTGAAAAGTATATCGAAAAAAAACCATGTTCATTGGAGCAACGAGTGGTAAAATTTATAACATCACAGTACAACTAGATCAGACAATCTCATGCTACTCACTGATGCGTTTTGTTGGGATACTGTGGAGTTCAAGGTAGGCTGTATGGATTGTTGAAAATTGGAAAAATTTTGAATAGCTTCTTCTACATCAGTAGAAATAGTTACGTTTGCAGATATAGATGGTGTGGGTGAAGGTGGAGGTCCTGTTATTGTGGTAGAGCGTTCATTGGCATATGTACTTATTGTCGTCATGGTGGACAAAGACAATGGTGATGAAGCTGTGGGTTGTTTAGTAGAACTCTGTGAGATATCGTGTAAAACTACCGGTGTACTAGCAGCTACAAATGTAGATGTTTCAATTCCTGTTGTGGATGCTATTGAATTCTCTGAAATAGATGGAACATAACTAGTAGTAGATGAAAGTGGAAACATGAGGGTAAATGAGGAGGATTCTGAAATAGTATTCGCGACATTCTCTGATGTGGTTGACTCTGCGGATACAGAAATTACGATGTCTGCTGGACCATCTGTGACTATACTGCTGCTGATAATTGGCATAGATAAAATGTCAAAACTGCTAGACATAGCTGTTACATCTGATTGAATTTTGGTAACAGTTGAAGGTGTTTCTGATGAAGCTGTAAGATTTATATCTGGGCCATGTGAGCTACTTCGTGAAACAACTGGTCTAGTAGTAGCTACGGATATATATGCTCCAATTTCTGCTGTGGATGTTAAATCTGATGTCAGACTTTCTGAAGGAGATGGAACTGTGGTAGTAGTAGCTACGGATACAGATTCTTCAATATCTGTTATGGATGCTAAATCTAAGGATACAGCAAAACTTTCTGAAGTAGATAATACTGTTACAGAAGTAGATACAGATTCAGAAGCTTGAATTTCTGTTGTGGATGCCATATCTGCTGCAGGATTTTCTGGAATAGTTACAACCGTGCTAGTAGTAGGCCAAACTGACAATACATGAGTGGAAGTGGAGGATTCCGAAATAGTATTCTCTGCATTCTTGGACAGGAATGATGCGATTGACTCTGTGAATACAGAAGATATGATGTCTGCTGGTCCATCTGTGACTATACTGCTGCTGATCATTGGCAATGATGCGATGTCCAAACTGTTAGACATAACTGTTAAATTCGTTTGAATTTTGGTAACAGTTGAAGGTGATTGTGATGAAGCTGCAAGATTTATATCTTGGCCCTGTGAGCTACTTAGTGAAGCAACTGGTCTAGTAGTAGCTACAGATGTGGATGCTCCAATTTCTGCTGTGGACATTAAATCTGATGTCATGCTTTCTGAAGGAGAATCTGATGGAACTGTCACAGTGGTAGTAGTAGCTAGAGATACAGATACTACGATATCCTTTGTGGATGCTAATTCTAATGTTACATCCAGACTATCTGAAGTAGGGAAAACAGTTATAGTAGTAGATACAGATTCGAAGGCTTTGGTTTCTGTCGCAGATACCACATCTGCTGTAGGATTTTCTGGAAGAGATACAACTGTACTAGTAGTAGGCAAAACTGACAATACATGAGTGGATGTGGAGGATTCCGAAATAGTATTCACTGCATTGTTGGACAGGAATGATGTGGTTGACTCTGTGAACACAGACGATATGATGTCTGCTGACCCATCTGTGGCTATGCTGCTGCTCGTTGATGAGATGTCAAAACTGCCAGACATAACTGTTAAATCTGATTGAATTTTGGTAACAGTTGAAGATGTTTGTGAGGAAGCTGTAAGATTTATATCTGAGCCCTGTGAACTACTCAGTGAAACAACTGCTCTTAGATTAGTAGTAGGTACAGTATCTGAATCAGATATAGATACTCCAATTTCTGCTGTGGATGCTAAATCTGATATCAGACTTTCTGAAGGAGATGGAACTGTGGTAGCAGTAGATACAGAAACAGATACTTCGATATCCAGTGTAGATGCTAATGTTACAGCCAGATTATCTGAAGTAGATAAAATGGTTACAGTAGTAGATACAGATTCAAAGGCTCCAATTTCTGTCGCAGATGTCACATCTGCTTTAGGATTTTCCAGAAGAGATACAACTCTGCTAGTAGTAGGCAAAACTGACAATACATGAGTGGATGTGGAGGATTCTGAAATAGTATCCACTGCAGTATCTGACTGGAGTGATGTAGTTGACTCTGCGAGCAGAGAAGAAGTTACGATGTCTGCTGGCCTATCTGTGACTATGTTGCTGCTCATTATTGGCATGGATGAGATCTCAAAACTGCTAGAGACATCAGATTGGTAACTGGTAGAGGTGGTGAAGGTAGCTGAACTGGATGGGTTGAACTGAGTAACTGAATTAGGGATTACACTTAGTCTGTCTGATGAAGTAGATAGTGGCACATTTAACGATGATGTCATTAGAGATTCCGTTACTACCATGCATGTCATTTGGTATTGCATACACAGATCATCCAAGGAACTGCAGTTGCATGGTTGCGATGACTGACAGTTCAGCAAGACTTTTGACACATTCGATAGAAAATCTGGAAGGAAGTGGCAATCCAACAATTATGTCATAAGAGATTCAGTTAATTACTACTGTGCAGTTGTTAAGGTACAATTGGACACACAGATTAGTTAAGGAGGTGTAATATGGTGATGACTGAAATGTTGACAAGAAGTCTGAAGCATTTTTCAATGATAGAAAATGTACAAGATTCATAGTGATAGCTAGCTTTCATCAAATAATTATTATTCAATAAAATTAATATCAATCCATAATAGGGTGCAAATTCAGTATAATGGCAGTAGCTACAGAGTCTTGTGAATATTGGGAGTAGTACACCTTAATAAGGGTGACACAGATGGTGATAGACAGAGGTGAGAAGATATTTTCAAATCTATTGACCTGCTATTACAAGCAAGCTCTGTCTATTAAGGGGTAGAGAGAAGAATTTATAGAAAATTAGCCATTCTACTCTACCCACTTTATTCAACCCACATGTATAGCGTAAACTGCAGTTATGCAGTATCCAATTTTATCCCTGTATACCGTTTATTCTACATTGTGCCCTGACCAAGTTCATCAAAATTTATGAATACAGAACTGTTATAGTTATAAACGAATAGTGATATGTATAATACATACCTGAGAGACCAGTGAAGCTGTTACCATTGTTTGTAAGAATCACTTGGCTGTTTCCATCACAAGGAATTTGAAGCTCTCTGAAGCAATGAAATGTAGAGAATACAATCAAAGACACCTTTTTTTTTTTACAATTTGTATCAATGACATGATATACGTGGGCGCTATTGTTGTGGTCGAGTGTATAATCCACTAATCGTCTCATTAATATTCAATATGTGAATAAGTTCTCCGTAGCAACGAGAACAAATATAATATTATGTGTTTACAGTAGCCTGAAAATCGAAGCCTACATCGACTTTGAACGTATATCAATATCTTTTGGTCCAACCTAGCTGTCAAGGGAGCAAAATTTCAACGAAAATTAAAGTTATCGAGATTCTGAACGGCTATATAGAATTCGCTGGAAAGGGACGGTTGGATCGGACATCTACCGGAGACGGTCGAGTAGGTGTCTACTGAATAGAGACATGCATTCTTCTGACCTGAATCTACTATAAATATGTATTATAGATGAAGACGGACGCTTACTTCAGATTTGTATCTTGTACATCGCAGCTAGGCTCTCGAAACAATTCAGTTCCGGCTATTATTCGTATAGACTAGCTATATAGCTAGCAGTCTTGGAGTAATATTCCGACAGTTAAGAATCGATCATAGATTCAGTCTAGTTCATTATAAAAACATGAAACTTGACAGAGGTCAAGTAAATAAATTCTCAAGAGACGAGAAAAACAACTAACGTATCCTCAGGCTGTGCCTTCGTATGTCCTGCACCAGGGTACAAGATATAGACCTCCAGGAATATCAGGAATATCTGAATTCTCCCGTATAAGGGTATTGTAGGGTAGACGAGCATTAATATTGGGATAATTTACGGTACCCGCCACTACAGGCAATCACGCAGCTAAGAGATATAGATCAGTGGCAGACACGTAATGATCAGGTGTAGAGCCAGATTAGTCAAAAAACATACCTGAACCATAGACCTAGACTATTGTCCAACACTATCATTACCCCGAATTATAACCCGTATTTCCCCACCAAAACATACAATTGCCAGGGAATTGACTGTCCGTTTCCTGGTAGAGTATTGGCAGAAAGCACTAAACAGAAGAGGATCGTGTTCAACACTGTAACTGTAAAAATAGCGGGAAAGCTCTTGTTCCGCTTGGTGCGAGACAAACAATTGGTCATCATTAGGGGAGAACGCACTACTGTAACAGTTACACGACACAATACACAAGCTAAAGGTTCCGGGCTTATTGTATACTAAAACGCATATGGAATTCACTTACTGGAATCGCTGGAATCACGAATATGTCGTAAGTTGCCCCATCGACGAGGCCTACTAAGGATTCCGTAGCTGTACAAGTGGCCAAAATAATAGTTAGGATATGTAAAGGGAGTAACTTGGAACACTTTCAAAATAGTTTTCATTAGATAGGGTTGTTGATAGAGGCTTCAACTTGAATCTGTTTTGCTTTATTTGACTCGTGCCATTTGATTTCGTAAAAAAAGATAATTAGAAAATTAGGATGGGACTTCAAGCACCAACCACCCAATCTGGTTTTTAACTTCTGAACCATCCAAGCTGGGCTATTTCTCCTGGTTGTACGTACCATCAACCCTAACCCAAACCCTACCATATATATAATGTATAAATTCATCCCTACATATAGACTATAATATACTGTACAAGGCTATATACTAGGTACGATGATATTGTGTTTGTGCACAATATATGTGTGTGCATGTGGGTATATTCCACACAGTCAGATTGTTATAAATTATAGCCAACATTCATTTGAAACTTTATGAATAATAAGGTATCTTAAGTTCAAATTATTGTTAATTGACATGTATAGTAATACATATTTCCAGAGAAATATAATTGATATTTTGGATGATTTTTATGTGACACTAGTATATAAGCATGTACAATTACGTTGATGTCTGTCAACATTCGAAATGAACAGTGAATTGAAGCATTTCAGTTTCTGCTGAGTTGATTGCAGATTTCCCATCACTGGGGGACAAATCTTCTTCATCCTTCTTCTTATCACCTCCCAAGTTGTTTGTTTGAACGGATGAATTGCTTTGCTTCTCTCCATTCTGCAAGTCATCAACACTTGACCTGTTTGCATGGAAACCTCCGATGGTTCCCAACTCAATCCCATTATGCATCTTCTTATTCCTGCTGTCACTTTTACTTCTATCATTAATGTTTTTGCCAGATCCATTAATACTTCCAAACTAAATTGAGCATGAACAAAGAAGTACTATTATATTATATTTAAATTTCTGTACAGAATACCATAGCAAAATAGTTATACATACATTCATATATTTATATATGAATGTATGTATGTATATATGTATTTATGTATGTATGTATGTATGTATATATAACAGATGCCAAAAACTTAACAGTGTCAAGTAGATATAATGCTTAATTTTTGTGTAATTACATATACTCAGTAGTACATTACCATAATACATAATATTATGCGTGCTAATTTTCATGAGACTGTGATTTTATGCAAATTGGCTGATTTTGCATGCAACTTTGAATTTTCCAATGTATAATTAGATTCTAATCTCTAGTTCTCACATTAATTTAAATGTAGATCACTACTGGGAAAAATTGCCTGCTTTTTGAAATAAAACACAAATAGTTATAGAATAATACTATGTATATGACATAATAATATATATATTATGTGTACATACATCCTAATTACACCCAGGAAATCAGCTGTTTGAAAAGAACTCTTAAAAGTATTGTGACGTACTTACACTTGTACATTTAACCTCACTGACAGTAAGCAGAATAAGTATATTATTATGGTATTTTGCGAAACTGCAATGTATGCTAGGTGTATAGGTCCGCCATTTCTTTTTCATGTCATCCCTACATATAGAGTACTAGCGCACTCTATGATAACACCTAATGTATGTGTCTGAATGGTATGAACTCATAGGTAAGGGGTCCACTTACAAGGAATGTGAATACAGAGCTTCTTTGCAGACTTGAAGTAGCATCACGTGGTAATGAATGTTGTTGTAGAAAAGCATTCATCTTCTTGCTAATGGTTTTACGAACCTGAAATATTGCAAACTTAGCAATGTTGTTGAGTTATGTATCAAGTATTACACTATATTTCACACACACTTGCATACACATACTGTACACATATACCACACACCAGCCCACCTTAGATGATAGTATAACTAATAACAGAAAGATGAGAATTCCCTGTAGATAGAAAAATCCCATATAAATACATATCAAAGTATATTATAGCAATTATAGCATTATTCTATATATACACATACACATTACTACATAAAAAAACAACTCATGTGAGCATGTATGCATAGGTGAAAGAGATCAGATAGATTTATTTTTGCATTATGTTGATAGTATAGGTAGTATGCACATTGTGAAAGGCTCTTACCGAGCTAGAGATATGTTCCCATAACACTTGATATGAATGCATGGCACAAGTTGGGTTTGCTACACAGCTACACTGCTGTGTGTTGTCCCAAGTGTAGAGGTTACTTACTGGGAGGATCTGGCAGCTGGACTAGTACTATGTTTGCCTGCGCATTGGTTGGTTGAGCACAACAGTGCATATGTACGTCACATGTACTTGACAATGTACAGTGTGTGTGTTGGACACCCTATGTGACCAACATCACAAATTCCATTCAAATACAAGTGTTCACCTTTACTGTTATTCAGAACTGTAATTGAAGTATAATATTATACATGTGTGTTTGTGTACAATGTGTAATTCGGAGGGTTTGGTACACTCATCTGTACATGCATACTATGTGCATTCCTTGCGACAATAGATAACAAGGTCAAACAGTTCTCCAGGAATGCTGATCAAACTGCTTCTTGAAATGTTCCAAACACAACAATCATTTGAGCACAGTAAGAAATACTTAAGCCTCCATTCTGTACATAGGCGCATTAGCTATTCAGACACACAGTATAACATGAAACTAACTTACATACTTGATGAAATATAATGCATAACCAGATACAGTGGAACCTTGCATAACCAAACCTCACTTATCCGAACACCTGGATTCCGATCACACAACATCTTTATGATGTCACCATGATAGGTAAAATTACTGCATGCAACTTGCATGCAAAGCATGTGGTAATGAAAGCCAATTCCAACTAAAGTGGAGCAAATCATGTTGCCCTTAGCTTGAAGTAGCCATCTTGGACAAGCTATCCGATCAAGGGTTTCATTTAAGCTTGACTAACCAATGAGTACAGAGTTGGTAAATAAACAATTACTGACTTGATAAAGAATGACAATGAGTTTTTGAGGAGTAAAGGCATTAGTCTAATGAATCTTGTAGAGTAAACAGTTGTTCAATTGTGTGAAGAGTACCTATGTCGACTAAGTGTACTAGTAGGTCTATAAAATACATAATTGCAGTATACATGTACATTAATATCAATGGGATTCACATATCCTAATGTTTTCACGTATTCTAACGAGCCTTGATCTCAAACCATTCAGGTATGAGAGGGGCCACTGTAGTCCAAAATCACTATGTACGTACTTATATGTAAGATCCACAAAGGAGAAGTCTGATCACTGAAATAATGTGATACTCACACGTCCAAATCTATGTATAGTTTGCCAGTCATGTCAGCTCACCTGGATGCCGTAATAAATGGCTGCCACATAATACAATACGCGGTGGAAGACAAACAGTCCAATGACCCAGCCAATTCCAAGGACGACCATCAGGGAAAAGGCACTTCGAAGCCAAGTTCTACAGAGCAAGGAAACAACTTGGTATTGGGATATCTTATGCACATACACATACCAATGTGTACAGTATAAATTTAAAACTGTACATGTAATGTGTATATGTACATATACACTTGTGAACACATAAGTGAAGGCACACATGATCACCATACACTGATGACGTGACACCCTTGCTCTTAGTACCTAAGTTTCTTGATTTTGTCCATATCTTGCGACTGTCTCAACTTCTTTGCAATAATTACCACAACAATCACAAAGATACCACAGTTTATCTGCAGGAATGCATGAAATATGTATCAGAAATTTGAATTAAATGTATTTGTATATATAATTTTATAATTCCTACACATCAATATGTGCCCATGCACACATCTGTACGAGGAATTCTAATGAAGTAGAGTTGTACACAGACATGTACATACACTGTCACAGTATACCTTTGAATATTGTAATGACGCATGATGTATACATTATATTCTATATGCATGTCAGATATCACGTACAATAGTTTATTGTGGTGTGTATAAATACAGCTTTTCATCTTTACATAATGTGCATATCTATATTGAATCAATATTAGCATACACCCTGTATTTTAGGAAAATCACTACATACTGCAGGTACAGTATGTACAGTATGTACTGTACCTGCAAGACTGCCTATACAATTAGCATACTATGAAATTGATGTACTAAACCAATGTCTACACATTTAAAATTACTTACCAATACTATAAGCAACTTAGGGGCTACGAAAACAAACAGAAAATAGTCACTCGTGGTCAGCCAGCATCTGCAGGGATCAAGAGACAGGGAATACACTCACTCACATGAAGACCTATACTAGCAAACATCAGTTGACACATGATAGCAACATGACACACAAGTCATGTTACCGTAATGGGGAAAGTCATGTACATGATCTTCTGCTATGTTATTGATCACAGTAATACAATCTCATGTGGCTGACCTACTAACTGGAGATAGTAAAGTAACAATGGTAATGAAACGAGACGAAGTAAAAGTATAGGTCAATACAGCACACTTCCGTTTGAATGCAAACAAAACATGTAAAACACAGAAATATGGAATGAATTCCGCACATCAAACATTACATATTATAGTTCAATGTTATAAGATAATGAGAAACACATACATACTCAAATACTGTATGCTATGCACATGGTATGTCTAAAATGAAAATGATGATAATTGGTTAAATGTCCTACAATTTTTTCATACGTTACAAAACTATTCACTGTGAACCCAATAATCCATGTGAATGTGCTTCCTAGAAACAGCTCTCAAGGAGTATGAGCCCATTAACTAATATCAACTCACATGCTGTGATGAGAAGGATCTGTGAAAATATTATCTGTGACATCTTCACCATAACTCCACATATCACCTCTTCTGAAGAATCCCAGAGGAATGGATAGGAACAAGTACACCAATGGTAGACCTGAGGAGTGTTAAACCATACATTTGTACCAATAATATTATGATTGCAGCCATGCAATAGAATACAATGCTATTATTAGCACTCATGTATGATGTTATTATGTACAGGTCAACTACAGGTTCGCATAAATGCTAGCTATAGTTTCCTATGATGTATGTGTACATAACCTATGTGTGGACCAAATAGCACAGAGTTGTCATGGAGCGTAAATATCATGACTTTAGTGCATTACACTTCAACCATGAAAATGTGCTCGTGAAATAAATGTGCTAGCTGTGAAAAATTGTTGGGAACAAAATTAATGTCCGTAGAATTAATACTATTTCAGTAAAATCCAGAGGAAGTTGAATTCAATCCAAGAAAATTCTTACAGCATAATTTAGTGCTATATACATATATATAGTATTATTTTATGAAGCCGGGAATATGTATATACAACACCATGATATGTGGCAAAACCATCAGTACCTATAAAAGAAACTTTGGAATCTGTCATTTTGTTGAACAAGACACGAACATGATAATATTACTACTATGAGATATTTGAGAATTGCAATTATACAATTAAAATACATATTATGTAATTATGCATTATACTATAAGGAATAAATTGAAGTATAATGAAATTGAGAAACACATATGGGCTTTACATATAAAATCCACTCAAACCTAAGCACAATATTATTATGGTATAAGTACATAGGTGCACATGCAATATTATATAGTAATACAATGAAATGGCAAAAGGACGAAAATGCAACCGATAGAGCAGTGGTGGAATTTAGGGACTCACCATAACTCAGCAGTGTGAATATGATATAGTGCTTCTTGTCCTCTTGACTGAAAACATGGACTATCTTAATGTACAGGATGACCCCTTCCATCAGCATCCACATGAACACCACATGATAGCAGTATTGGCTGATAACAGCAGTTGCTGCACACAACTCCCGGCTCTAAAAGGTATGAATTAGCATAAGTGTACATGTTTGCATACTACAAGACACAGTAGGAAATGCTGGCATGTTGGTATAATTGTCAAATTTCAAGGTGTGAACAAGATTAGTTGGCTTGTTCCCAGAGAGGAATGTACAAGTGCAGTTTGTGCGTGGGATGGGGAGTGAGGACATCCTGACTGACAATACCATGCATCAATTTTAACAGCACAACCCAAACACGGTGACTGTTAGATGGTAGCCATTCTTACAAGGAGGCATACCTTCTCGTAAGGCTTCTCCTTGTCCATTCCAAACACAGTAATGAACAGGGCAATCAGCAGGTTGGCACACAGGTGGATGTGGATGTAGGTCCTTAGTTCCCATAGCGGCTTGAACGACACAAAAATGACAATCACAGCAACGAGGCAGACAAAGGTTATGCTGTACCCAATGTAGGACAAAATCTCCAATGCTAAAACATCCCTTTCTGGAAGTGGCTGAACAGAGATATAGTACTGATGGTAAGCAAGCAGCATATGGTCTCTTTTAAAAAGAGAAGTATACTAGCTACATATTTACACAAACACTATTTCTGAAGCATAATATTATTATGCTAGAGGAATCTGAAGGCAAGAATAGGACTTAGCTTACAGGTGCCACTCCAAAATCAAACAGAACTGCAAAATGAGTCAGGTGGTCACAAAAGCAGGTGGTTTGTGTCTCATTGCTCTCATTTTCCATTCGAAAACAGCCTCTTGTTGACCAGAAGTCACTAAACAGAACAATATATCATATAGAGTTACATAATTTTTGCACACTTAAAACACATATGAAGAGTTGAATACAAGGCAGATAATAACTTGTTCATAAAGTGATGTGTAAGTATAGATGAAATGCATTGTATATATGTACATATGTGCATATGTGCATGAAGTACACACATAATATTATTATGTAGAGTTGAATAGTAGCATGTGCGTACATATTATATGCATCATGCTGAAGTAATACTAACATACCCATCCAAATCCCAAAAAACGCAAAGGTCTTCTTCCAATTCATTATTCTGAAAGAGATGTCAATGTGGAACAATTATAAGTGTGCAGACAAAGTTTGAAGAACTTGCAATAGCCAATTATAAATGTACAAGATTAGTACATGGAGTATATACGTACATACAGTATTTGCATACATAATATTATGTGGTATGTTGCATGGGCGACTTCAAAGGAAAAGCAGTGCACACATTCGTGATGTGTGCACACTTCCCTGATGTACCCACTCTTCATTCGATGTTGCATTGTTGTTGCATTGTGGATAATTGGTTATATCCTTTTCACACGTCTACTTATCATTGCTCAATCAAAGATGTGCCCATGCAACATACCACATAATAGCGAAAGTACCTCTGGAGAAGCTGTAGCGGATATACAGACACCTTTGCCTAATTGATACCGAGGGTGAAGCCCGAGGTGTCAATTAGGCAAAGGTGTCTGTATATCCGCTACAGCTTCTCCAGAGGTACCTTAGCTATTACATATACAGTGGCATCTCTTTAAATCAAATTCTCTCTAATTGGAATTCCCTCTAAACAGTACGTTTAAATTTGATTACATCCCAATTTTGTTGCATGTATATTCTGATTAAGTAAAGTGGAACTTCTAAAGATTAGCCTTAGTACGTATACATGAACCTCATATGCTGTAGGTGATAGTGTTAAGATAAGAGGCAAATCCATTGTGAAATGTGCCTTGTAGAGTTGTCACTTACTCAAAGCCTAAATCCATCAAACAATTAACTCTTGTTTCCAATACTAACTTACTTGTACATGCAATCATGTAATCAATAGTAGTAACGTTACCTGTGTCAAGTAATTTGACACAGGTTAAAAAACGGACATTTAACTGGTCCCGAAGATGTTCAGTTTAGAGAGGTTTCACTGAATTTATATATGTGCAGTGTGAAATATAACGTATGATCACAAATACATACATACAATGTAATATGTACATATAAGTACCATAGGTTTGGATGGGTGTATGCAATGCCTTGAAACCTAAGACGGTATTTGGAGCTGTACTGGTAAATGTATGTGCATATGCAGTGAGTACATGGATGCTGGAAAACAGCTCTATAACTACAAATTAAGACATTTGTCGATGCTTTAAATGAGGATCTGTGTGTGCTTATTAGATATATAATACGCAGACATGTACATTCATATAATATACAAACCACTGACGTTATGACTGAATGTTGTGATTACACCATCTCCAATGGATGCCAAGCTTCTGGTACAGTTTGAATTTCGGCAGTCAAGAGTTGAAGAAACAATGGGAGTTCCCAGTCTGTGTGTGGGAGAATGCTCTGAGTAGATTACAAATGTATGTACTTATAATATACAGTGTGTGTACAATTTGCAATTCATATTCAACTCTACAAAATGTACCTTGGTGATAGGGAATAATGTGATCAGGAATGCTTTGGCGTGGCTATATACATATATAATCCTTTTATGAATGTGAGTGAGCACAAGTACATATGTGTGCAAGAGTGTAAATTGCATTAAAATTAGTTAATGTGTTACAATGGAAAACTAATATTATACAGACTGAAACTTACATTATTTGAGAACCGTTTGTATCTAACACTGCAGACAGATCTCCATAGAATACCGAGGCAATTTTCACTATAACAGAAAAGTGTGCAAAATTCATAGAACTAGGTAATACTTCTGAAATGTTGACAAATAAATCAAGCACTGTACAGCTCTCATACCATCTGGTTGTCCAATGTTAGAGAACAAGGTGTTTGGGATGGAGACCAAATGGTAGTGCGATTCCAACGAAAATGAATGTTCCAGTCTTGAGTCATTGAAAGTATCTGTGTCAATACTCTGCATTGTGAGATCTAATAGAGTGTGATGTCACAAAATACTCTCGAACAATCTACTACAGACCATATATACCATACAACTGAGTGATGTACACAGTTTCTTTGGCAGTAAAATCTACATACATTATGTGTCTACTGAAATGTGTCCTGCTATACAGAAGCATGCCTACTCACATACACTAATGTTCGTAACATGGATATTGTTTAACTGTTTCAATATTATATATGTTTTTTTCTTACTTTCTCAATCAATTAAAAAGTTGAGGATATTTTACCATCACTAATTTTATGGGTTATCCTTACAATTACAAACATCTGCAAAAGACGTTAAGGATAATCCACCATGTACACATGCACATGCATACTATATGTATAATATTATGTGTCTGTCAATGACTACATGAACTTCATGTACACTTACTGAGGTTTGGTGTTCCCAATTGGACAGTCTCTCCCACTTCAATCAAAATGGAAAGTGCAATGTCATCAACTAATTGCAGAAACTGGGATCCAAAGGAACTAGCATTACCCTGTGTAGTGAGATGAGAGTATTTTACTGTACATAAAAGTGTGTCTATGTCATTGTGTATGTGTGTGGTTGACAATGTGATCATTTGGTGTGAATGGAATATGACATACAAAGTACTGCAACTGATACCCAATTAAAGAAGGTTATTCATATCTCTACTAGACATTTTGGATTTTCATGATATGGAGGAAATTGCATCACTCACATATATTATAGATGCTAACTTGATCTCCCTAACGGCTCATATCGCTGCCTATAGTCATTTTTCTATAATGTGGACACTACTATTCTGGTTAATCCTCCAGGGTTACTTTGAATGAATTATGCTCTACCCAGTTAGCTAATCATTATTCAAAATCTACACAAATTTAGCTTCAACGCTAATGATGTTGAAGATAAATTTGTGTAGGTTTGAATATTAGTAGCTTGATTTGAAACGTATTATAAATTACATAATATGATGCATGAAAGAGGGATTAGGCATGTACTTTTGTGCACAAATACTGTCCCACATACATAGTACATACTATGCCTATCTATTACACCACCAACACATTCTAGTCACGTTGAACTTACAGCTGTTGTAATGGAGTTCGAAAAGACATCCAAAATGTCAGAAAGGAAGTTCAAATATTCCTACAGATATGTATCATGATGTCATAAGTTTATTCGGTACACGATGAACGGATATCCGCTATGTTAACCCAGGATGGACAAACATGCAATGAATTTATAATATGAAGGTTGGAATACACATTATGTATGTATGTACATACATACATACATACAGACAGACATAAATACATATGTCTATACATACATACATACATACATATAATATTACATGCTTGCATATAGCAATATATAACCTGTACATATGAGTTGTCAATGGCATGATATCACCGCACATACTAGATTGATGTAATAATCTCACGCCACTCACTGATGCTCTCTGTTGGGATATTTCTGCCTCATTAGCCAACAAGGCAGTTTGTAGGGATTTCTGGAAATTTGAAAATTCTTCAAAAGCTCTCTCTACTGATGTGTCAGGAGATATAGATGGCAGGGACGAAGGTCCTGGTTCTGTTAATAGTGTAGATGGTTCACTAACATCTATCCTCATTGCAATGATAGTGGATGAAGGTGGTTGTGATGAAGCTGTAGGGTTTATTTCCGACTTTGCAAATACAGAAGTTACCATGTCCGTTGGCCCATCTGTGATGTACTGATGATCTGTACTGCTGCCCATTATTGCCATTGATGAGATGTCAAAACTGCTGGAGACATCAGATTGATAAGTAGTGGAAGTGGTGAATTCAGCCAAACTGGATGGGTTGGACTGAGTATCTGAAGTAGGGACTACACCCAGTCTGTCTGAAGTAGAAAGTGGCACATTCAACGATGATGTCATCAGAGATTCCGGTACTACAGTGCATGTTGTTTGGTATTGGATACACAGAACATCCAAGGAACTGCATGGTTGTGATAACTGAGAGTTCAACAAGAAGTCTGACACACTTGATAGAAAATCTGCAAGATTTATAGCAACATAGTTAACAATCATCGAATAATAAAATGATATTATTATGGTGTGAAATCAATATGAAAGTATCTACAGAAACTCATAAATATTAGGTCACCATACAAATGTAATTATAATGTAGCACACGCTATTATAGTGATATTGACCTACAAATTTAATATAAACATACTTGAGAAAACCCTAAAGTTGACACTGTGAAATATCAGATTCGCTTGATTGTTTACACCACATGGAATTTGAATTCGAAGCATCCTGAAGCAATAAAATTTGATGAATACAAACATTAGTGTAGACCATCTTTCTACCGCTAGGCCTAGAATATGGAATTACTGAATACACTTGTAAAGGTATTGTAGGGTAGAACTGGCATTTAGACAGAGTTTGGAGTTACTCTACCCATAGCAGGTAATAAATTAAATGCAGCTATTGATTTAAGATATTTTGATGATATCTATGAGATATCGACCAGTGGACGACACAATATGGTTAGTTGTAGAGCCGGATTTATCTCAACATAATAACAATAGCTCAACCAAAGATCACTATTAGTGTTCAATTATTCATTATTTATAATTAAGACAGACACCCCAAATCCCAGAAAGCATATCCCCTATCTACACATAGAAACCTACCATTGCTCAATCATTGACATTCGAACTTCATTTCCTGTTAGTACAACGACTTCACAGTTAGATACATTGTCAGTGATGCACAGAGAAGATTCTAAATTGTTACATGATTGGTGTTCAGTCAAGGTTTGTGAAGTCCTTCCAAGAAATTCTGCAAAATTCATAGTGATATTGAACAATTGATTACTCATAGGAGTAGCATAAGGACACCTAATGGATAATAAGAATTGTACATGTACTTGGCAAGGAAGTGTAATGGTGAGAAGGAATTATCAATAGATAAACCTGCTATTACAATCAAGTGCCATCTATTCAGTGCCAGAGAAGAGTGTCTGGGGAATTTTAATGATTATTTGTTGAAGATCGGCTTCTTGACTCATATTATATTTATGGGGTGGAAGTACAGATTATCTATACTAACTGCAGTCATGCATGTAGTGCAGAGTGTCCATTTTTATGCCTTATAATTATATGCTGCAAAATTCATTTCGCATTTCGCATTTTGGAAAAACCACTGTATTTATTGTCTTCCTGAGCCTTACCAGAGCCTGTGCTAGTGCTGAAGTACAGATTTGGTGTGTGCTTCAATGTACTCACTAAGCTAATCTGACTGTATTACATTAAAAATGGCATGCATGTTACTTCTGGGCTATGAAAATCTCACTTGTAACGCGTACAGAGGGCTGAAAGGGTTGCAAAATATTCGGAAACACTCGTGACATTTACGAAAATTAGAGTGTGGACAGTATACAGTTTTGCTACATGCTACTTGGACGTAACATGTACTAGGCTAATACGTATCCAAAATGACAAAGTGATGTACAATCCTACTATTAGGCCTAATTATGAACGCACACCAACCTGCGAGACTAGTGTTGTCACTACTGGTGAACGTCAGGTTCCCTTGCCTATTTCCACTACAAGGGAGTAGCCTGAAGTAATAAAAAGCGGAGACTTCTATATACAAATACCTGGAATATCTCGTGATAATGAGGAATCTCTTCCAAAGAACAGGTAACGTACGCTTATTTCTATGTACTGCTATAACCTATTAGGAGACCAACCAGTGGTGGACACACATTATAGTCGCGATTAAACTATAGTAATGTACAGATCCTATGGAGTCCATAGATATACATAACCACAGCTCAACCGTAGATCTAGATCATGGTTCAACATTCAATGTTTTTTACATAATTACATGTCCCAAATCACCCCAACGTATATTCGCCTGTACCAAAAACATACATTTGAAGGGACTGTCCATTTCCTAGCGATGAAACAACAGAAAGTACCAAGCAGAAGAGGACCGTCTTCGTCAGCACAGTCGCCATTGAGGTAGCAGGGAAGCTTCTGTTTCGCCCGATTCGTGGTGGACAGCAGGTCATCATCACGAGTAAACGCGCCACGGATACCAAACTCGCATACCCTGTAGCAAAGACGTTTTTAATACAGTAACTAAATCACATGCCAAAATAGCTTACCCGGAATTTTGATTATGTCCGGGCCATCGACAATAGAGGACTAATAAGGATTCCTCGGCCGATAAGCGACCAATTGCCCATGCAGATCAGATTACTGATCGGGCTGACCCGATCATAATAATTCACTCAGGTAATATCCGGTCAGCCCGGGTGGGATATTTCTGGTATATCAGTCAATCAATCAATCATTATTAATGTGCCACGTGCATAACATAATACTAGGACAGACAGTCCTATGAGGCACACATCATAATATTATATCAACAAAGAAAAATCAGACCAACACATAACATTATAAGTCATCGTTCAGGCTGGAATCAGTTAAAACGTGCAATCCACATCTTTGAGATGATCTTGAGAATTGGAAGATGCCTACATCCTTCGTCAAAAATGATAAATAACTTGTCATCATTGGTCAATAATTCAAAATTTGGATATACCCTTGTCAGTGACTTAAATAGGTCTGCCCGTTCGTCCTCCCATCTCTCACACTCCAGCAGCCAATGTTGCACATCTTCCACCTTCCCTGTATCACATTCCCCACATGTTCTCTCCTCTCTCTCAATCCTGAGTGGGGCTGTCCCACCTCTGATCATCATCATGAGTCTTCTCTTGCCCTTGTCAGCAACATCTAAACATCGAGACTCACCACCTTTCTCCTTCAATAGCCTCAACAAGGCCAACTTGGGTTTTGTGGCTAGTTCATCATCCCATTCATCTTCCACCATCGATCCTTCTCGCCTGCAACATTGTTGTAATTTCTCCATATGACAGTCCTTTTGCCTCCTCAACACCAATTTCACTCCAACCAAAGCACCCCATGCATTCTTCATCCATCCTCCACCACTATCAGCCGCTACCAATGCTACTGCCCTAGATATAGATAGATAGATAGATAGATGGATAGATAGATATGTATAGATTTGTTCTCTGTATCAATATATCAAACACACACAACGCACACACACACACACACACACACACACACACACACACACACACACACACACACACACACACAAACACACACACACAAAACACACACATGTACACACATGGCATTGCACGCACGCACATGCACACATGTACACACACACGTGCACGCACATACATAGCTTAGAAAATACACAATGTCATTTAAGTATGTGTGCATTGGCAAGAGCTAATGATTTGATAGATATATAATTGCTGGACATCATCTAGGAATTCTGATTACACTACATCTCAAAATACTCCAAATAGCACCCAGCAAAGATCAGTTACATGTGATCACAAAATTCTTACCCATCATATTTTACACATATGTACAATAAGTATGCATAGGTTAATATACATACACATACATACCTAGTATGTACATCAAGTATGCATAGGTACATGCACCCTGATTGGTGACAACAAGAGATTGGCAGATGAGTAGATCCTATGTATCCCTGAGATCCAACTAATCAATTAGTTAACAAAAGGTCGACAAGTGGCTAATCAGGGTACAAGTTATATTTATTATTCACCAGAGAGAAAGCACAGGAAGTAGCTCCTAATGTGAAACACCTTGGGCTTAACCGTCATATCCTATATGAGGATCCATTTTCTGCTCTTGTACCCTGCCTAAATCTGATATAACACATGCATGCATAAGGTACACATACATAGATACTATAATAGCTGCACATACAGTACGGTACATCGGTACTCCACTAAACATATTATAATACAAAGGGTTCAATTTACTATAACAGAATACCTATATATGATCTGTAATGGAAAAGCCTGAACACTGGTACAATGTATGTCATACATGTCAAAATCATATACATGTATATCATATATATATATATATATGTCATTCATGTCAAAGTCTATACATGTATCAATCTGTTTGCTTACCTGGATACTGTACTAGATGGCAGCCACATAATACACTACGTGGTGGAAGACAAACAGTCCAATGACCCAGCAAATTCCAAGGACGACCATCAAGGAAAAGGCACTTCGAAGCCAAACTCTACAGAGAGAGGACACACAACTTGGTATTGGGAAATTTCAAATTTTATATGTCTGTACTAACTTGATAGTATATATGTAAAAGCATATTAATGTTAGGTCCAATAGTGAACCATTTCTATAATAGTGATGGATTACCTAATTGCATACAGTAGTGCCAATATGCAAATCCATTTGTACAAAAATATTATTATTTATTTTAATTGGTATATATTTAAATATATAGCAAACTATAATGCACATGCTGATATTATTATTATTTTTAATAATAATATTGAATATAGCTCAAATTTTGAAAGACTTGTATGACTTTGTGTATTATTGTAAGCAATAGGGCTAAATTCTGTAAATGTGAATCAACATCAATTGAAATCAACAGTACATTGGAGAGTTTCAGTTTCTGCTGTGTTGGTCACGGATTTATCATCAATTGGGGGCAAATCTTCTTCATCCTTCTTCTTATCATCTCTCGTGTTGTCCATTTGAAAAGATAAATTGCTTCGCTTCTCTTCATTCTTCGAGTCATCAACAGTTAACCTGTTCATACCTCCAATGGTTCCTAACTCAATCCCGTTATGTGTCTTCTTATTACTGCCATCACTTTTACTTTTATTATTAGGGTTTCTACCAGACGCATTAATACTTCCGAACTATGCATAAAGAGAGAAAGTACTATATTTGTGCAGAATTCAATGACACATTAGTCATACATGTACATAGGTATATTTCATTTTAAAACTTTTGAAAAAAACTTTACTTCTGAATTTGCACATTGTGTACAATTTTGCATAATTAATTTGGTATAATGTGTAGTAATCATGCACACACTGCCATAAGAATAATATCTTGTGTATTTTTCAGCTATAAGTACAATTGTGATGTACTTATCATGTGAATTTGATTCGGTTATAATATTGCAAGCAACTTCAGACTTGAAAAAACAAGGAAGAATTGTGTGGTTATATACAAAGGTAAATTGCAATCCTCATGCCTAGCTGCAGAGTATACCGTCTGCAAACTTAGCACAAAGAGAATACACGTATATTGTAAGTTATTGTAATTTGTGTTAAAACATCGCACATATTGGCAAGCAAAGCATTGGAACACAAACACAAAGCCGTAGTACACCCAGCATAAGAGGCTTGATAGGACATGCACTGTTTGTCACATTGACCCAGTAAATTTGACATTAAAACAATGATCAATTACACATCTGTCCACTTACATATTATTATGTTCATACATGTATATCATACACATTATCTATAGGCATTATAGTCCTATCCTGACTAGATGATGTCAGATACGAAGTGCTGACTTGATTGCATCCTGTCGACAGTATAAATACAGTGTGCACTCTTAGCCCAATTTCAGGCAATAGAAAATGTTTACTAATTTCCTGATTGCTTATTCATCAGTCAATCATAAACAAAGAAACCTGTCTGGTGACTTGTATTGTTTTATATATCCAGTCTGTGCTGTACCACAAATATTAGCACAAACTGTAATGTCATTGTAATCCTGGCAAGCAACAGGTCCCAACTATTTTCATTTTGGCTTCCAGTATGTTACACTCATCCCAGAGATATCATATGATAATACTATATATAATATGTGTTCCTATGCATAACTGCAACAGTGACTTCATATTGAAATATGTATACAATTATGTGAAAAAGATTTTGAAATGCTGAGAGTTGCAAATTGGGCTAAACGTCACACGTGAAGGCTTTTCCGGACGTAATATCTTCAGTGAAGGTTATTAAAAACGAGATGCCCAAGTAATTCAAGTGTGAAGGATGGCAGCCCCACAAGATTAAAAATCATATTACTTGTTTCTTTAATCCATTTATCAGTCTCCAATGCGTCAGGATAAAACTACATGTATACATGTACCTCCAAGCACACCTAGAACAGTAGCGGTTCAATGAACTATCTGAAGGAGTGCACAGTACATACATACATCTATAACTTCTACATACCGTAAGCATGTTCATAATTATCATGATACTGTATATGTGCAGTATGTGGAACAATGGTGTGAGGGGTTCACTTACAAGGAATGTGAACACAGAACTTCTTCGCAGACTTGAAGATTTAGCATCACTTGACAATGACTGCCGTTGTATGAAAGTGTGCAACTTCTTGCAGATGGTTTTACGAACCTGAAATATCATATACACGACAATGGAGATGTGTTGAATTAATATTATGCAATGTTACTTGCATGCATCCACACATATGCAAACATGCACAGATATACATGCAGGCTTGCATGCACAGATGCATGCACACACACACACACACACACACACACACACACGCGCGCGCGCGCGCGCGCAACACACACACAAACACACACAAATACACACATACAAACACACACAAATACACATGCGCACGCACACACACACACAAACACAAACATACACAAACACACGCACGCGCACGCAACACACGCACAAACACACACAAACACACACAAATACACACACACAAACACACACAAATACACATGCACACACACACACACACACACACACACACACACACACACACACACACACACACACACACACACACACACACACAATCACACACACAAACACACACAGTGAGAGAAAGAGATACACATGCACACATAAATATCAGCTCACCTTAGATGACAACAAAATCAATAACACAAAGATGAGAATTCCCTGTGCATATTGGAAAAAAAACCCATCTAAATTCAACAGTATAAAGTAATAAAATATATCACTTATATACAAAATGTTCATTCTACATTGAAAAAACATACATTTGAGCATGTGTCCATAGGTCAAAGAAATTGGTTAGATAGGTTTCAGTATAGTGTAGCTAATATTATTCACTTCGTGAAAGGCTGCTACTGTGTCAAGCCACAGATATACTTCCATAACTCTTGATTCAAATGCACAACACTAGTCTGGCCCGCTACACCATCCCAAGTGGGGGGGAAGGCACTTACTTGGAGGGTCTGGCATCCAGACTAGCACAGTGCTTGCTTGGTTCATTGGTTAGGCAAGGGGACCAGGCCTAGTATGTCACATTTCCCCATTTGTACATACAGTGAATACTCGTTAATCTGCCACAATTCATTTTCAAAGAATATGATGGATGAACGAGTTTGGCAGAATAACCGGATATTCATTGGTACTTGTACATTATATTGGTACTGGGAAATTGTAGTGAATTAAAAGGTTTCACCGATAAAGCGGTGGTGGATTAACGAGACTGTATGTACTGTACATGTGTCACATGTACATGACGAAGTACAGTATGTGTGTAGGGCACATGTGTATAGTATATACGTATGTACTCCAATCACAATAACACAAATCTCATTCATCCAAATGTCCACCTACTGTACTGTAGCTAACTGAAATTCTAAACTATACATGTGCATTAGTGCATAAGGTTAAAAGAAGAGAAATCAAGGGAGTTACAATACTTATATGGAGATATCTGATCACTGGTACAATACGATAATATTCACAATTCCCAATCTATGTACAGTTTGCTAGTCATGTCAGCTCACCTGGATGCCGTAATAGATGACTGCCACATAATACACTACGTGGTGGAAGACAAACAGTCCAATGACCCAGCCAATTCCAAGGACAACCATCAGGGAAAAGGCACTGCGAAGCCAGGTTCTACAGAACAAGGACACACAACTTGGTATTGGGAAATCTTAGCTCATACATATTTATATACAGTGAATTCTTGTTAATCAGTCGCAATTTGTTAGCAAAGAATATGGTGGATTAACGAGTTTTGCAGACTAACTGGATATTCATTGATATTTGTACATTATATTGGTACTGAGAAATTGTGGTGGATTAAAAGGTTTGGTGGATAACGTGGTGGCAGATAAAGGAGAATTCACTGTACAAGAGAGTGAATTACATTAGAGTGATGGGTTACATAGTCTGCACACGCTGTATGTAGTGCCCACACAATCACACACAAATTTATTACATTACTTATGATTTTCTGGATTGGTATCCCTATATACATGCACTCCACTAATGTCTGGCTACATGTGAACAAATTATGTTCGGACTTTCTTATGCATACACACATACAACTATGATATTCACATGTACATATATACAGTATTACAGGATATACGCACGTGCACATACATGAATACATGTACATACACATATACACAGATACCTACAAGTACAACACATTCTCTAATGCATAATATATGCAAATCATTATACACATAACATATGTATATGTGCACATAAGTACGTATATGTACAGTTTTTTTTTTTATTTATTTATTTTTTTTTTATTTTTATTTTTTTTATACATACACTATACACCATGTGTATATCCCACTAGTCTGGACTGCTACAACCGTCCCATCAGGTGCTTGGAGGGCAACAAGGGGGAGGGACGGTTTAGCAACAATAGTAATTGCTTAACACCTCAATGACCAATCAGATACAACTACCCCAAATCGCGGCAATGGTATCGATCCATGATTTTCAGTTCTTTAGCTCACGTATGTACGTAGGCCACAACAAGGAAGTATCCACCATCGACCAAAGTTATAGATGACAATTGGAGAGAAGCTTTGCTTATGCTCTTGAACAGTTACATAAATCCGCAATACAACTATCATCATTTCAGAATAATAACCTAAAGGTGTTAACCAATTACTACTGCCGCTAGACCGTCCCTCCCCTTGTTGCCCTCCAGGTGCCTAATGGGACGGTCATAGCAGTCCAGACTAATGTCCCACACACTTGCTCTCACCTGCCTGCTTTGACTTTGTCCATATCTTGCGACTGTCTCAACTTCTTTGCAATAATCACCATGACAATCACAAAAATACAACAGTTTATCTGCAGGGATGGGTAGAATTTGTACTAGAAATGAGAAATTACTTGTACATATGTACAAGAACCTCCAAAGAAGTAGAGTTGTACATAATCTATGTGCACATACATATGTATGTAGGCATGTACACAGCATACCATAGGTATTACAATTAAGATTCAATATTGCAGTGACGTTACATCACATTCGACATGTATGTATGTCACATACGCATTCAACCAAGTTTGTTGCAGTGTACATGAGCCTTAATGTTGTGTTACAAATTCTCACAAGTACCTTATTATACGTATAAATCAATATTTAATTATGAATTAATATTAGTACACACCCTGCATTTCAGGTTGAAGATTACATACTGCAGTACATTATGTACGGTACTAAATACACTGAACCAATGTCTATACATCTACAAAACAACTATACTTACCAATATTATGAGCAACACGGGGATTACAAAAACAAATAGAAAATAGTCACTTGCGGTCAGCCAGCATCTACAGAGGTCGTGAGAAAGGAAATACACTCACTCACACAGAGGGACACCTCCTAGTTAAAATCATTTGAGTGAGAAACATGACACTTCTCTGTATTTTATGGCTGCATGCCACAATTATGCCTGACTTAGTTTGAGTGTTCTTTTGGCTTTTCAGAATAATTGTATAATTCCACAAAGACCTTGTTTAAGTCATAGCCTTAGTTGTAATGGCCGACACGACACAATTCAATTCAAATGTAATGGATGTACATATGTGGGAACATTGCTCACATCAAAACATTACCTAATATCAACTCACATGCTGTGATGAGAAGGATCTGTGGAATTAATGTCTGTGACATCTTCACCATAACTCCAAATATCACCTCTTCTGAAGAATCCCAGAGGAATGGATAGGAACAAGTACACCAGTGGTAGACCTGAGGAATGGTACACCATACATTTGTACCAATATGATTGCAGTCTGAAATCCTTACTCAAAGTACATACATGTTCATAGTATCATAAGTTGTATACATACATATCAGATTCTGCTATACGTATACCCTATGTATACCAAATAGCACAGAGTTGTCATGAAGCATAAATTGTACACCTTTAGTGCATAACACTTCAACCATGAATATTGTACTCTGTGAAATAACTGTGCAGTGGATAAATGTTGTGTACAAAATTAGTGTATTAGGATATTACCTCAGCTGAACCCTAAGGACAGTCAATCCAATCCATGAAAATTGTTACAGCATAATTTAGTGTATGTACATATGGAGTATCATGTTATGAAGCTCCGAACATACAATACCACGATATGTGGTAGAATCATCAGTAGTTATGAAAGAAACTTCAAAATTTGATATGCAGTGAATTCTCACTAATCTGTCACCACTTTATCCGTCAAACCTCTTAATCTGACACAATTTCCCAGTATAAGTATAATGTACAAGTACCAAAGAATATCCAGTTTATCCGCTAAACTCATTAATCCACCATATTCTTTGAAAATGAATTGTGGCTTATTAACGTGTATTCACTGTATATTATGTTGAACAAAAGCACACGACATGATAATGCAACCATGAGGTATTTGAGGATGAAGCCTTTGAAATCTATGCTATTAATTATAATAAATACATGTGTTATTAGCTGTTATACTAACATGAGGATTAAATTGGAGTATAATGTCATTAAGAAACACTTAATATTATTATTATTTACTTATTTACATTCAAACTCACTCTAATCTATAATACATGCATATGGTGTGTGTACATATACATACATACACATGCAAATACGTACGTATATTGTGTGAACATACGAAAAATGGTGGAGAGACTCACCATAACTCAGCAGTGTGAATATGATATAGTGCTTCTTGTCCTCTTGACTAAAAACGTGGACTATCTTAATGTACAGGATGACCCCTTCCATCAGCATCCACATGAACACCACATGGTAGAAGTATTGGCCGATAACAGCAGTTGCTGCACACAACTCCCGGCTCTAAAAGGTATGAATTGGCATAAGTGCACATGTGTGCATATTGAATAACACAGTAGGAAATGCTAGCATGTAAGCCTTATCAGATTTCAAGTCCTGTAACTTTGGTACATAAGCTCATTGCCAGGGTAGCACGAGTGAGGTGTGTGTGTGTGTGTGTGTTGTGCACGTGTGTGTGTGTGTGTGGGTTGAATTGAGCACATCCTGATTGAAGAATAGGCAACTATGGCTGCCTGGATACAAAATCAATCAATACACATACCATCAATGTGATAACATTTCAGTACCAGGGAACGCTTGTAGCCGTTCTCACAAAGAGGCATACCTTCTCGTAAGGCTTCTCCTTGTCCATTCCAAATGCAGTAATAAACAGGGCAATCAGCAGGTTGACACACAGGTGGATGTGGATGTAGGTCCTCAGTCCCCACAGCGGCTTGAATGACACAAAGATGACAATCACGGCAACGAGGCAGACAAAGGTTATGCCGTACCCAATGTAGGACAAAATTTCCAATGCTAAAACATCCCTTTCTGAAGGTGGCTGAACAGAGATATAGTATTGATGGTAAGCAAGGAACGTGGGTGGACTAAAGTACAGAGAGAATGAGAAGCACAAGAAACTGAGCACATGATATGCATAGGAACATGTCAGGTATCCGATGTACATATACATATATACATCAGGTGTAGTATCCTATGACGTACATATGTACAGATTTATTCCCATTAATTATTGTTCCCTTTGCCCTCTCTATGCATATCCCTTCTTACTCTCCCATGTTTAACCCCTCAATTTGTATTTGCTATAATATTTTAATATTGTACATATATATTTATGTTACATATGACCACTGGAAAGTCCAAGGAAATGCTTTTGTGCAGCACCACTCTCAAGCACACAAATGTCTTCATTTCAGCATAATACCCTTAGGGAATATGTATCTGACCTTAGAAGTCAATCACCTAAGTACATTGTGAACTTGGTGCCTATGTAAACCTTTGCACTGTGAGGAATATATGTCAACTATGCATATACACCTTCATAATAACGTGTACACTGTCACACCATACATACAGAGCTAGAGGAATGTAAAAGAAATGATAGATGAAATAGCTTACAGGTGCCACTCCAAAATCAAACAGAACTGCAAAGTGAGTCAAGTGGTCACAAAAGCAGGTGGTATGTGTCTCATTGCTCTCTTCTTCCATTCGAAAACAGCCCCTTGTTGACCAGAAGTTACTGAACAGAACATAATATAGAGTTTACGTATTTTAGGCATGCGTACAGTGCATGTGCATGGGGGGGGGGGCGGGGAATATACTGTGCATATACATATGTGCATACCAAGGGAAAACGTACTAACATACCCATCCAAATCCCAAAAAACGCAAACGCCTTCTTGCAATTGGTTGTTCTAACGAGGAAGAGCACATCCAGTGTACAAATGAAGCCTTGAGACCTCATGATAAACCCATTATGTCTGTATAACATTAGTACATTCAGTACATAGGTATGTATATATGCATATGTACAGTATGAAACACACAATGTACATACATATCACCAAGAATATGTACTGTATGTAAAATATATACTACATATTGACTTTGGTGTGTCCATGTACAATTCGGTATAAAATAAGATGAGATAGTATAAAATGGAGCTGTGTTATTGTACAGTAGTGTAATAATGTAAGTATGAGGTAAGTATGAATAGTGGATACAACTGCTCCTATATAATTACATAACTACACATAAAAACTTGTACACACTATTAGATACATTCCATAACAGATGTGTACGTTATTAGGATGTACAAACCACCCACATTATGACTGAATGTTGTGATCACACCATCTCCAATAGACGCCAAGCTTCTGGTACAGTTTGAATTTCGGCAATCAAGAGTTGAAGAAACAATGGGAGTTCCCAGTCTGTGTGTGGGAGAATGCTCTGAGTGGATTATACATGAATGCATATAATATATACATAGTGTGTACAATTTGTGTGAGAGAGTGTGTGCAACCACGACTGTGTGTGTGCACCACTTCAAAATTGAACATAATACACAAATTCAAATCTAGTTTATAACACATTGGCGATGAGTAATCTCAGTGTGCTGTGTACAGTATGCAAGTACATGTTGTGTGTGAGTATGCACAAGTATGCAGTATGTGTGCATGCAAGTGCAAATATATGAGGATAGGGAGGAAATCCAATTACACATTCCACTTAACATCCTAAGATCACCTTGATGATTTGTGGGAATGCTCAGGAATGCCTCAAGTTTGGCTATGAACGCATATAACACAAGTTGTGCGTGTTAGTGAGCACAAGCCCTTGTGTGCAAGATTGAGTGTGATGTGACTTCAATTGAATGTTCAACTTAATAACACCTCAAAAAATGGAAATCTCACAAACTGAATTTTCATTTACCTTGTTTGAGAACTGTTTGTAGCTAACACAGTAGACAAATCTCTATAGAACACTGAGGCAATTTTCACTGCAAACATAATAAAGTATAAAGTTTCATAACACCATGTAATTTACTTAAAATGAATGCTGAATAACATCAAGCACTATAATACAGCAGTACAGCTCACCATCTGGCTGTCTTATGTTGGAGAACAAAGTGTTTGGGAGAGAGATCAAATGAAATTGTGAATCCAGTGAAAATGAATGTTCAAGTCTCAAAACATTGAAAGCTTCTGTGTCAATATTCTGCACTGTGAGATCTAATAGACAAATGGCACAATAATATCCTTGAATCAGAAACTACAGGTCGTACCATGCATTAAAACCATGCAGCAAACATTAACATTATTATGTACATACAGTTCATGTATGTATGTGTGTACAGTATGTACATACATGTCTGTGTGCGTGTACAGTATGTACATACAGAACAGGTGTATACAGAAGCATGTCTACTTGCATACATACAATGAGATTCCAACATGAACATTGTTTCGTACATGTTTTGTAATTATGGGTGCATCAATGACTACATGAACTTCCTGTACACTTACTGAGGTTTGGTGTTCCCAATTGGACAGTCTCTCCCACTTCAACAGAAATAGAAAGCGCAATATCGTCAACTAATTGTAGAAACCGGGATCCGAAGGAGCTAGCATTATTCTGTGTAGTGGAATGAAAGTACAGTACTTTGCCAAACATAGAAAGTGCATGTGTGTAAGTGTGTGTGTGTGTGTGTGTGTGTGTGTGTGTGTGTGTGTGTGTGTTGTGTGTATGAGAGAATGTGTGTGTGTGTGCGTGTGTGTGTGTGTGTGTGTGTGTGTGTGTGTGTGTGTGTGTGTGTGTGTGTGTGTGTGTGTGTGCATGCATGTGTGTGTGTGTAGAATATTTTGAGAAGTGTCATGATGTACATAATATGATGAAGGACAGAAGGTTTAGATGTGTACCTGTACCAAAATACAAATGCTGTCCACATACATAGTACATCCTATATTCATCTAAAACAGCATTGCAACATTATGGGTCATGTTGAACTTACAGGTGATATGGGGTTTGAGAAGACATCCAAAATGTCAGAAAGGAAGTTCAGAAATTCCTACGGAATACATACATCATCAGTTCAATTTGTACACAACGAGCATATATCCATCAATACATGTCAGACAAGCTGCAATGAGTGCGTGTGAAGATTGGAATACATAGTATGTATTGTATGTATAGGTTCAAATGTAAGGGTACATACATTCATAAATACATACATACATATGTACGTACATGCGTACACATTATGTGTACATATAATATGTATGACTGGATACAGTAGACGCCTGTTAATCTGAACAGGCATATTTCATACTTCATATGACTAAACTAGACAAATTACTTGACATGAATTAAACATATCACCGAGAAAATTTCATTGAACACGCACGAGATACAATTAATTTGTGTGAAACACAAAATCGCACATTACATACATACATATTGTACATATACCCTACCATCTGTCAATGGCATGATATGACCACACATACTAGATGTAATAATCTCACACCACTCACTGATGCTCTTTGTTGGGATATTTCTGCCTCATTAGCCGACAAGGCACTCTGTATGGATTTCTGGAAATTTGAAAATTCTTCAAAAGCTCTTTCTACTGATGTGTCAGGAGATATAGATGGCAGGGACGAAGGTCCTGGTTCTGTTATTAGTGTAGATGGTTCACTAACATCTGTACTCATTGCAATGATAGCAGACAGAGGTGATTGTGATGAAGCAGTAGGGGTAATTTCTGACTCTGTGAATACAGAAGTTATGATGTCCGTTGGCCCATCTGTGAATATACTGCTGCTGATTGTTGGCGTAGATGAGATGTTGAGACTGCTAGACATAGATGTTGCATCTGATTGCATATCGGTGACAGCAGAACTGGTAAAGTCAGCAGAACTGGTAAAGTCAGCAGAACTGGTAAGGTTAGTGGAACTGGTAAAGTCAGCAGAACTGGTAAAGTCAGCAGAACTGGTAAGGTCAGCAGAACTGGATAGGCTGGACTGAGTGACTGAAGTAGAGAACACACTGTCTGATGAAGTAGAAAGTGGCACATTCAACGATGATGTCATTGGAGATTCAGGTACCATGGTAGCATTGCAGTAACTGTTGAAGTCGGAATCCCCACACACAGCAATCAACGTGTCACATGATCCACTCCATAGGTCCAATTCCCTTGAAATATTTCCCAAAAATCCTACAAGATTTATAGTAATACCAATAATTAATTAATCTTTGATATGTAATTATGATGAAAATGAAGTATGGAAAGAGTGCAGCTTTCTGTAACTAGGAGTAGAGTTCTTGACAGGAAAATAGGATTGTGGCAGTGGTGGTGAGAATAAACTACACCTGGATAAATCATTTTCGACATTGCAGCAAGCACATACCCTCCATTCAAAGGGAGAGAGGAGAATTTCTGGGATTTTAATGATCGTTCATAGGAATCTGGCCACTCTACTGTGTTAACCACACAGATACTTATACTGTAATCATGCAGTGTAGAGAGTCAATATTTTAACCCTGTACTGTAAATTTTGCATCAAGGCAAGACCATGTTAATCCAGGTCTGCTCTGACCTAACCCTCCTCTGTAGTGTTGGAAACCAGCTAGAACTGCTAAGAAACTAGCATGCTATTGATTATAGCAGGCCCATAGAAACCACCATGGCCAGTCAGACTATGGCCTGACTGGTTTTATATCCAAAGGCCTGACTATTTCTTGAAACTTACCTTACAAACCTAATGAATCTCTTAATACCAAATCTACCTCATTTTTCTTTTTAATAAACTAGCTATAAATGCATCAAAAGAGTCATCGACTGTTTGGAAAAGGGCAATAGTGATGTGTATAAGTTAGGCCTCTGGGTTGATTGCTAATGACGTCTCCTAAGGCAGAAGCCATGCTGAAATCATTGCATTACTGAATCTCAGTATCATGTCTCGCATATGATACAATCTTCCCCGTGAAACTGGACACAGGATTCTATGTAACTGTATCGTTGTGTTTCCTGTACTTGTAGTGTATCAGTTAATGATCATTGTCGATGATATGCACCATTGATCTATAGGCTGTAAATGATGGCCTGAGTCCTTTTAGGTTGCTTCCTACAGGCCTGTATAGTTCATAATAATTTGTAACTTGCTCTTAATCCTGTACTAGGCTGCATGTTATGGCCACATTCTCAGATGTCTGTTGACTATTTTAGAAATTATAAGGTATAATATCTAAAAATAATAATATGATACCTACACATATGTACTACACATAAATATATACGTACTTGAGAGCACACTGACGTTATTACCACTGTAGTTGAGAATTAGATTTGTTTGCCCGTTACTTTCACAAGGAACCATCCTGGAGTAAGGAAATGTAAAGAATACAAACATCATTGTATTTCAGTAGTTTGGTGTCTAGAATGTCTATAGCATCTGAACTTTTCTCTTGTAGGATAGAACAGGTTCTTAGACTTAGCATGGTTTTAAATTAGTATATTAATCAATCAATATTATTAAAGTGTATCACATCATAAGGTGCTAGGACACAGAGGGGTCCAATGTAGCACTCCACAAGATACAATGACAACTGGAATATCATACATAAGAAAACAATAAATATACAATCAGTAATAGGTTATGTACATTACAACTTAAAGCGGGCACACCACATAAATCTAATACGGTTTTTACGTCTATTTGAGCAATCTTAGCTATAGGACCATACCGCGAAAAGTTTGCGATTTCTACCTTGGATTGCGCAAGATTCTTGGGCAAAGCTGAAAAGTACACTATAATTCGAGTGAATATGCGGGGTGAAGGCTAGAAAGGAACCAAATATCCACATAACAGTAATAAACCAAGAGTCCGAAATAGCAGCGTTGGATCAGAGTTTACTGTGGATTATGATACGTAATGAAAGGCGTGACATGTATTCCCAACCGTCTGAACCAAGTCTTAAGTCCACAACACATGCAGGATCCAGCATGTCATGTCTAGATAGTCATGATCTAGCTCTCTGTGCACTTCAGCGGCAATTTTCAAATGTAATCTCAAGTTTCCGTTGCGAAAACTTTCGAGTTCTGACCAATCATGGACCGATCGAAAGTCTGGCCGTCCCATCCAGAAATCCGAACTTTGCTACGAGCAATCCCGGGGCTAGCGCGCAACACGTCTATATATGTTTAGATAGAATTTACAGCCCTATACGGCAGCCAATAACAAGTTGAACTCGATAGCTATCTCAAGCTCCATACATGGGGGATTGACCAATGCATGTGGTATACGTAAACACACGTTCTATAATCTGCCGTTGCCGACCGGTCAAACAGAAAATACGTACATTGTAACTGACTGTCCGTTTCCTTGAGGAGTAAGAGCGGAGAGTACCATACAGATGAAGACCGTCTTCGTCACCACAGTCGACGTGGGGGCAACGGGAGAGTTCCTGCTTCGCCTGGTTCGTAGTGGAAAGTAGGTCATTATCATGGGGAAACGCACCGCAGCTACCAAACTTGCAGTTTCTGACTTAATATATTATACTACCGACAGACACGATTATTAAACTACGTAGGCTACTGAAGTCACGTACCTGAAATCATGACTATATATCATAGGTTGCCCCATCAACGATCGAGGCCTATGTACTAAGGATTCCGTAGCCGTATAAGTGATCGAACGGTTAGTAGCCTATCTAGTACGGGCATTTAGTGGTATGTGTCTGACCATCAGAGGAGTAATAATAATATACGAATTTCCGTGGACTACAGATCATAATATTTTATTTAATTGGCAATGCGGCATAAGAGTCAAAACCACACAAGTTGCATGGATTCTCGCTTCCAGACCGACTAACCATAGACAGCATAGCCTGGAGGAAATACCACATTCACTTAGTAATAGGAAACCTTAAACACTATTGAATCTCCTAGGCCTATTTCAATGCATACTTCCTAAAACAGAGACATTCAACTAACTTGCTTTTTCCTACTTTATGAGTTCCAGATTCCAGCCTGACCATGTGCACCTAACCTGAGTTCTGGCTCCTGGACCACACAACCAAGAGAGCATTTATTAACTGGTCCTGCAGTAAAAAAGCTGCACCTTAAATTATTATGACATACGTATAATAACATTATATGACACACCGGACAGCCTAAACATAATGTACAAATGATCCCTGTATGTGGTTACTGAAACAGTGTGTGTGTGTGTGTGTGAGAGTGCATGCGGATTTGGGTTCAAATTTTGGTAGTCAAGTGAATCTGTCAAAATAACCACTTGCACATCGATCATGCTAGGGTTGAAGAACCCTAAGTGCTATAGAATAAACCAGAAATATTTTATCCACAATTTATGATCCTTACAATGAATTGATCTTTTATTTTCCACTGAGAAACATTCTATAAATTATACTGCAAAATATTGAATATAACAATATAAAATATGTAATACCGTATATAAAATACTTAGTCTAGCTGTAGACCATAATACTTGATAATTATAATTGTTATGCATAAACAATGCACAAAAAACAATGAAACATGCAAAGTGGACCATGTAGTGTACTGCAATAATGCAAAATAATATGTACAAAACTCATTTAAATTCACATTTACACTGCAGTTGAATTACTGACATGTGGGATACCATTAGCAGTGTTTTCTTGTTCAGTTGTTGAGTAATCAGCGACATCAACCAGGTCGGTCTCCTGGTTCTCAGAGTGGTTGACAAACACCCACTCCTTTGGATCCATTAACTCCTGATCGTCAGGTGGAGGCTTGTAGCCAAAAACTTGAACAAGTTGTTTGTGTACTCTGTCGTACAAGACAAGGACAGGTAAACATAACTGTCAGTCTCACACTAATTATGTTATTCCCGTATGTTTACAAATTCCACACACAGGGAAAATGTAAACACAAATAAAATAGGTTAGGTGACTATGCAACTGAGTGTGTGCTCAGTCTGTAGGATGGCTTCTACCATGAGGGGAAAATTTCATGAGGTTGAAATTTTGCATTTTTTGGGGATTTGGCCCAATTTGCAAAAGTTCATTTGCAAAATCCTTACAAGCAAGAATATCAAAACAACACACAAATCATGACTTTAATTTCAAGAAATGCAAGTTCAAGCATGAAATTGAAAAAGTATCTTACACAAAATTCTCTTTCATATGGTATTTCATCTACTGAATTGTGATGACACGCTTCAAGGACACCACCATGACAATAATAATTATATTTTCAATAGCAATACACTGTACCAGTACAACTAGAAGTAGTGGTAATACTAAAGCACCCAATAATATAGTATAGCCTGCCTACATGTGCAGTATATGAGTAGTGCATTCTACATATTCTTTAGGGAGAATCAAGAAAGCTGACGAAACATACTCAATGAGTCTTCCAAAATTTAATATTAATTTTGTGAAAATAGCAGTTTTGGGATAAGATTGTACTCACCTCACATCAACATCTGACAAGCTGGTGATGTCCCCATCGAGCATCCAGCACCCTGGAGGGAGATCCACTGGGGGAGGGGTCACGTCTGGTAGAGACTCGCTGGTACAACGTTGGCTTCCGTTGCCATTGACAACAGGCGATGAGGGAACAGATTGACCATTTACAGGCGAGTTGGAAGAATTAGACTTTTCAGGAGATAAGCTTTCAGGGACTCCTTTGGACTTGCTGAACTTTTTACCTGCTATTCTATTTGTTTTCTCGTCATCATCTTCGTGATCCGTACCATATGGGCTAGATCCCCTCTCCGAGCGTTTTGCTGACCGCCTCTGGAAACCAACAAACTTGAACTCTTTAGCTTTGATTATCTCCACATTTGATAATGAATTCTAATTAAATGAAAAAGTAAGTAGGTACATACATAAATACACACTCACATAAAATGCATACATGCACTGCCACACACACAAACACGCACACACACACACACACACACACACACACACACACACACATACATACACAAACACACATACACAAACACACATGCACACACACACACACACACACACACACACACACACACACACACACACACACACACACACACACACACACACATGCACACACACACATGCACAAACACACACACACACACACACACACACACACACACACACACACACACACACACACACACACACACAGTATGTCAGAATCACATACACTTCCAGTGAGAGCATGAGAAATCTTTGATGGTCTTTTTATGATAATGTCTAGACAACCATCACCGAAATGGCTCCCAGGGGACAGTCCCCAGGGGTGTTTGGTAGATGCACAGACATGTGGTGCGACTGCCACACTGTGGACTGTGCAGGATTTGGTCTTCCATTCATAAGCATCTGCCTCTGCAGAGGTAGGGTGATAAGTGTACCACGTTTACACAGCCATACTGTAAGCACTGTCGATACTACTAATATACGTGCGTAGCATGTATTGTATGTACAACGTTGGCTGATGTATTGATACTTGTGGGACCATAGTGTTAGGACACATCTGATGAAGGCCAATGTCATAAAAAAGTCAATTTTTCATAAAGTGTCAATTGAGTTTCCAACGAAAACATCTATCATATATCATACTAACAATTTACCTCTCTCCAGCCATAAGTGAAATCAAGGGTCTTACGAGATACATTAAATACAGTCGAACTGTCAGACACAAAATAGGATGTCCTGAGTTAACTACGTATAATTAACTTTGTTATACACAAGTCCTCATCAATGAATAACAACTACTCCACACACACACACATACATACGTATACACAGCGTACAATATGCATGTGTATGGCTATTGATACACAATACTCTACTTGGTCAGACCCACTACTGGGCTGTGTGCATAGTCTATTGTTACTCTCTGTATTCTAAAGGATTGTACAATGGAATAGGGGAGAGCACAATCAAGGTTTGCATGTACGTAAGTACGACTGCACCATCTGTGAAGTGGCTAGGAACTCACTGTCCACTTCTTTGAAAGTTGCTGAGGCTGTAGCTAATGTTAGACCATCTGAGGAAGACACACTTTGAAAGCCGAAAGAACAATACTCGCACAATGAAGAACAGGTGTAGGATTGTGAATTGGGGTTATCACTGGGTACGTACATCAGAGTGGCATTGAAGGATCTGAAAAAGGAAACAATACCAATAATAATTGAAACATGGAGCAGTATAAACACACATACGTACGTACACGCATATTGACATGTAAACATTTCTAACAAACAATTTTTAAATTCAACAACTGGTATGAAATTTAACCCCCTGGCGTCGAGCTACCAGCGTACTAATATTCAGACCATCTACAAATCACAGGAAGGTGAGAAGAATAGGGCATATGACCAGAGAATACAAGAAATTGAACATGGATCGTTCACACCCCTTATTATGTCTATTACAGGAGGAATGGGCTCATCAGCTGTCATCTTTTACCGCCGACTAGCAAAAATGATTTCAGAGAAACAAAATCAGCAATACTCAAATGTGATGAACTTAATAAGATGTAGGATTTGATTCAGCCTCCTCAGATCTGCTATTGCCGCAATTAGAGGTTCAAGATCCAGCAACTATGCCACTATGACAACAATTGACCTCAACTCTGTCCCAATGATCATAGCCGAGGTTCACGTTATCTCTGCAGATGACTAACTTCAATTATTATGCTAACAATATTGTGTTGCTATGAACATACTATTATTATTACTATATTATCCATACTGTATTTATTTGAATCAGAATAAATAGTGAGCTTTCACCAGAATTATGTTAAGCTCGGCACATGAAGGTATGAAAATAAGCCAGAAAATATTTAGACATTTGTTTGTGGTTTATGAATTACAAAACTATGAATTTGATATTATTGGAGACCTGCAGCAATGGCTCCTCTTTTGGAGAATGTATATACGTATGTACGTTTGTTTGTCATATCTCACAATCGAACCAGTGAATTCTCATTTGTCTGCTGCAATTCTTAGGAAATACGTACATTGGGGAGATTATCACATTTGGTGGATTATTAATCATTGTCATTGCGAGCTGAAAAGTGAGGCAAGTAATCCTGGCGCTTAAGTCACCATGTGTTTGTACGTATGTAGGCATGTTCAGGATTCAATTTTTGAAACCTCAATCAATCAACCAAGGGTCACGGAAATCTAGCCATTCCTCGATCGTGAATGAGGTCCAAAAGTTGGCTCAATCTTGTCACAACAGAAATCCGTATAGCACACAACTAGATAAACTGGGGTCTATGACATAAGGTATGAATGTGCTCATTGCTACAGCTACGAAGACGGACTGATTAGTGAAAGGACGTGTAAATTTGTAGCATAATGTGTAAAATCTACTTTCCAGTCCACCTGTTTGAAACCCTGCTCAACCCTATCCACAGTTCTCCACTGGCTATCACAGATGGAGCTCATCTTACGTACATTGCAGGTTGACAAGAAAATTCCATGAAATCGCGAATTTTTCGTAACATGCAACTCCACACATATGTTGTTACACACCCTAATCATATAGTTTGCCTGCATTCAAGCGAGACTCTTACATACGTACGTACATTGTCACGTATACCCTATTCTACACAAATGAATTGGGTGCAGAAATGATGAAGGACAAACAGGGTTTAGAGGAGAAAGCAGTGACAAATTGGTAAAAATTCACCGCACACCACTAATCGCTGCTGGCATCCTGCAGAGCTTGAGATAGGAATACTTACTTCTTTGACAGTTTTCTACCGAGGGAGCTGATTTTCTCTTCAAACCAGGACATGCTGACATCATCGGGTTTGGGCAGGAGCTCCACATTGCTAATGCTGTAGTTCATCGAACACAAGGAGAAGGCCATCAACTGCCCATTGGAGTACACACTGCACACATCCACTTGGACACTGCGACCTGTATGAATAATACCAGGCATACATGTACGTAAATGTACGTACATATGTACGTATGTGTGTACATTGTCATTTTCCATACAATACGTATGTACACATGTATACACAGTGGAATCTACCTATAAAGAATACCCAGGGGACCAAGAAAGTACAGTATCTGTAGATGTGGTCTTCGTAAAGAGATGTGTTCGATCTGTGTATTTGGCATCATGTACTGGATAGTTCAAGCGTGGTTACTGGGACAGGTGGTCTTTGTCTAGATGTGGTCGTCAAAAAGGTTCCACTGTATGTACGTACATGAATTGCACTGCATGTGTGCACTGCATCTAGGCATGGATATCTCGTACCTTTATCATACCTGCTACAGAAAATGTACGTACAAATACAAGTGGTGAACAGTGGTACTACAAATGTGAATACGTATTTCTTTCCCTGGTATTTTGAGTTCTACTACCCATGGATATACGTACGTACGTAAATACATGTACGACTATACAGTACAGTACTCTCGTATGTATGTATATTGATACCTAATGTGCTCTACATCTGTGTGTACAATGCTATGCTGATGGGGTATGGTTATGGAATCTTACTTAACATGGGCGGGCCTTTAGCCATGGAGGCTCCTATCTTAGAAACCCACTGGGGCCCTATGAATGTACACATGTACAATGACACACCACATAATAACTATCTGCAATGATGTAATACTGAGCTCACCCTACCCAACAAAAGGAAGTAGCAATGTCATCTAGGGCACAGTGATACACACACTAAATTAATTATGTTTTGTATGTATAAATAACTATGTAAGAAAGACCACCTTGCATTCTATTGGCTTCCAAAATTCAGTTACATAGTACCATTTCCAGCTGAGTGGACTCCAGAGGTGAAGTACGAGGAACACACACACATACTCACACCCACACACATACACACAAACATACACATTAAATGTACTCGTACACACACACATGCACACACACACACACACACACACACACACACACGTAAACTCACACTCACCCAACACACAAACATACACTCACTCTCACATACAACACACTTGTATACACCCACCCCCCACAAGCTACCAAGCTATCACTAACCCAGTATAATCTGAACAGCAGCTGTTATTGGATTTGGTTGATTCAACATTGAATGAGGTAGTGTGTTCGTGGACCCAGTGGGGATCATACCCAGACGAATGGTAGGTTGCACCGGGATGAACCTAGCTCTCCGCAAGTTGACTCCAGCGTTGAACTGTGCCTGGATCAACAACCCGTTGAGTAGCTCACTACACAGACCATCCCCGCCAACACCAACAATACTGCAAAACAATTATAGGTAGAAGAGTATGAATGCACAACGATTATACACACACATAGGTGGGTACAAACGTATAATATTACATGTACGTAAGTACTAGTGGTGATGATTACAAGTGTACAGGTTGTGGAGGTAGGCACAAGTACATACTCAGAATAGTACATGTGGGTTGGAAGATGAAGGTGTTAGACCTGGCATGAACAAAAGTGCTCATGATCAGTTTCACATACATAGCTAAGTCTACTCACCTCATTACACACGGTACATTAAAACAGAATATGAACTATAACAAGATGGTACTGTACTTTATAAGGTTCACAGAAGGTGAAGATTACTGTTGATGTGCAATGTGCAATTAACAATACTGCACACTAATATGTACATACGTACGTATATGTACATACATACATACATGCTCAATATACGTATCTATTACATACAGTATTATAATATACGCTCTACTCATTATCTATAGTGTATGTACGTATGTACAGTACAGTATGGTACAGTGGTGTAGGGTACAGTGTACCAAAGTACAGTGGTGTGGGTACAGTGTACAAATGTACGAATAAACTGGTTAGGTCAACAGGTACGTACGTATTAATACAACCAATTAATTTGCATTATCACATAATTAAATGAGGGTAAATTACAAAGTGCTCAACAAAGAAAAGCCAAGTACTCAGCTCACCCATCAAACTGGTTACAGTCCAAGTATTGTGTTAGTTCTCTTCCATGTCCTTTCTTCTTTGTTACTACAAAAATACAAGTACGTACGTACGTATGTACTATCAACACACTACACACATGGGCAAGGAGATAAATACGTACACACACAAACACACATACACCACATGCACTCTTGCACACACACACACACACACACACACACACACACACACACACACACACACACACACACACACAAACACACACACACAGTATACGTATGTAAGTGAGAAAGACTACATACATTACATGCAAACTGCACTCTACCTACTGCACATAGAAAAAAGAAATAGGTACGTACTTCATGGAGGCACTTACGTACATACGTACATATGTACATATGTACATATGTACATTATGTATGCAAGTATGTATGTACATACGTAAGTATCTATACAATGAGTACATACGCACATACAAACGTACATACCTACTACTTCCAGGTCAACATCAGCCAGTTCAAACAGCTCCTGTACCTTATCCCAGGTTCTTAAAGAGTGTCCCTTCCCACTGAAAGGGTTTATTACAACAAAGAGTCTTCTTGGCCTCAGGCTGCATTCTACGATGGAGTGTACACTGTGGTATCATGTACTGTACTCACACTGAAACAATCACATGGGAAGCATGTAGAGGAAGTACGTATAACCACCATGAGCTACATATTTCACAACAATGGTTTGGTGAATTGTAAAGGGAGTCACACAGTACAAACATACGGTATGTACGTACATACACCCTACAGGGAATGGATCCTTGTATGGGACACAGGGGGCAAAGCCTGAGTTCTCTTTATGAAGGTGGTATAAATAACATGTTTTTCCCAATCAGTCACTTGCTGACCTTTTGGTAACTAATTGATCAATCAATTGTCATAACTGGGAATCTCAGGGATGCATACGTACGTACATACGTATGTACGTATGTCGGTCCGGCCCCTCAATGCACACTCGACTGAAAGTAGTATGTACGCACGTATGCAATATTATACAAAAATAGAGAGATCAAACAAAACTATCAAATTGAAGGGAATTCCAGATTGCAGAGTGTATGGCTTAAAGGAGTTTCACAGTAACCTTCACCTTTACCATGCAGTCAACTTGCTTAAAAAGTACCTTGAAGGGTACACCAAATCTGTACTTCCAATCAGAGTTACTATCAGGACTATTTGCATGTGAGCTAGGACTGAGTGAAGTGAATGCATGAATAGAGGTACATACTAACTAGGATATCTACGTACTAAGCAAGTTGCACTGTAGCAATCACCCACTCTACTACTCTCAATAGTTGCATGTTGCATGCCATAGACAACACCCACCGTGCATCAACGTCTTGATGGATTCCAACCAGGTGGTTGCCATTTCATTGCTTGAACAGAGAAAATCGGTGCCGACCACATGCCCAGGCTTATCAGGGTGGAGACTGTGGAGGGAAAACCCCACCGGCTTCAACACAGGAATGTTGTCTGCATTGTGCTGTTTTTTACGTTTCAATGTTTTCAATAATCCAGCGGAAGATGTCTGGTGGGGAGATTGCTTGCATTTTCTCAGGAGCGGATTCACTGCGAAAATGTCCTCAAACTTGAGTACTTGCTCTACAGGAAAAGAGAACAAGATGTAACAACACAACCAATGCACAGAATACAGGGCTTCCACAGCCACATTCGTATAATGTAAAAATGACAGTGAACTCAATAGCCGTGATAGTTTTCAACTTCCATCAAATGGTCAAGAAAGTGTAAAAATAGGTATGGTTATGAGAAAAAGGGGTTACGTACGTACCTACGTATGTATGTATATGATTCAAATTGTATACATACTCACTGTACATATCACAAACACATGCACATCCTGCTAATACACTTAGTTAAACCATGTGTACTATATATGACTCACATCTGACTGTTAGATGTTAATTCGAAAGAAATGCATATTTCAATACACAAACATACATATACGTATGTATATTATGTGTCTAATTTGATTATGAAATTTAAAAACTGCAAATTCAGCGTTTTTTCTCTGCCTACATATGCATATTTGTTTCAATCATCTTTTCAATGCCGATTTACGTATATACGTACGTACAACTATTCATCTCTAGTTTCAGGATGGTAACTTGCCCAGTCAAAGCCAGGGGTCATGTACGTATAGTCTTGCTAACAAGCACTACCTTGAAATTGTTCAATCAATGTACAGTACAATCCCCCTTGATAAAGAATGCCTGTGATTACGTACACACATATGTTTGTACATACATACGTACGTAGCATTACATGTACATATGTATGTACGTACGTATGTATGCACATGTAATGCTCACACACATACGTACGTATACTCATACATACGTACATACGTACATTGAGCTGTACACAGTTGCTACTCATTATAAGGCATTTCAGGACTTCAATAAACCCAAGGAAGCCATTCAGTCTCAAGCTGAATTGTTGTCTCTCACACACAAATGACAACACAGCAATAGAGCGCACCATGGCTCAGTGAGCACCTCAAAGGGCATACAGAACCTATGTATACACTCTGTCCTGGGTACAGACCATCAGTTCTGGTTGACGTAGTGTGCCTGAACTACTTACTTAGGCTTTAGGCATGAGTGTATCAGGTGAAGTACAGTACAGTGTACTAGCCAGGTATACTACATACGTACGTACATACGTATTACCATGGTACTTACGTACATACGTACGTACATTTGTATGTACATATGTAGTGGAATGTACGTACATGTGAAGAGCATACGTATACGTATACATACGTACCTACATACAAAATATAGTGAAACCTGTGCATAATGGCTACCATATTGGTAGGTCACCTCTTCATAACAGCCAGGTCAAAAATCCCAAAAGGGCCTATAGTGTACAATTCAACCTGTGTATAACGACCACCTCTCTATAACAGCCACTGTTGCCAAGGGTGACCACCATACACAGGTTCCACCATACCGACAATAACTATCTTCAAATTTAGCTAAATACATACGTATGTATATGAAAACCCATCACAGCACAACACTTCACTATTAGCACACAACACATAGCATATACATACGTATGTACATATGTACGTATGTACGTAGATGAGAAATATGACTGATTAGTCACTTTCATTTCAACTATGATTACATCTAAGTACTTATGTACTGCATACCTAGTACCTACTACAGTGCCATTGTTATGATGCAATACGTAAGTATGTTTCTAGTGATAACAGTATGACACGTACACTAAATACGTATGTATGTACATACGTGTCCAAAAACATATTTGAAAACCACCCAGATCAGCACTGATAAGGAAATGGTGCAATGTCTTCAAAAATCAAACACGTGGCAGTGAATGTGTAAGGCTTGAGGTGACACAGGAAGGATATGTAATTCCTGTACTTGGTACACGTGCACAGGAGCAAGGTGACCTGGCAGCATAGGAAGTGTACACAACTTCTCAGGCCTTACATAGTCCTTTGCCAATCAGCTGGAGGGGGCATTTCCTACCATTTTACCCATCAAGACTCATCGCAAATGATGACCTGTGAGACCTTTAACAGACCAGAGGTGCTACCAATGGCGTTGTTACCATGTATGTGCGTACGTACAATGCTGTTGATAGCACCAACTTTCATCATTGTTCCATCATTTCAAACATCCTAGCCCAATACTAACTGTGCGTGAACACAACATTGTGTCACCTGTTGGATGACAACAAGCAGCTAGTAGGGCTTTGGCCGTGAATTGGATAGAATCCCCAACACTACTATCGGTGTGCTTCTCCTGTGATTTCAGTCTCACACACTGCATGGAGGGTCATGTCTTCCTGGGAACTTCAAGCTTCGGGCTCACATCCTATTTGAACTTGGGACAACTCATCCCTGCCAACAAACACTCTTGTTTGGTCAGCATTAGTGATTTTCACATTTGAAAGATTTTCTCGTATCACCATTGTTATGTAAAAAGCACGTACATAATATTAGACATATGCATTTCAGTTGAAAACGATTACAATTATAGGGCAAAAATTACATACGTACATACGTATATCCACGAGTACACATACATTTGAATGCGTGGACTGGGGAGAGCTGAGGTCAGTAGCACTATTAATTCGGGGAAAATCAAAAAGTTACAGGTACAATGATGAACTGGACAATTGACTGTTTTTGATTAGAAATTACTACAATATGAAAAAACACTATGTACGTAGGATACCTGTGTGTGTGTGTGTGTGTGTGTGTGTGTGTGTGTGTGTGCTTATGAGTATGTGTGTTTGCGCTGTACACTGTGTGTGTGTGTTCCTTGCACACAAAGACATGTCAACATTCACACACATGTACGTACGTATGTAAACGGAAACATACGTACGTATGTTTCTCACAGCATACATAATTTATGTCCAAATCTAGGAAAAACAACACATACGTACAGCAAGAACAACAAGAAACCCAGAGGTACATAAGTTGAAAGAGAGCGGTGTGACACTATAACAATAGAGGTAAGAACAAGACAGAGTCAAGTAATATGTACGTACTGAGCTGAAAGATTAGACACAATATGTAACATGTGAAGACAACTTTGGACACCCCAAGGCACATGCATACAACATGGATCGGGCATCATACCAGGGATGGGCAGGGCATTCATGAGCAGGTCAATGTTAAGGAATGACAGGAATTGAATTGTCATCCTAAGATGTGTATTCAGTAAGAATATACATATTCATATACAGATAACACTCCCAGGGAGATAAGCTACCAATACCAATAAGAATATTATGTAGCAGAGCAACTGTACCTATGTATAATGGGAGGACAGAGGTTTAGTATTGGGTGCATTCCTTCACATAGTCTATCACAGAGCGAGTGTCAATCAGCTGATAAATCAAAAGAGGTCATATGCACACACATGCCACAAGTACTCACAAGAGTAGAAAATTATTACAGTGAATACAGACAACAGACATCTACGTACGTATGTATCATGGTACGTATAGTCACAGATGTGACCATGTGATACAATATGCATAATACGTATTTCTGAATATAATATGTACACTTTATATTTACATATACAGATATCCATACACATACATACGTACGTATGTACGTATGCTGTTACACACAGTACAGTTACCATACATATGTGCATGCATGCAAATACATAGTACTGTAGAGAACGCATATACGTACCATACAACGTCAGTGCACACCCACCCACGTACATACGTACACTAATCTTCACGCCCACACATGTACAATACATTACAGTACACACGTGCAATACATTAAGTTAGTACACATGTACCAAATGATAACTGAATCTACATTCCATGCATAACTATCAAGACCATATTACCATGTCTGCTTAGAGCACAGGGTGGGGTGTGTTTATCAGTATATAACAACACATTAACACGTGCCGTAGTAACAAATACAACATTTAGCACCTTATTAGTTAGTTGTACAGCTCGTTATAACAAAGCCCAACAATGTACGTAGTATGTGCATGTCAAAGGCAAGTTTGGGAGATGAGTTGTGCATCTAATTTGGCCTTGCTAGTCTGTGGGGCTGGGTCACAACCGTGTCGATATTCCATAACATTGTGATAATAACGGAAAGAGGCACTTATAAACATGCAACATCACCACCAGCACGAGGACTGAGGGTGAACAGAGATCTACAAATACGTACGTACGTACATTACAGCTACATGGATCAAGGACACACGTCAACACTGTGATGCACTATACAGGGAGACCTCTCTATAAAGGACACATCGGGACCAGCTATCTTGTCCACTGTAGAGAGGTTGCCCACTCTTCAGAGGTGGAAAATGTATTAGCACTATAGGAAAATCTACTTTTGGTGCCTTAGAATGTGTCCTTTGTAGGGAGTGTCCTTTAGTAGAGGTTCCACAGTACACTGATAGTAGAGACGACATGTCAATGTTAGTGAAGCAATGGGCTTAGAAGTAGGTAGAATACCCTGATGTCAATACTGCATACGTACAAAGCTCTAGCAGGAATTTCAGTGAAAATACAGATGAGCACAATGATGACAAGAGCAGCCACAGCCAGCCACCACTGCCAAACTCATATCTTAGTATGACGTCGGTGATAAAAATCTACAAGAACATTTGACCACATACGTACATAGACATGAAATGGATAAGTTCAATGGAAATCATAGACACAAAATGGTCAGACTAGGTCATTGCATCTGTTCAGTGTGTGCAGGCCTCTATTATAAGCATCCCAATTGAAGACATCTCTAAAAGATTACTGCTCTTTTACCAGTGCAGTACTGTGGTGTATTAAATGACCTCTGAATCGAGGAAACGGATCATGTAGGAAGGATGGCCCCAACACCGTTGTATTCTACGACGAGGTTAGGGTTGGGGTTAGGGTTCAGTTCGTAAATTACATTCTTGTGAATTATGTTAGAGATCTTTAATATGCACTGATCAGTATAATTCACAAACTAACACTAACCCTAAGATTACTGATCTTTCACCAGTGCACTATATTGGTGTATTAAATGACCTCTGAATCGAGGAAACCTCTGTAATGAGGACATAATTAAGGTCTCAAAGTGCCTTTAATGGATAGGTTAGCTGACCCCTTACAGACACCTAGAACAGCGGACCCAAAACAAAGTACATAGGCACCATTTTCCCACAAAGCGTACATGAACGTACCTTTTCAACACACAATGATCAATGAATCAATATCAATGGCTTAACACAACAACTCACTCTTTCCAGACTTTTTAAAGGACCACTCTACGCCTTCTTCTCCCAGGCTAACGCTGACAGAATGTCCTTCAATAGTCATATCGTCCATGAGCACCGGTCCATGCTGGGACATGAGACGAAACGACATCGGGCGGTTCAGCCCTCGACACCTCGATCCGTCTTCCCCGTGTTGTCTCATCCTGACCTCGCTGTCGCTGCTTGGAGGGGTCGATTCTGTCCCCGTTTCACACACGAAATCGGACGTCCCACTCCGACTCGTAGGCGAGGATGCACCCGACCTGCGAAACGTCGAAGAGTTCGTGTCTACAGTGCCCGAACTGGTACGAGCAATACTATCTGATACAACACGACTCTGATCAGTGGTGTGGTCATGATCGACGGGCGGTGGTTGGGGTGGGTCCGTAGTCCCCTCAGGAGAGGGGGATGATGAAAAATGTATGATTTCTGTCTGCACTAAAGGCTGTTGTCTGTTTGCTGACCCAATACAATCCTGGTCTTTAGAATGAGGTGGGGTAGTGACTGGGTCACTCATCGCCAGCCTCCTGTGTCAGCGATCAATCCGGAGTAGTTTCAGCACTACGTTCTTCTCGGTGTATTGAGCCTGCTTTGAGAGCCTCTCAGGTTTCTTGACGGTAGAAGTCACTGATGGGGGAAAAGACAGCGTTCTATTCTGAAGGAGAGGTGATTGGGCGCTTAATAAGCGGCACTGTTCGAAAAACATCCGGTGGGCGCTTATTGGATGACCTGCCGAGTGATACACGTTGCGTAACGCATTCCATGTAGAGGAGGAGCTCAACTACGTCTTGAAGCCAAACAGCCAAATTGCGCGTGGTTTATCATCTGATCCTTCTGGCCGTTAACAGGTGATCACTAAATAAATTTGGAGATAATTTTATCAATATTAATCACTTATTAAATCTTTCTACTCAGTTTATTTCGACCCTTAAGGCTCGAACAGCTTGTGATATTGTTTGTCCAGTCTGTGTCAGTGAATCTGTGGGTTCGATTGATAGGTTTTTCGCCTGTCCGGGTTCATTTTATTGTATTGAAAGCTTACGAAGCAACCATGTGGCTATAATTGTCATGAGGCCTATTAGAGAGTCGTTTACCTAGTGGATCCTCGGACCAGCAAAAGATGAAACGTGACCATTTTTCTTTGCACATACGCTCAGAGCTGCAATTTTCAGCGTTTCAGCTGTATGTGAAGGGTACTAAATGACCCTCCATTGATTGGGTCCAGCTCCTGATCGGCACCAGCCAGGGTTTAGAAGCTCACTTTGGATGTTTGTCAGCCACTTTTGAACTCAATTCGGGTGAAATGAGGCTATAAGTCGTTATTTGTGCAGATAACTATGCGAGAAGTTGGTGAAAGTGTAATGCTGATGTTATATGGTATGTTGCCAATACAATTCCATCCATGTAACTCTCATTGACCTGCCTTGCTACTGTCCATGCCATATCTTCCTGATAGCAGTGGTTTTGTACAGGACTGCTTCACTCATGGTTCATCTTAGGTATTGACATTCCCATCTTGTACAGTTACAGGTTATTTTTTGAACGAGTTTCCAGTAGCACAATCCACATCACCCCAACAGAGTATAAAATTCTCTTGTGAAATATAGAGTCAACTGTATGACTCGTTACAGAATTATTATCAATTTGAACATGATGTCTATTATTAGACATTAGACCTGTTTTTCCGGTATATGTACTAGCAAGTGGAGTTGAGTACCCATAGGTCTTGTCAGCTTACTGCAATGTCAAGGTGAAATAAAAAAGACTACATTCACCAACTGCTACTTTTGCTTCTCCAACAAAAGCCTACAAAGTTGGGGGTTGAACTTCTGTTTAAGGCATTGTGCAAAAATTTAGACATTGAAATTGTTACTCCCACCTCCTCTGCAGCTTAATGCTGTCTGTGACATTGGTCCCCCCAGGTGTTAGTGCACTAACCAATCACTCTAACATTCATTACAAAGGTCGTGTTAATACTATTGAACATGATTTACTTAATTTGATGTTGTTATTTATGCTATATGGATGCACACCTGCAAAAATTTGATCAACATACTGTCACCAGTTTTGAGAGTGATATTTACAATGTGGTCAGATATTTCTGCTCATTCTCTTCCATGTAGAGTACAGATTGTGTCTGTTGTGTACTGCGCTCACCAACCAAGCCATGACTGAATGCTCTCATAACGTGGTGGTCCTTGGAGCCTCCGTGAGTCTACCTGACGTGGCTACTTGCACATGTCAATACCTGCACATGCAGTATGTATTTTGCCTATTTAGATCTACGTATGCATATTATGTGTACATATGTACGTACACATACGTACATAGTCGTGTACTTACAAATACTTTGAACTACTGTAACAGCACTGTTTTTATTACACTGGAATCTCTTTGTAATGGACACATTGGGACTGATCAGTTAGTCCACCGTAGAGAGGGTCTCCACTTTTCAGAGGTAGGAGAACCATTAGCACTATTAAAAATGTTTCTGGTGGCTCAGAAGTATCCTTGTAGGAAGTCACTTTCTACTCTGTTATATATATGCACAGTCTCCTTCCGGTTCAGATGTTCCACTGTGTGGCCCTGCAGTTCAGCACATCTGTGTAATTTACCTTCCTTTTCAATTGACGTAGGGAGATTTGGCGAAGAAAAAGATCTACCCAACCCTCTGGTGAGTGCATGTTGCTATATTGTTTGTGTTCTCCTGCCTACACATATGCCATGTATCAAATTCTTCCACCTGGTAACATTGGACAGGTTACATTCCTTTAAATTCATCAGTTTTCCCCGAGTTGTACGTATAACAAACCTCTGATGGCGGTGGTGTACAGTATTGACCCCCAACAGAGAACACAGGCACGAATAGCACTATATGGTACTACTTGGTACCAAGTCCAGACGTACTGCTCTGTAGTCGTGTAGTACTTGGTAGCACAATGGTACCCAATTCAGGCATACTGCTCTACACTCAGGTACATATGTATGTACGTTGGTGAAAAAACTGCCTGTCTTGAACAGTCACTAGATCGGACACGTGTGATCTTCATGTCTGGATTCAGCTATGCATGCATCACATGTGAAATGTATGTTTGTTTATGATTTTCCAGATCATGTGAATTAAAAAATGATGACAGTCACTCGAGTGAATCCAAACACTATTTATTCCTATGTATACCATTACCAGTGTACTCTGTGTCTCTGTATTGCAGGCACATATACAGACAGAACCTCTTCCCTCCAAACACGAGGATAGTGGGATATGCAAGGTCTGCTATGTCAGTGGCTGACTTAAGGAAGAAAGCGGAACCCTTCATGAAGGTACACTATTAGTATGTACTGTACATGTATAAAGAACTTATGTATGTGCAATGTACTTTGTGTGTGGGGGGGGGGTTCGGTGAGTGGGTGGGTGTTCAAAATTTTATGATATGACCTGCTAAACTGATAAAGTTATGTTCTTAGCAATGTACAAATCAATTGAATCTAGTTTTTGAAGGAACAACACAGGGCTGATGGAACCGCAGCGGTTTTGGCCCCACCACTTTTTGGTGCTCTTGTCTACCTTTTTTAATAGTTTGGGTTGTTCCTAACGTTTACAGGTCGCCCTTTTGCAAATACAAAATGAACACTGTGACAATCAGCCATGTTTCAGTTAACACAATTATACTATTTGATATCATCGAATGTTGCATCATCATTGCCTTTCGTACCTTGTGGAAGTGAAAGATGGCTGAGTCCAGTACTTCATCCAAACGAAGCGAATTGCGCACACCTTCTGTCAGAGAGAAACTACGTCAGCCCATTCGCTTCAATTTCCCAAAGCGATCGTTCGGAAAGATGTACAAATTATGTTAGTGTTGAACACTAACATAATTTGTACATCTTTAGTAAGTAAATAATGGAGGAAGTGTTATTACAATAATTGTCAATTCATTATCATAATAAAAGTGGAGAATGATATTATTATCACAATAATTGCACAGCCCTAGTTAGTAATACAGTGTGTGTACAACATATGTACCCCATGCATATTGTGATGTGTGGTTGTTGCTGAATACAAGGAGCTATGTACATGTAAATGTGCAGGCCTGTAGGCATTTAGGGCCTTCTTTGCATTGGTGTGAAATTCCACTCCTCTACATCATAACATGTATGAGGTATGTAAGGTTTGAAATTATCACCACCATATTTGGTTTCAATACTCTCAAAACATTATTACACTGTGAAGCATACACTAACTACTCTAGGTGGTGACTGTTATGATAATGTCATATTGTGCCTCTTGGGCTTGAAATATGTTTACCAATCTTGCATCAAAGGGGATTTTCAAGTCAAGCGAGCAAAGTGATTTCCCAAACAAAAAAAAGCAATTGCTTTAATTGTGGGTTTTGTTGAGCTTTCTTAATTGGATGTACGCACATGTGGAGCTTCAGTTATCTATTGAGGGCAGGGATACTGAATTGTAGACACCCTACCATAGTTAAGATGGTATTTGTGCCAATAGGTTTGTTCACATATTTCACACACACACACACACACACACACACACACACACACACACACACACACACACACACACACACACACACATGGGAAGGCCCATTTGTGATACATACCATAGCATATCTGTATCTATGTATTTGTACACTGTAGAATCTAGAAGATAATTCCTGTATTTATGGGTGTATTAGGGTTGAGTGTGATTGTTCTCTTCTTTGTGAAGATCAAAGAAGAAGAGAAAGAGAAAGCTGATGCATTCTTTGCCCTCAATTCCTACGTGAAAGGCTCTTACGACCAGAAGGAGGCCTTTGTTACTCTCAATGCTGAACTGTGTAAACTGGAGGAAGGATTCACGGAAGGAAACAGGCTATTCTATCTCTCCCTCCCTCCTTCGGTGTTTGCCCCAGTGACCACAAACCTGAAAGAGTGCTGCATGAGTAAGAGGTGAGATATTTGTACTTTTTACATGATTAGTGTTTGCTGACATGTTGCTGTAAACAACAGATGTATGCAATGTTAAACTCCCAAGTAAACTATTCAGGCCCATAGGCAGAATCTAGAAAGGGAGGTTCCAATTAGATTAGTAAAGAAATGCTTGTGTGTTACAGAGCTGTGAAGCTTCAGACAGGGCTGCTTTTGGCCATCAACGTGACCGTGGGCTTTATGAATTTCAAGCAGCTCGGGAAGGAGGATTTGTATAAACCAACATCAGACCCTCCGTCTACAGGACACCATGTACACTACTGCATTCCAATGCTTGAGTTTGTATAAGTGTACATATACTGTGTGCCTATCATGTATTTGTGTAGTGTGTCAGCTAGGAGTATCCATGTCTGTACACAGTTACCTGTTAATAATTCCTTTTAGTTTGGTTTATCTATACAGTATTTGCACTGTATGTATGTGTGTACAACAGGTAACCTTGTCTATACATATTTGTATCACAGTGTGAGGTAAGATCAAAAGGAAGGTGCTGCCATGCCTCTAATGTGTGCTGTGGGCACACAGCTGTGGATCTATATGGGTCTACAGACACCTGTTCACAGACCTAATTGAATACGTCCTATAATTGGTGCATTGATTGATTAGCACTTGGTTAATGTCATGGCAACACAACACATCATTCACTCCCATTCCAACTTTTGCTGGGATACAAGTTAGCTGTACCAACTTCCAGCAGGGTAGATGGGAAATAGACAGATTAGATGGTCCTAGAAGGCAGAGGGGACTATCAAGCCTATCTATTTCCCATGTACGTACCCTGATGAAATTTAATGCATGCATATTCCATTTATAAATACTTGGTGAGATTCTTGGATTATCATCTGATGAGTGATATGGAATAATTGATGTAAATCATCATTAGATGCCCTGGTTGTATATAAGAGAGGAGAGCCCGTGCAGGGAAGATTTTGAGATTAACGGGATATTTATTTATTTACTGCTAGTATATTGGTGTCGGGAAATTGTAGTGGATAAAAAGCTTAATGAAGTATTAACGAGAATTCACTGTATCTTTATGCCAGTTTGGTGCTTCCTGTTCTTGCTAGTGGCTGGAGTCGTGTTGTGGTGGAGAAACCTTTTGGTAAAGACAGCGAAAGTTCAGCTAAGCTCTCAGAACACCTCAGTGGGTTGTTCAAGGAAGAAGTGATCTACCGTATCGATCACTACCTCGGGAAGGAAATGGTGCAGAATCTTCTGGTGCTCAGGTACAGATGTTCTTGGTATTCCAATCTACCATACATGGTGTAATATATATGTACGTATGTATGTACTGAATGTATATATTAGTGTATATAATTTTATATAAGGTCAAAATCAAAACGTTAAACATTTGATTGAGTCGTCATTCCTCATATTACAGTACATGTACATATATATATATATATATTATAGCAATCAGTCTGCCGTTTCCTGAATCCTAACACCGTCCCATTACTTTTGTAGATATATATGTATGTACATACGTAGTTATAAACATGTGTGTATGTATATTGATGAAAATTACTTCTTGTTACTCATCAACACTAGCTGTCACCATAGCATCTGACTTACTTAAGGGGATACTGAGCATGAGTACAGGGAATATAGGGGAAGGGGAAAGTAGAGAATCCTAGTTTCCCTGGATTCTTTATTAAGCTCTTGTATTCACTGTAAAGTATGTGTACTGTGTATGTGTGACATTGTGTGTGCCTTACGTATATGTATGTATGTACGTATATATTGTATATCAACTATAATGTACGTATATGTATTGCATACATATGTATGTATGTACTGTAATTCTGTGTACTGTACTTGATCATCTGAATAGAAACAGGTGTTGATTTTTCACTTTTATCAACATGATTAAAAGTTTCCAGAGGTGATAAAGTGAATGAGGATTCAATCACTACGCTCATTCTCACTCGATGTACACGGTCATGCTTCCTGTTGTAGGTTTGGCAACGCAGTCTTCGGCCCACTGTGGAACAGGAACTACATAGACAATGTCACCATCACGTTCAAGGAACCATTTGGAACAAAAGGAAGAGGAGGATATTTCGATGAGTTCGGCATTATCAGGTACACATGTACAGTAATACCGTCGTTAGATGCTATTCACATTGAGAGAATCCATGGGTAATCTAGGAGACAAATATTGTATATTACAGTATTACAGTAGTCATCACATACTGAGAGTATGTGTACATATCTGTGAGTATCATACAGTGGAATATTTCTTTGTGAAGTTTTTTTTCAAACTTCATGCCATATGAGTGAATTTGTAAATGGAAACATACCTCACCGAATGCATGCACATATGTAAGCAGGTCAGACTCGTAAATTGGTGGAAACATCAGCACTGTAGATTGCTTGTTTATGAATGAAATATTTATCCACGTAAATATGTATTGCTTCCGTCTATCGAATTCTGTGTAGCTTATGAGTCTACGGAAGTATTAGAGTTTTGAAATAGAATTTAGTTAATTGGTTCATGGGTATTAAGACTTGCATTTTCCTACCGAAAGCGATTCTGAAACCTTAGTAGTTCCCCACCAAAGATAGGGTATAATTTGAACCATTTTTTGTGTCTGTTTTGTATACGAATGTGACTTTGATGAATCCTTATAAACCTATCCATGTAGACATGCATTTGAGTGTAAACATAATATGAGTACTAATGTACATGTTTACACTAATAATAAATGTTTACACAGATGTACATGATTATACTAATGAGCATGTTTACAGTGTTCCCACTGGCATACATGTTTACACTCATGTACATGTATGTTTGCATGTTTTATCTTGCTGTACATGTGCATGCATACAAAGCATTTGATTCCAGTTGTGATGTTCACCACTTGTTGTGCTGGGCCATAGAGATGTGATGCAGAATCATCTGTTGCAAGTGTTGTGTCTGACGGCAATGGAGAAGCCAGCTACTAACTCTGCCGAGGATATAAGAAATGAAAAGGTGGGTTGCAGGTCCAGGTGACAGGTCCAGGTTGGCAGGTCCAGGGTGGCAGGTCCAGGATGACAGGTCCAGGGTGGTAGGTCCAGGGTGGCAGGTCTGGGGTGACAGGTCCGGGTGGCAGGTCCAGGGTGGTAGGTCCAGGTGGCAGGTCCATGTAAAGACCATAGCAGACTTTAGCACTACTGAGTAGTATGTGTTGTACATATGTGTGGTGGTTACAACATATTGTGCTACACTGGCATCCTATTTCACTAAAAGGATAAGTCAGATGCACAGTACTTCAACACTCACCAAAATGTAGATAATGCCTAGCAACAGTTGTCATGGTAATAGAGAAGCAGGTAGAATTGCTAAATGTTATCTATGGTTCCTAATCACAATAAGTAAATCATTTTTTTCAGTGGAAAGGGTGCGTACAGTAATAGAGGATGTTTTAAGTGAAGTATTTGATGTAGATACTAGCATTTATTACCTATTCACATATATGTATGTCCCTGTACATAGCGGGGTGGACATGATTCCTAACCTGTGTATACTCATGAAAAGAACAGTAGCTGCATGAAATTACGTATTTCAAACATATAACTACTATTATACTTTTATCTGTATTCATATACGGAGATATATTCTGACTCTGGCTTGTAACCAAAGTGTACTTGTATGTCCTTATTTGTACTGTATGTGTGCATACATACATGTATTTGATTTTGTTATAATGTGCGATTGTTGATCCCTTCATGTGTGTTGTCAGGTGAAAGTCCTGCATTCAATCAAGCCTATTGGACTGGATGATGTGGTGTTGGGCCAGTATGTGGGTAACCCGGATGGAGAGGGTGATGCCAAGGAGGGCTACCTGGATGATCCCACTGTGCCAAAGGGTTCAGTCACGCCCACTTATGCAATGGGCTTGTTCTACATCAGAAATGAACGCTGGGATGGTACGTACGTATGCAGGGATTCAAAACATAGTGTTTATTGACACAACATTGTTAAAATTCACCTTATATGTACATCAAGCCTAGCCCTAGTCAACAGAGGATTGTGGTGTAAACAGGTGGCCTCTGTGTGTGTGTGTGTGTGTGTGTGTGTGTGTGTGTGTGTGTTATGCACCACCTGTAGGCCTGGGGTATGAGAAATATGCAGTTAGCTATAGTCCATGAAGGTGGACATATATATACGTACATAGTGAATATCTGTTAATCTGCTGCAATTCATTTCAAAGAATATGGTGGATTAACGAGTTTGGCAGATTGACTGGATAATCATTGTAACTTGTACAGTATATTGGTACTGGGAAATTCTGGTGGATTAAAAAGGTTTGGCGGATAAAGCGGTGGCAGATTAACGAGAATTCCTATAGTTTGCACTGTATGATTAATTTGATGGATTGAATGATATTGCAGGTAGAGGCCAGGGACTTTTATGGGACTTTTATGCAAATTTCATGTTTTGCTATGAAAACGTACTCAATTATGTGCTGAATTTGTTGTACATGACTCATGCTGTGTGTTCACCATGGATGAAGGGCAAAGTGTAGATAAGGGATAGAGAGGCCTCAAGTGAATGGACAGTAACTGGCTTACATCTCATTCTCATCTCACAGGTGTTCCGTTCATTGTCAAGTGTGGAAAAGGTGAAGTACAGGACTGCATACATCTCTGCCTGTTGTTATTTGTGATGAAATGTGAATTGCCTAATGTGTACATTGCAGTAGTAGTTACTAGAAAGCCCTGGCATCCCTTTCACCACTACTGTTAGTCTGTTTCGAGTGCTGAAAACCATAGATTATAGAATACTTGTGAATTGAAGAGTGTATTCATATGTACTTATGTACCTCTTGTCAGCCCAAGTTTGTACTTTATGATAGTCTTACCATTGGAATGGGAACACATTGATCAGCTGCTTCCCAACTAAGTGGTACTGTTCATGAATAAGACTTTTTGTAAACCTCAATTTTCTAGAGTGTCACATGTGGATATTTGTCATACGTACAATGTGTTTGTTGATTGGAGTCTTTGTAAACGTATGCTTCTCTCTCCACAGCTTTGAATGAGCGCAAGGCAGAAGTGAGGGTCCAGTTCAAGGATGTCCCCGGGGACATTTTTGAAGACAAGGCAAGAAGAAATGAGTTGGTCATCAGATTGCAGCCCAATGAGGTTGGTGACTGTAGATATCTACTGTATGTACTGCATCCACCATATCTATAGTATGTACTGCATCCACCATATCTACTGTATGTACTGCATCCACCATATCTACTGTATGTACTGCATCCACCATATCTACTGTATGTACTGCATCCACCATATCTACTGTATGTACTGCATCCACCATATCTACTGTATGTACTGCATCCACCATGTCTACTGTATGTACTGCATCCACCATAGCTACTGTATGTACTATACACATTATAACAGACATAACACAGACATGCAGAATTTGGTACCTGTTTGCGTTTTTTTATTAACGACTTGTTAATATTATGTTTTTGTGATGTGTAGGCAATCTATGCCAAAGTGAACCTGAAGCAGCCCGGTATGTCCTTTGAACCCGTGGAGAGTGAGCTGGACCTGACCTACAAACACCGCTACACTGACCTTTACCTCCCCGATGCCTACGAGCGACTGATCCTGGACGTCTTCTCTGGTCAACAGACTCACTTTGTGAGGACAGACGAGCTGGCCGAGGCCTGGAGGATCTTCACTCCTCTTCTCCACCAGATTGACAAGGACAAGATCAAACCCATACCTTATATCTACGGAACGTGAGTCCCAGTGTTGCTGGAATGTAGTGGATGGAACCTGGTGTGTGTACTGTGTGCAGCATATGTTGTCCAACAAGGTATGTACTTTGAACCATATGCTTGTTGTGGCTGAAATCTCCAGCTTTCACACACTAAAAGATTACGTATTCACATTTTTTCTTGTATCTGCCACACATATTCATGTACTGTATAGTGTCCTGGTAAATGGCTGGAGAATACCGGTACACATGTTCACCTTCAGATGCAGGTTGATAATTGGCATGTAATGTAATATTATGGTAATTTATATCCATTAAAGTTGTTTGTAATAATGTTAACAAGAATACAAACCAGAAATTGATATCTACTAATTTGATTTTAGCTGTTGTGTGTTTATGTGTTATTATTATTGTTAGAAGTGTGATTATTGTTATTATGTAGTTTGTGCTTATTATAATACTAATAATATTATTATTAATATGAACCATTCATATACTGTGTAGCTCATTTAGCAGGTATATACCCTGGTGATATACTTCAACTAGTACATACACTTCACTCAGTCCTGGACTTGTGGACTATATCAACCAGTAAATCTAGGTAAACATGTCTCTCTGTTAAGAAGTACAGATTTGCAAATCAGCTTGCACGTATTTCAAGCAGTACTACATACATTGACCGCTACACAACACTGTTTGCCTCCCTTTTGCAGCCGAGGTCCTAAAGAAGCAGATGAACTGGCCGCTAAGGTGGGCTACCAGTACAGTACAACGTACAAGTGGGATGAACCAAAAGGTGGAAAGTTGTAAATCCTTAGTTTTCACTTGTTGGCAATAATGTATGATTTCTTTTCTTTCTGAACTTTAACTGTGTGTCTGTGTGTGTGTGTGCATGCAAATGCCGTAATTGTTAGTAGCAAACTGAATGTCTTACACTTTTATAATGGTTTGGTAATTTGTGATCAATAATTGATTATAGTATTCTTGTATGCATAACATGTCTACATATTCTAGCATCACAGTATGAATACTGTGTACGCTTCACGGGTGATATTGAATTACTTCTACCGTCAGCTTCAAGCATGTTGTATGCACCATGCATGTAGATTAAGCCAGCTGTCTTCAGATTGATGCCAATGTATGACACTTACAAGGACCATGTATATGTGCATAGTATTATGTTATAGCATCCGTTACCATAGAAACAGTACTATTATACAGCAATTTTATAATGTATAAAGCGTTAGCAACAGTATAAAGCGTTAGCAACGGATGCTATAATAGTTAAGACATGGACACTCGGGCATTATGACATATAAAATGCACTCACCCTCGGGCACTTTGCACCCTTGGGACTCGGTATTTTAATTATATGTCATACTGCCCTCATGCCCATGTCTTAACCACTAAATAATAATAGTATGCACTATATAGCAAGACATGGATCTTAGTAACATAAAATGAAAGTTAATTTTCATAAATATTAATGTTTCGAAGTTCTTAGGTAGCATGCGACATCTTAGTGGATTTAAAATTTTGCCGGCCTGACTAAAAACACGTTCAACGTAGAGTCTATGGTTCAACTGGTGCAGATGTTGCAGGCACAGTGAACACCTTACTTACTAGCTTAGCAAGCAAAGGGTATTCAGTGGCTTTTAATTGCCAAAACTCAAGGGGGTTCTCTCAATTCAACTGGAACTCCCTCTTGTCCACAACCTTAACTACATCAATTTCCACAAGTTGCCGCACCACCTTCAGCTGGGAATTCCAGCATGCTTCATTCTTAGCAATTACTGTTTTACCCAATAATTCTTCCACCTTCTCAATCGCCAGAGTTGATCCCCAACAATGGCTAACAACTCGACCTGCCTTACATAGAACTGCGTATATACCTTAATACAATATATAATACTATATCCCTCATTGAGTAGAAATCTTTTCATATCCAGGGGAGCAAGGAGGAATGTAATTGTATGTAATTGTGTAATTGTGCATCGATTACACAAAAAGTTGAATGTAATCAATTACCATTACGATTACTTCAGTGAAAAAAACCTCAATTACAATTGAATTACTATTACCTAGAAATGTGTAATTGATTACAGCCATTTACAATTACCAGTTACCATTACCACAACACTGATGAATATGCACTCGTGAGCAAATTTAACGACAATAGGTGCGCTTCAATTGGAAAGTGTAGCCCACGCACAAATCTGACCGGAAATTACCGCTGTACCGCTGTCCGCTGTATGGGGTCAATTTGTGCGAGTGGCGAGCAGAGAGAAGGATCTGGTACGGAAGCTACTCCTGTTACTGTCAGACCTGAAGCTATTAGCACTAGCATCGCAGTCGAAGGCCAAGAAACCGTCAAACCTACCTCAAGTGGACCTCTCAACCCATCAACAAGTACCGAACAGCTTCAAATCACATTTTCCCAGGAGGTTCAAGACGGTTTTGAGAATATGAGTGGACCGTCCAACATTGTTATTGTCTTGGGAGCCTCCGTGAGTTCTTAACGTCTTAAAGGACCGAGTGTGATAATATTTGAAACAGAGCGAATGATATTTGTCCAGAATACCAAACTTTTACATTGAAATTATTGGAACGTCCTTATTTCTTAATTATTGAACGGTTTTACCGCGAAAGCATCTGTGCTACTGTTATTGAATTGATATTTCATGTGAAGTTGCAAATGTGTTTTCCTATTGAATTGCAGGGAGATTTGGCAAAGAAGAAAATCTACCCTACACTATGGTGTGTTGTATTCTCAAACATACAGTATGTGTTGCTATGGCATTGGGTAATGCAGGGTATCTTGGAGTGGGCGTCTTCAAGCACTCTTCATCCAGAGCTGTGGGCAAGTGTCTTCCAATGTTGAATCTCCCCTCTATGGAGATAACACACACATAAACTTGTATGCAATACATGTAACTTATTACCAGAGGCCATTGATTCCTGTGTTCCAAGTTACCGTGTTCTACATGCCTTATAGCCTACCTATCTCCACCCTACCGAGTATCGTATGCAGTACCTGTTACAGTGTACGTATCTCTAGTGCTACTGTATCCACTCTCTGCTATGTGTTGTAAAGATAGTTGTGGGTACGGGAGTACGTCTGGTCCTTATTATAATGTGTACATGTGTGTACGCTCGGCTTGCTGCAGGTTTATATACAGACAGAACCTCTTCCCTCCGAACACGAGGATAGTGGGATATGCAAGATCTGCTATGTCAGTGGCTGACTTGAGGAAGAAAGCGGAGCCCTTCATGAAGGTACACTATTAGTATGTACTGTACGTGTATGAAGAACTCATGAAGGCACACACACTGTGTGCAGTTGATGAACAGGCTGTGTCTGTGTAATGTGTAGTGTAACTGAATCAAAAGATCATTGTGTACATGCAGGCTAATTGCATGTTATATAAAGTTGGAAGACTGTTAGTAATTAGCCCAGTGCTAAAGGGTTGTATTTCAGACCTGTCCTACCCCAGTTTCAAACTGCTCAATATGTGGTTTACAGGAATCAGTTATGGAGAGAATCAGATCAGTTATTATATCAGTTATACCTTGAATTGTGTTGAGCTGATTTGGACTGCAAGCAATTTGGAAAGCATTTCCACGATTTAGTGTAATTTGAGCTACTGACTTTTCAAACCTTTTCTAGGTTTTAACTCTTCTCACATGCTGTGTGTTGGTTGTGTCCTCACTGGGCGCGTGTATGGAGCATGCCGACATCAGTGTGCCACAGTGTAGCAAGATGGTGTGTTCAACATGTTGCTTAAACCTGGTCAAGTGTCTCTTAGGAGAGATATTACACCCAAAGATGACCTTTCTGTGACCTTTAGAATAACCCCTACACTGTGGGTTTAGTTACCTTCACATAACACATTGCCATTAAAATGCACTATATAGTACATATATTGAAATGGGTACAAAAGGAGTTATTTTGGCTACATACTCTCCCACTCACCTCTGTTTGTGCAAGTGTTTTGTATCTCTCCCAGTCTACCTCACATCATTACCTGTCAATGTCAAGTAAAGTGTGTTTGAAGAATGTTCCCTTCAACTTATTTCTGGGTTTTTGCATATAGTGGAAGGGTATTTGATAGTCTTAACGGTATGCATGTAACATTTTCGTATGATTCAACATTTGTGCACAGGATGTGCGTCCAGTTAACACTGAGGAAGGATTATCATGTCTAAGGGCTAACCCTTGAATGGAGTTAACATACAAATGTTCACAGCCACGCTGTATGTAGCACTGTGGTGGGTCAAGCTTGCTGTTTTGAACACTTCATTCACTGAATTCATTGAATCACTGAATTTCATTTTTCATAACTGTTAATGGTTACAAACATATGTATGTAGCTGTGCTAAGTGTGCTTGCAAATATGATCATGATTATTTTCTTCTTTGTGAAGATCAAAGATGACGAGAAAGAGAAAGCTGATGCATTCTTTGCCCTCAATTCCTACGTGAAAGGCTCTTATGACCAGAAGGAGGCCTTTGTTACTCTCAATGCTGAACTGTGTAAACTGGAGGAAGGATTCACGGAAGGAAACAGGCTCTTCTATCTCTCCCTCCCTCCTTCGGTGTTTGCCCCAGTGACCACTAACCTGAAAGAGTGCTGCATGAGTAAGAGGTGAGGTTTTGATGCAGGTACATATCCACTCGATGTGCGTATTACATTAAGGACTCTTCTAATGTGGAGACTTGTTCCATTTGGTGTCGGATGTAATACCCTGCCTTCAGTTCACTAGTGGATGGAGTTCACCTCGTAATAAGTACCCTTACGTGCGTATATCCAATCTTTCTTGTCGTGATACCTTCAGAGTACAGTGCCAGCACATTTACATACGTAGAGACAAGTACCTTCATGGCTTATTCTGCCTTGTACGCATCAGTATACCCAAGTGCAGTACTACATCTATGATGTGTTGGTGAACTCTCGCACCAATGGATATCAGGGATAAGTGTGTAGGGTTATGGTCTGTTTCTGGTGTGCAAATAGTACATACAGATCCATCATAACAATTCCTTGGCAATAATAATAATTTACTGAGCATGTACTGCAGAACCTCTCTATTAAGGACACTTTGGAACCTAAATTTATGTCCACATTACAGAGGTTTCCTCAATTCAGAGGTCATAATATACACTACAGTACTACACTGGGATACAGAATAGATATATGGATTCCCTTCATTTGAGGTTTGCAATGTAGAGGTTCAGCTCTAATTTCATGAGAATGTTCAAGTAAAGGAAATGCACATCAAAACATCACATATTCCAGGCCCATTGGGGTATGTAGCAACTACGTTTTACCATTCTTCGTGTGACCTGCTATTTTCATGAAATATAAAACTGAGAACATTTAGTGATGTTGAGTTGATGAGTTGAAAATTGTAAATTAAGCATTGTATCATTAGCAAGTACGTACAGCCCAATGTGGTGTGCGTGAGTAACAATGTGTTCAGTGTAAACTGTAACACAATGTTTGTGTGGTTTGCTTCTGGACTACCCTGGTTAGTACATATGTACTCCCAATGGATACTTCCCTTGGTCCTTGACTAATAGCAAGTACCTCTGATAAGAAGTATGTACACATTTGATATACATATGTATGAAAAGAGACATAATTAATATAGAATGGCGACTATAGCTGTTTATACGGGACAATCTTAATACTTGGCATATTAAGGAAATTATTCTTCAACTTTAACTGGTTATTTCGGTATAAAATTCATTGGCTACTCACAATAGCTGACTGTCCACTTCTAATGCAGACCTGCTTACATATCACGTCTATGTCATGTGATGCATGCAGTACACGTTGTATAGTGTTGTGACCGCTGGAAACTTTCTTAAGGCTTTAATTCCATTTTCATTGAGGACAAGTTAATTATTACTAACTACTATATTCGACATGAGAGTCTTCACAAGTGAAGGTGAAGCCTTTAGAAGGCTTCAGTATCAGGCTTTAAAAGGCTTCAGTATCAGTGTTAGAGAGTCAACTTTGGAGTCATAGTGAAACTACGTACATATGTGTGTGCCTAGTTACCAGAGGTTTGCACTTATGTTTAACTATAATGAATGTTATTATCATGCTGACACTTCCTTATGATTGTGCAAATATGAATCAAATCTAGTGTCTGTTTGTACGTTCATGTATCTTTATGCCTGTTTGGTGCTTCCTGTTCTTGCTAGTGGCTGGAGTCGTGTTGTGGTAGAGAAACCTTTTGGTAAAGACAGTGAAAGTTCAGCTAAGCTCTCAGAACACCTCAGTGGGTTGTTCAAGGAAGAAGTGATCTACCGTATCGATCACTACCTCGGGAAGGAAATGGTGCAGAACCTTCTGGTGCTCAGGTACGTACGTGCATATATACATACTGTACTGCATATGTTTGGTATACACTGTGTGTACTACAGTATATTCGTATGTACGTATGCACAGTAGAATATGTACATACGTATGAGCTATATACACATAGTATACTCACTGTACAGAAAATTGCATGTACGTATAATATACTGTATGTTCAAACGTGTGCTATATGTATATCCGTGTACATTCACAATGGTACAGCACCTACTAAGGCTAAGGTGTGTATCAGACGACATGACATGGTGTGAGGTGTTTTCAGTAATTGTTGATGCTGGCTGATTCCCACGCTGTCCATCAAAGCACCTGTGTACAACTTGTAAACCTTGCATTTACAATAAACAATTATATCTCAATCTAGTTGTTGAGAGAGTATTTTATGGGATGCGGACTTTGTAAGAGTCAGACAATTTTTGAACAGTTTGAGTCTTTATTCATGAAACCGAAAATGCTTTATCCCTTATATATATTCCTTGTACACTCTGTTATTGTAGATACTGTCATTGTAAACATAGTTAGAAACTCCCCAAGTGCAGTTTATTATTTCATTTGTGTTACAGCAGTGTGTGTTCACAAGTATACTCAGTACACTCATTGTATGTATTTTACTCAGTTTCTTTATATTGCACATACCTGTATATGTTCTGTAGATTTGGTAATTCAATCTTCGGTCCACTGTGGAACAGGAACTACATAGACAATGTCACCATCACGTTCAAGGAACCATTTGGAACTAAAGGAAGGGGAGGATATTTCGATGAGTTCGGCATTATCAGGTACACATGTACGTATGTACGTACGTACTGTTTGTGTATACATAGGCATCATCACTTGTTGCTTGTATTTGCACGGTACATACATGTTCCCAATTATATTATGTGTTACTGTACACATTTCTCAAACATGTACTGTATACATGTTTGTGTAAATGATAGTAAGCATGTGCTTCCTGTTGTGATGTTCACCACTTGTTGTGCTGGGTCATGTAGAGATGTGATGCAGAATCATCTGTTGCAAGTGTTGTGTCTGACGGCAATGGAGAAGCCAGCTACTAACTCTGCCGAGGATATAAGAAATGAAAAGGTGGGTGGCAGGTCCAGGGTGACAGGTCCAGGGTGGCAGGTCCAGGATGGCAGGTCTAGGGTGACAGGTCTAGGGTGACAGGTCTGGGGTGACAGGTCCAGGATGACACGTTCAGGATGGTAGATCAAGGGTAATAATTTACTTCAGTACTATTGACTAGTATTCACATAAGGATTCAGCTACTACAAGTGTAGAACACTATTGCACCATTTTACCATCAACTCTGTACTCTTGGAATAAGGTTTAAGAAAGGACACTGTACTGTACTATACTGTACTAATGCAGTTTATATGCTAATGTACTGAATGTCTTATGTCCTTGTTGGTACTTGGTATACATATGTTACACACACTATGTATTACCGTTTTCGTTATGTTTATGTACCTGTACTTGGCTGCATTCTCAGGTGAAGGTACTGCGATCTATGAAGCCTATTGGACTGGATGATGTGGTGTTGGGTCAGTACATTGGTAACCCAGTGGGAGAGGGTGACGCTGAGCAGGGCTACCTGGATGACCCCACCGTACCAAAGGGCTCAGTCACACCCACTTTCGCACTGGGCGTGTTCTACATCAGGAATGAACGTTGGGATGGTATGTATGTAGGGATTGGATGTGTATGTATGTACCTTTGCGTTGGGACAATTGTTGTGTCTATACATGGGACAGAATGAATGTGTATATTTGCATACATACATACAGTATGGATGCAAGTGCGTGTGTAGTTGCAATCATGATTTGTTGCTCAGTGTTACTCTTGAACTGGCGATCCAGACAAGCCATCTGAATGTGATCTGTATCCTTGTTAAACCACACAGTCACGACTCATCTCATTCTACCTCTTCCTTCACAGGAGTTCCATTCATTATCAAATGTGGCAAAGGTAACATGACCATCTGATCTACCGACTATGAATCATTCTGTGTAATGTAATACCTCCATTGTCTGTACATATGTAGCCTTGAATGAGCGTAAAGCAGAGGTTAGAGTTCAGTTTAGGGATGTCCCCGGGGACATCTTTGACGGGAAAGCAAGAAGAAATGAGTTGGTCATCAGACTGCAGCCCAACGAGGTGCGTGTGGTAGAATCAGTGGACACAAATCTCAAGGGACCTACTTGATATTGATCCACATCATGCTATAACAGAGTTTTCATCTTGACAGAACACATCACCTTACACACATATTAAGGTTGATTGCTGGGAGTATAAATCATTTTGTGTGAACTAAATTTTACATTACGAGAGTTTGTGTTAAGCAGCCTCACCACACGGAACATACATGATATGCAGTAACTAATTTTCATCCATTGTGTTAAGTATAGTGTCATGTACAGTATGTAAGTACCTACAGTGTATTCGTTATAAGCAAATGTATGTTAGTAGTTTTATTCATTTTAATACTCAGGCCATGTATGCCAAAGTGAACCTGAAGCAGCCCGGTATGTCCTTTGAACCCGTGGAGAGTGAGCTGGACCTGACCTACAAACGTCGTTACACTGACCTTTACCTCCCCGATGCCTACGAGCGACTGATCCTGGACGTCTTCTCTGGTCAACAGACTCACTTTGTGAGGACAGACGAGCTGGCCGAGGCCTGGAGGATCTTCACTCCTCTTCTCCACCAGATTGACAAGGACAAGATCAAACCCATACCTTATATCTACGGAACGTGAGTACCAGTGTTGCTGGAATGTAGTGGATGGAACTTCAACTTATTGAGATTAAGACTTGTAATTGTATGTACATACTGTATGTGTGGGAAGGATTAGGGTCCCAATTGTAGAAATATTTTCAATTCGTATGTGAGGTGCATTAGACTGCAGTGTGTTACACAGGAGAAAAATGAGTGAGATCTTACTGAGAGATTTTACCGTCATTGTAAATGTTTGTAATTCATCACTGACTGGTTGTTTCATTTTTGTGTACATTTCATAGGAGAGGGCCAAAAGAGGCTGATGAACTAGCCGCAAAGGTCGGATTCAAGTACTCTGGCACTTACAAGTGGCGGTCTTGAGTGAAGTCAAATAATCAATCTTTGAATCTAGTTTAGGCCTTCAATTACCATTGTCAATAATCCTTTAGCTATTATTTTATGATTTTGTAGTTTAGTTTCATCATTGATCAAAGATTCTAGCCCAGAGCGGCTGCCATGTTTTCCTGAACTTGTTACAATGATTGTGGTCTGACACTTGTCATTATCAGAATTGTTGAATGTAATTGGTTGTATAGGAATAATTGTGTTATCGGATAAAGCAATTGTCAACGTGATATCCGAATGGCAGCTACAATACCCGTACGTGGCTTATAAGAACGGAATACTCCCAACATAGCAGCTATTACACATCAGTGAAGGCTATAGGTGAGCACCTTGCTGAATTGTGGATCCCTTAGATCCCTGCTTACAAAGGTACGTATAATATACATAATTAGGTGTACATATCTAGTTTTTATGATTTCTATATATAGAATTATTATAATATTGTTACATAATATTATATAGAATAATATAATGCATGCACTGTTGTATGTATGCTGGAAAAGCTATGCCTATGACGGTCGGATGAACCACTTTATAGCACTTTCTTCACAGAACTTTCATGACTCAATTTGCTTTTACTTTGTGGACATATTAAAATATAATATTTTATTTTTTTTTAGATTTTGAAGCTTTAACTGTAGCTAGACTAATTTTATTATAATGTATTATGTAGAGTAAGTAATGTGGGTGCAAGGAGTACAGTATAGTATTTATTTCTATGTACTGTATACGTACACACTGAACATACAAATTCAATGAAGGAGACACTAGTTTTCTACCTAAAACCTCATGTCTCGATTGTGGTCCATGGGATGGTATCTTTTATTCGTAGCATTCCCTTATCATTCAGACATGGACAATGGTCCCATTCACATGGCGTTTCCCACTGATGGCATGACATGTATTGTAGTGAAGTGATTCGTGGAGAATTTCCTGTTATGATATTATATTATAATGACGTACAGTACACATGCACGTGCATGTAGGCACATTCTGATTCTACGGTTAATCCAGCTACACTGAACCATGGGATTGGGATCAAGTTCTAGTGGATCTTGGCAGAAAGATCTGTTTGATTGCTTTAGTGACGTAACATTTTGTGAGTTGAATAATGTACGTACATACATACCGTGAAATGTGCTTAGTACATGTTGGTTATGCAGTCACTTCAGTTACTACAATGCAACACACATGGTAAGAACCCTCACCAGTCATACTACGTACACATCACTCAGACCCTAGTTCATGTAAACTATTACTTTGTCCGTGCACCAGTACCAATAGTAAAGAGCGCGTAAGATGAAAAATTTAAAATATTGGTGCCCTACTAAGCAAGCAAGTAGGATTGCATGTATATACATACGTATATCGTATTTAATAACACAAGTAGTGTGCAATACAGTACTGAACCGATGTAAATATTCCATATCTTCTCATTGTCCATGCAACTACTGTAGGCCTAATTGGATTAGTGTGCGTGGGTATAGTTACTTGCTTTTGGTATCTCCTTTATTCCAGAGGATAGCAAATGCACTCGGTATGTAACTGGACTGTAGCAACCAGTCTTAGAGTGAACAAAAATTATATACGTAATACAATATGCATATATACGAATGTACGAACATATGTATGTACCAATATCATCAATAAATGATCATGCACACATACGTACATTAACCCAACTACCAAATAGCCTATACTCACTGCATACATACCGAACGCATATGTAAGTGTTAATCTACCAGGTCTACAAAGAGGGATAGTGTGTGCATATAAATAGGGATTTGAAGGAGAAAAGAACAGCATCCACAAATTTGCCACAAAATTGTGTACTCTCACACAATCTTCATAGTGAGGAGTTTGATAAAAAGATGGACAAGGAAACTGGATAGTGTAGTCGAAATAGGAAATGTCCCTCCCAAAATAGTAGCACTCGACCCCTCTGCAAACAACCAATGGCAAACTATAATTATGTTGTTATAATATGTACATGTGTACCTAACTCTACCACTACTTTTATCATCCTACAGGCATGCTTTCCTGCTTCCTTCCTTGCTATATGTTTGGTCTGATTGCTAAAGCGGTTGGAGAGGATTGCCTGCTTTATGGCGTGCTCTCGGCAATACCTTTCATCAACTGGTACTTCTGTACTAAAGTCAGAACTGATATCAGGACTGAGAAGAAAATTGATGTATGCTACCCCCATCTGCATCTACACTGACATGGGCACAACAACCAAATCAGCATATCCACATGCAAAGAACATGAATATGGTACCCAACTGTGTTGTGTACCATATTGGATGTTGTGACAGATGTGCATTATAAACAAAATCCAATGTTGTATACAATGCACTCTTGTTTACAAACACATGTGTATCTACATGTACTCACATATATACTCGCGTATGTACATGCAACAAGATGTAAATGTTTTCATACTACAGGGAACTGTTTTGAATGACTTCTTGGTCACCACCTTCTGCACTCCATGTGCACTCAGCCAAGAAGCACAGGTTTGGAGTAGTGCATAGCAATTCACACTGATAATAATATAATATTATTAACACAATTACGTACATAAACAAATAACCATACATATGTACACTACTTGTTCATACACTAGCTGTGTGTATACAATTGCTGCTTATAGGTTAGTTGCTTATATATACACTAGACGTTCATACACTAGCTAGCTGCTCCTATACTAGCTGCTTATATACACTAGCTATACATACACTAGCTACTCATACATAAGCTACGTATATACTCATATACCAGCTGCTCATACACTACATACTCCTATCCAGTACATGTACTAGTTTTATATACAATAGCTGCTTATACACCAGCTTTTTGTACTCTTAGTCTAGTCATATAATCTGATCAATTTTCTTCCATATCCACTGTGTAGGAGATGAAGGTGAACATAGAGGCCGAGGTGCTTTTGCGCAAATAGAGAGGACATCTGTACTGTGTGAAACCTCTCAGCCTAGAATGATCTTAATTAATGTTGTAGGCTCGTAAACATTAAATCGAACACAACCGACATTTAACCCCTGCAACTCTTTTCTTATGTAACTAGACAGATGTTCCACTACTTTACCTCTTTCGTTGCATATCTAAACTCAGTCTGGTATAAACTTTGGAATCTATCGAATCTGATGTTACAGTAGATATTAGATACATATGTAATACATATTAACATTATCATACAAGTTCACTGCTGTTAGTAAATGCAACTAATACACAACAATAATATCAATGAATGTTTTATCTGGTTTATACTGTATATGAATATTTGATAATTGATGAATATTATGTTTAATAAATGAATTCACTTTGAAATACATAATTTAGTCATAATAATTATGCTTAATAATATGGTAGACAGGATGAATAACGCAATCTAAAAAGTTTCATTAAAATATTTAAATTCTAGCTATTCATTGTAATTGAAGAGGTGGACACTTTCAATTCACAGTATAATAACAAAACTGTAAAATAGTTTTTCAAAAGATTAAATATGGAAATTGATTAATGGAATCGTCATTGCAAATGTGTTCCACATTGCATGGGAGCTGTATTCATGCTATAACGGTTCTATGGAGAACTTTTAGGGATGAAAATGATAGGGTCATACTATGTTACAATAGCCCATTTAAGATGAATCAACACTGAAAGTACTCTCAATTTCAATGATACTGTTTGCGACTTGAAATGAAATTCATTGAATATGCCTGCTCTGAATATCATTAGAATAATAATTTGAAATGAATGACTATATAAAGTCCAGTCACAGGAACATTCTCACAGCCGGTATCCTATGATTCAGATGGTGTTATCAACATTATGGTGAAGATTCTCTGTGTACTGTTTACCTTTTACTATGTGGTTTCCACGAAGAACTCAGCAAGTGAAACAGCTCAATGTTCCACCAGGTGGGTGACACCAAGCCTAGACCTCTGTCAGGACAGGCAACAGTCTTGCTGTAAGACACTCTCTCAGTACAGAGACAACAACATGCTCAACCACTCCAATGTTAAGTGGATATTCATAGCAAGTAAAGTCCCTCACAGCCTGCTTGGAGGATTGTATGTATTTAACAATGTTAACAATGTATCTTTATTGTGTGAGGATGAGGATTATCAAGGGAAATGTAGACTTGACTGTAATCTTTCAAGTAGTAGGTTGTGCACCTTCTTGTTCCTCAATGCAACCGATGTCTCCATCACCAGGTTGAAAGTGAAGTACAATACCTCTTACACCCGTCCTATTGAAATGCAAAATATTAAGAAATATTTACCCACAATGGTCAGCAATTCAAGTATTTACTGTGTCAGCAGTGATTGGAAAGAATGTGATTTCAACTTCTCCATCGCTTACAGATCATGGGTGTTTGTCAATTGTGCCAACATCACCATAACAAGGGTGCGTTTCATTGGTCCTCAAAATAGTTGGGCTGTATTGAGACCTAGAGGGACCTTTTCTGTTAAAAACTGCTCATTCATGGAACTGTCATCTGGAATATCAGAATATGATAAACTCAAAACGTCAATTAAACAACACCACATAGTTATTGTTGTGGGACCCCCTAATCACGTTCTTAATGATAGTTTGGTGTTTACCATTGCAAACACATGGTTTCAGGGGATCAATTACTTACCAGTACATCCCATCAAAGGCAGTAATTATCCCGTAATACATATTATTTCAACACCTTCCCGAGTAAGATGGAAGGCAAACCTGACCATCGATAACTGTGAATTTAACAGATGTCCAGCCTTGAAGGTGACTGCCGCAGAATCCTCAGGGTTTTTTGTCAAAATGAATAATTGCAATATTAATGGAAAAGTGAGCACTACATTAGCCAGAAAATGGCTTCGTACACATAAAAAGATATTTTATGGATCTGCCGTCCATTTACAGCTCAGCAACTATTTTGTGCACAAAGGGAAAAGAACTTGTTCAAATGTACTCTTTTGTGAAGGAACAGAGCCAGGCATCAACATTGTAGGAAACACTTTTACCAACCTTGCCAGTGCATATGGGAGTGCAGTGATCCTCCGCAGCAACAGCTCAACTGCTTGCTCCTTTGGAATAGTGACAGTTCAAGACAACCTGTTCAAATCCAATCATGGATTATGGTTCAGGAGTGTTGCTTACTTTAAGGAAAGCCTTGTTGGCCACAGTGTTGCCAAAAAGAGTGGATATGATACTACGGGTGATCGGTACAGGTTAGTACTGAGGTCTAACACATTTAGTAATAATTTCAAGGAAGGCAGAATTGATAGGCACTGTGTGGTCTATAACAGATCACTAGGAATCCCAAACTATATGCTTCAGATACAAAGTGTACCCTTTTTATACAAATACCAACAGTCTTGCTATTGGCAGGCTGTCATTTATCTTAGAGGATACACACGACAGGTCAGATGTTTGATGGACGATAATGTCATTGACAGTAACAATGAAGGTGGACTGAAGCTATGAGATTCTGTAGTTCAATTTCGAGGGAGAAATACAATAAGCAAATGTGTGGCTTACTATGGTGCAGGAATAAGGATGATAGGCGACTCACAACTACTGCTAGAGGAGGATGCTGTTCTCAAGATTTTCAACAACGAAGTATATGTTCGTGGTGGAGGATTTTTCATTATGGACGAGTGCACTATCTATCATTGGCCATCCAATACTTGTTCGTGCTTTTTTCAATTTGTTCACAGAAATGGTACCTTAGTCAACAGATCTTTCATTCATGGCATAAATACATCAGTAGTGATGGACAGAAACAGTCAAATAGATAGCGGTTACAATGAGGCTGTCATGATATTCAATAGTAACATCGATCAATGTTTCTTTCTTGATGACACTGACCTTACTGATGTTGGGAACACAACAAGCTTACATGACATTGTCCCACGCAAATCAAATACTGAAATTTTTCAAGCAGTTTTCAACTTGACGAAAGGCCACACTTATACTTCCAGAGAGATCTCATCTATTCCAAGAAAAATATGCATGTGTGGAGAGAATGGAGTGATAATAACATGTGATTTGGCAAGTCAACAGCCCCTGAGGTACTATCCCGGACAGAGGCTGAAAGTTAACATTGTCTTACTGGGAGATATGGACATCCCTCTCAATAGTATATTGTACATTGATCTGGACAGAGACACACAGCTCAACGACACTGAAATCTTTGTTCCTCTGAATCTACATTCAATCCATATACTGGAAAGTAAGTGTAATGAATTGATTATCCCACCTTTACCAAAGAGCAGAACAATTAAAAAACAGAAGAACACAACAACAACAAACAGAACTGCTACAATTTATCTTCGTTTAAGAGTGTCCGTATTACATGACACCTTCATGCAAGAAACGGATATAATGTATCTGACAGGAGTAATAAAGACAGAACAACACATCAATCCAATTTGCCCCGATGGATTTCTCCTTATACAGCATGCATGTCAGTGTCATCCCAAACTCATTCAGCATGGATTCAACTGTTCATTAGACGAACTTGCGTTCATACTACCACAAAACCAATCAGCATGGATAGGAAAGATGACTGAAAGTAGTGTTAATCAATATCAACTCAGCTGGAGTCTGCATTGTCCATATATCTATTGTCATTCAAGCACACTAACACAAGTGCACATTGATAACTACCACGTTCAGTGCAAATACAATAGAATTGGTGTACTCTGTGGACAGTGTCCCAGACATCACAGTGTAGTATTTTTTTCTGTAAAGTGTGAGATATGTAACAACTGGTCACTGCTCATTCTTATAGTTCCACTGATAGCGGGTCCCATACTTGTCATCATCATTGGAGTTCTCAACATTACTATTTCAGTGGGGCCCATCAATGGATACATGTTCTACATTACCATAGTTACCGTCATCTGTGACTTCAACTTTGAATTTCTGTCAGAGCTAACCATTTGCCTCTATGATGGAATGGATGAGTTTGGGAAGACTCTGACTGCTTATGTCATTCCTCTTTACCTTCTTTTGTTGGTTGTAATAGCATGCTGTCTTCCAAGGTGTAGACGCATCAACATGCACAAGATCAACAAGAAGATCGGACCTCGTATTACTCCAGTATTAGCCACAATAATCACCTTATCATATCTCTTCACTTTCTATACTGTCATTAAGAGTTTCCAGCCTGCTCAAGTTTACAGTGTAGATGGGAGGGTTACCTATGTATGGTTGCATGATGGGAGTCTGAAATACTTCCAGTGTATCAAACACATCATTCTTGGATGCATTGCTATCACCATGTTCCTCTTTTTACTTCTTCCTGCTGCTCTCACTGCCACTTTTGGAGACCTTTTTAGAAGATTCATCAAAGGACCATGGTACTTGAACTTCCTTGACACTTTCCATGGAGCGTTCCGATTCCGATTTGGCTTCTGGTTTGGAGTGCGTCTTTTGATCCTCACAGTGATAATGATCCTCAAAGTATTAGTGGAACCAAAGAATGTTCAGTTGGCTGTAGTGTGCATGTCGACTATTATATTGCTGTTCCAAATGATTGTCCAACCATACCGAGGTATGAGGATCAAAGAATGTGTCACTCGTGCAGTTAAAGAGAAGTACTTCTCCGAGAGAATGCAAAGAATCATCACAAATCTTCTAGATAACTTATTCCAGATCAACTTGATGGTATTCTTTGCCTGGATTCTCTACTCACCACATAGCCCTACAGCAGCTCTTGGTACTTCACTGGCAATAGCTCACATGGAATTTGTGATCATTATAATTTACCACCTGCTAGAATACACTCCATTGGGTCAGCTGGTGATAGACCTTAGAATAGCAACAAGGATTAGATACAACCGGTGGAAGGAGGCAAGATTGCTAAGAGCAATACGAAATAGAAATAAACCTCAAGAAGAACCTGACAGTGTGCAGACAGTGGAGTTTGAATTACGACTAGAAGATTGTTGGAATGATGATGGGATTGATGATGATGATGATGATGGTGATAGTGATGATAACAGTGAGAGCAATCAATCTGACGGCAACACCAATAGTGGCGATAACAGTAATGCAGTAACAGAGAAAAGTGATAAAAATGATAAACATAGTGTATCAACCAAGCAAGCAGATATTTCCCATTCGGACCCACTGCAGACTCCCTTACTGAGTAAGAACACACCATGCACATAAAAATAACCCCATATACATGTAGTATGTACATCAACTTATAATGCTTTCGCATACAAATTGTAGCCACAAAGCTATTATAATATTTATTGTATTAAAATATCAGCTATGTATTCAATTAGTGTATTACACTGGATTATTGTATTCATTAGGGTTTACTTCATTTGAAATTGTATTAGATTGTATGTGCTTGAATGATAATTATAATTACAGCAAAGAAAATTGATGTACTGTGCTTCGACATGCAAGTGCAAATTGTGAAATTAAAAATCACAATAGTAGCAATTGAAGTAGTATTCTATCAGATACTTATAATATCATACAGTTACCGTGCATTATAGTTAGTAATTGTTAATATGGTCTTTTTAACCTTCTCGACCATCAGTCTTTCATATACAATAATATAATATTATTATGCAACTTATGTCTCGCGAATAGAGTTATAAATATTCATACATATAAGGACTTCTTAATAACCTGAAAATTCTTTTCCATGTGTATGAATTATTGAAATCAATGACACAATGCATGAGTAGAATATAAGCCCTTATGATATTAAACTCTGGCGAAGAATTATCCTCCCTAGTACTCCAGTTGGCTGATACAAGCATATGGTAGGCACTGCAGCTGGTAGAATTACTAGTAAAATGATAGGGACAAGGTACTGTTGGTAGTAGTAGTAGTAGGACTGCAATTTCCCTCCCAGGATCCTAATCATATTTTATATTGTTATATTATACAGTTATCAGGTGCAGGAATCTTATTTTTACTGGGGAACCAATAGTCAATGGCTACCATGCAGGCATCAAGAACACAAACAAAAGTATATAACGGTAATATGTCGGGTCTCAAACAGTAAACGCATGCAATAGGCATGGAAAACGTGTAGTAACTAGTACTTATTCTACAGTATGAGGCGGTACCATTTCTAACAACAATAATATCATATTATAATAAATCACAGCCAACAGCAAATGCACACTGTGCAGTTGCTGGAATCCAACCACCAACCACATCCTCAGCTGCTGTCTCTCTGCTCTGCATGGACCAAAAGGAAGATACTCTTGGAGACATGATTCTACACTCCAAATTATCACCTCTTGGATCAAGTCAATCATTAATAGCCCCAATTCCAGCCTCAAAGTGTATGTGGACTTACCACATTGGAGAGTCTCAGACAGTCCACTATTAACCATCCCACAGTGGCTGATCCCCATCCCTTTGAGGCCAGACCTATAGTCATTGTCACACCAGATTCCGTGTACATCCTAGAATTGACTATATTCCCCATAACTCACTTAAAGGACTGCAGAGTGCAAGGTCCATGCAGGAAATCCAACAAGTACGACATCATCCTAAATGACATGGACAAGGCAACCATTCAAACTTGAAGGTCATCTACCGCACCCTGAAGATCAGTACCCTTGGACATTTCCTCCAATCCACTAAAGATGCACTAAAGAGCAGCAAGATCTTTTATTACCTGTACTCAATGAATTTTCTGGGCAAGGAATAGCCAACTCTGGGACAACGACATGGACCTGCTGAAGATCCCCTGCTAACTTCAGGTACTCCAGTACTCGCCTATCACCTCAATCTCAATTTCACCTACTGTACCCGTATGACTCGTGCCCTCAATTTTTTGGCCTTGCCAGGCCTTATTGTTCATATGAACTTACTCAAGTAGCTAGTCCGTGTAACTAATAAGTATCACGATATTCTCTTGCTTAGAACTTGTACTACAATTGCTTGCTCACACAATTCAACATCTCTCTATAGACTTCAACGGCAGCTTCACATGGCTAGCGTTTAGGTATGCAACAGCAAGATAAAGTGGTATTCAACTTTAACACTGCTGTAGCACATCTAGAGGGGCTACAACTATAACACATAGTGTTAGATATCATAATAGCAGAATAGTATCATGTACGATATCTCAATACTGATCCAACATACACAATATCAAACTTGTGTCCTAGGCTCAGACAATTCTATAATAGACTCGAGGTAGATCATATTGTTGTTTCACCTCTCAGTCTGTCCCCATACTAATAGAAAAAACTTATAGCATTATAATAATAGCAATAAAGTATAAACGGTACCATTTCTTGCCAATCATTGTTACGTTCGATGGGATGGGTCGTGGCATCGCTATGATAGCCAGCCCGTCCCCGCACACGCCCTACGGGCGGAGAGTGCGGAAGACGCTCTTAACGCCCATAGGGAGTGTGCGGGGATGGGCTAGCTAGCTAGACCATAGATAAGACTAGCGTGCATCGTTCAGAAGATGGCACAGACGAAAAAGCTCGGTTTCGCTGAGAATTTTGCCTTAAGTGGTGTCATCACTGTCATTTCCAAGACAGCTACCGCCCCAATCGAAAGAATAAAGCTTCTCATTCAGAACCAGGCTGAGATTATAAAGGCTGGCCGTCTTAAAGAACCCTACAAGGGTGCTATTGACTGTACCGTTCGTGTTTACAGGACCGAAGGCGTACTCCCATTCTGGAGAGGTAATTTGGCCAACTGTATCATTTACTTTCCAGCCCAAGCGCTGAACTTCGCCTTCAAGGATAAAATCAAAGCCATGTTCAACATGAAGAAAACCGACTCTTATAGGGTTAAGCTCACGAAGAACATCTTATCCGGCGGTGCAGCGGGAGCCCTGTCCTTGTGTTTCGTATACTCCCTCGACTACGCCCGTACTCGTCTTGCCAACGACGTAAGGTCCGCGGGGAAAGGCGCCACTCGTCAGTTCAACGGTCTTGTTGATGTCTACCGCAAGACTCTCAAATCTGATGGCTTTGTCGGTCTCTACCGTGGTTTCATGATATCCTGTGTCGGTATCATTGTCTACCGTGGATGTTACTTCGGGTTCTACGACACCCTCAAGCCCATCCTCCTTGGAGACGATGCTGGTGTCATTTTGTCCTTCTGCCTGGGATATGCCGTCACCGTCAGTGCAGGCCTTGTATCCTACCCCATTGACACCATCAGAAGACGCATGTTGATGAGGTCCGGCGAGGCCATCAAATACAAGGGATCTCTTGATTGCGCCATCCAGATTTTGAAGAATGAAGGTATGATGTCTTTCATGAAAGGGGCAGGTGTTAGCATTCTCCATGGGGTTGCCGGTGCCGGTGTGCTTGCAGGGTTCAGCAAGTTTACTGAATTGTACATTAAGTGGCGACTTGGATAAAGGACATATTGCCTAGTCAACTCTAACTCTAATATTTAAGGAGCAGTTATAAATATTATTACTGAGCGTGAGATTAATCTAATTCAGTCATTAGCAGACCCTGATCAATTTAAGGTCTGCCAATGCATTCAATTACTTTCAGGCAACAAAACTTTGGCCAATTTGCACTTCATTTGATTGCAGATTGTCTTTTAGTGGAAGTTTTTAGTGACAATTTGTACTACAAACATAGGGGTGACAGTTTCATGCCAATCGCCAGGGTTTGCCCAGAAATGGACAGGAAGTATACATACATGCCAGGCATAAAGATGTACATGCATCAATGCAGTCACTCACGGAAATTTCTTGTTCTCTGCTGATCTCATCCTATCATCTTATCTTATTGACATGTAGTATGTAGATCAGCTCGTGCATATTGCATTCTTATGCACACCTTGCACATGTCACAAACCATAACAATATAATATCAGCTATTCATTTATTGCATTACACTAAATTATTGTATCCATTTTAATTTTATACACTTGAAATTGTATTTGACTGTGTTGTTTGTCAATGAATGATAATGATAACTATAATTATAATAAAGAAGATTGATGTACTTTTTATTTTTTATTTTATTATTGAATTTTATTTTTTATATTTTTACTTTATTTCATTTAATTAATTAATAAAGAAGCTGTATATTACTATTATTATTATTATTATTATTGGGGCGAGCGGAAGCGAGCCCCACACTAGCGGTAAGGCCCGACTTCCGGTTGTGGTCCACAATATATATATGTATCACACGAATTTTGGCCCAGAAGCGAAAAGCGTCGTTCCCTTCGATTCGGCTGCCTCCTTGCCGACGAAGGCCTCGTAGAAGGTCTTCGACCGGGCTCGGGCACAATCTCGAGCGATTCAGCAACGCCGTCGGTCGATTTTACGGGCGAGGGGCTCCGAGTCTTCTACCCGACTCGACCGTCTTCGACTGGCTGCCGTTTCTCTCTCGAACGAGGCAGGTCTTCGGCCGAAGCTTTATCCTCCCCTCAAGTCTCGACTAAGGCCCAAGTAGGCGGCGGGAATAGTCGGGTCTCCAACAAGAAGCCAGGGAATCCCGTCAAGTCCACCCCACTTTGAAGAACGTATTTCAAACGGATCACCATCGCAAACGACATAGGGATGTCGATGACGTAATGTCATAGCTGAAGGCACGGTGACATCCACTTTGGCAGACATTTGTGCATGACGTCATTGGCCTGAAAAGATGGCGATTCTACGTGTTTCGGTTGCGTTCCTATATACTGTTGTGGATGTAGCCATAGTAGGATAGGTAAACTTATTTGGGGCGAGCCTAAGCGAGCCCCTCTCTTGCGAGTCGGCCGCCTGCCCGCCTACGCTTCCGGTGTGGAAATATATATATATATATATATATATATATATATGTTTGTATTACGAATTTAGGCCAACAATTTGGCCAACGTTTTCGACGTCTGGCGCGATCGTACGACCCTCTGAAGGACGGAAACACTTTTCATGACATCTGGTACGTCTGGAGAAAGACGTGGATGTCCTTTTCGAGACGATCGAGGCGATTTTTCGAACACGTTGACGATTCTTTCTTTGGGACGCCGTGCCATTTTGATCGACTGCCAATTCTGGTACTGGCCGAATTGATCTCCTTCGAACCGTTCGACAAACACATGAAACATTATTCTAGAACGAGAAAGACGCGGGGACACTCGGGACATCTTCTGAAAGGCAGGAAACGACCGGGGGAGTAGGGTCCTTCTTCGGCGATTCGGGCGTTATATCTTACGTGTTAAAACATCTATTTCTCATTATTTTGACCATTCTAAAATTGTTACATGGTTTGTTAGACCATATGTTCATGCTTTTGAACCTTTTGTGTCTGAATGATTCTCTTGTGGAACAAGGAATCTCGAAATACATGTTAAGGCCCTATGGTCTCACACATAGAAACGCAAAGTAACGTTGTCGACACGCATACATCAACTGCTATTGTTCCTGTACTTCAACTTGGGCACATCTGCTGCTAAATGGGACAGACCCTATGTGCACATGCTGACATATGCACCTGAATGGGGCAAGCTGTAGCTGTCTAACACAATGAGATGACATCAATGCATTTTGATGTACACACTTATCAACATTTGGTATTTCTTCCTATAATACGTTTGGAGTAGGGAGTAAGTTAAGGTAGAGTTAGGATAGGGTTAGGGTTAGGGTAGGGTTAGGGTTTTATATTTACGCATTGACTCATTTTGATGCTGTGTAATACATCTATAAAATCATTGTCATCCTTCAATACAACACAGACATCTCTGCGCTGCAACATGGAATAAACATGTTGTCACTACTGCAACTACTGCACATCAGCAGAACCCAGCACACTGCATGTACTTAGCTGTTGTCGAAACGCTTACATCAGCTGCTATTGTTCCTAGCTATATGGTGGCATTTCCATAATCGCCTGAATAGAGCATGCATGCTGCAGACATCAGTCAGTGTCTGTGTGTACGTTTTCGATGCCAGCTACTGTGCATCTATGCTGACCCCTGCTAACAGGGCGAGCTTAGGCGAGCCCCTTCAGACTCTGTCTGAACTAGTTATTATTATTATTATTATTATTAACTATTGTATTAATATTTAATTAATAATTAGTAGATTGATATACTGTGTTTCAATATGCAAGTGCAAAATGGAATTTAAAAATCATAACAGTAACTATTATAGTACTAGTATTTTTGCAAGTACTCTTAATTATTATACAGTGACGGGGCAGCAGTTAGGACTTGACAATGTTAATATGGCCATGGTTTAATAAGGCTATGTGACAATCAGTGACTATGATGAGAAATTATTCCAAGTCTATACATGTCATGGAGAGTCTATTAGGGAAATTGAGTGAGATGAACTCAAAAGTCCCATTGGGTCAGCTGTTAACAGGACTGCTTTAACAGATCTAGAGAAAATTGTGAAGTGCTTGTGTACAGTGAGGGTAGAGGGTTCCAGTTATATTGGGACCAAACACTAAGAAGAGTGACAGGAGCAATTAAGAAAAGATGTTAAGGATACTGATATTAGATGTTGTTGCTCTATGTACATCTTTCATAGTTGAGGGCTGAACTAGTGAATGTTCACCCTGAAAGGACTGAGTAGTACTATGTAAGTACATACAAGGAATGTATAGGTTTAAATTTGTTCCCAACAGTAGTACCATGTACCTACTAGGAAAAGCAGCAAGAACATACCTAGTGATGAGCCAAGTTCACATACAGGACTCCGATCAAACCATCAATGCATTGTCACTTGCTCCTTTAAGACTACAATCATTTGTATTGTGGATAATAGTATCACATGCTACGTCTTGTGACTATCACGTGATTACGTTTCAATTTTCAAAAGAAAATTGCAAGCGAGGACCTATCACCGCGTGATTCAGTTGCCAAGGGAGGTGACCTCAGTGTCCGGTAAATCGTACATCGTTCAGAAGATGGCACAGTCGAGAAAACTCGGTTTCGCTGAGAATTTTGCCTTAAGTGGTGTCGCTGCTGTCATTTCCAAGACAGCTGCCGCCCCAATCGAGAGGATAAAGCTTCTCATTCAGAACCAAGATGAGATGATAAAGACTGGCCGTCTCAAAGAACCCTACAAGGGTGTCATTGACTGTACCGTTCGTGTTTACAGGACCGAAGGCGTACTCCCATTTTGGAGAGGTAATTTGGCCAACTGTATCCGTTACTTTCCAACCCAAGCTCTGAACTTCGCCTTCAAGGGTAAAATCAAAGCCATGTTCAACATGAAGAAAACCGACTCTTACGGGGTTAAGTTCACGAAGAACATCTTATCCGGCGGTGCAGCGGGAGCCCTGTCCTTGTGTTTCGTATACTCCCTCGACTACGCCCGTACTCGTCTTGCCAACGACGCCAAGGCTGCGGGGAAAGGCGCCTCTCGTCAGTTCAACGGACTTGTTGATGTCTACCGCAAGACTCTCAAATCTGATGGCTTTGTCGGTCTCTACCGTGGTTTCATGATATCCTGTGTTGGTATCATTGTCTACCGTGGATGTTACTTCGGGTTCTACGACACCCTCAAGCCCATCCTCCTTGGAGACGATGCTGGTGTCATTTTGTCCTTCTGCCTGGGATATGCCGTCACCGTCAGTGCAGGCCTTGTGTCCTACCCCATTGACACCATCAGAAGACGCATGATGATGACATCCGGCGAGGCTGTCAAATACAAGGGATCTCTTGATTGCGCCATCCAGATTTTGAAGAATGAAGGTATGATGTCTTTCATGAAAGGGGCAGGAGCTAACATCCTCCGTGGGGTTGCCGGTGCCGGTGTGCTTGCAGGGTTTGACAAGTTTACCGAATTGTACATCAAGTGGCGTCTTGGATAAAGGACACATCACCTAGTCAACTCTAACTCTAATATCTTAGGAGGCATTTAATATTATTATTTATCTTATGTATGCACGACTTTACCATGTAGAAGATAATGCGAGCAGATTAAAAACGTGTAATTATTATTAATATTGGAGATCATGTCTCCAAAAAAGGAAATGATATCAAACTTTCATTAAAGTGGTTTGTGATGGACGTGTGGCTGTTATGTAATCCAATATGCCATGGGGCCAAGCCGAAGGCATGATATGGAGTGTACTACGTATATTCCTAAGGACTTCACATTATTGTAGTTAACGATTCATGTCTAAATCTGAAACCCCTCTCAAACCATAAAGCCTGTATAGTATTGTTTGTGAATTTTAACTCTTAATTTACTTCACATAGAATTCTAAGGATTTCTCTGTCAACTTCCATCCTTTACACATTATAGCGGGTCAGGTAGTGACTATACCACGACATGTACATATCATATGTGTGTACATTATTAAAAGGTCACCACATTAGGTGATGGGATGGTATCATGCTTTTCAAGCCTTACATCACACATCTCAACCCTTTTATTGTGTGCTATAATCTGATTGCAATCCCCTCTGGTGCATGTCATCCATATGCATGTTGCATTACATCATGCAATGCTGAAGTACCACAATACTATGGTATTATAATATTATATATGTATAATATATTATGTAAGCATATTATTATAGATTTCACACACATTGCCCTTAATATTAATATATAGCTATTACTTGTATAATAATGTTTTATTGTGCCTAAAAACGTAAATGAGTTAAAAGCTTTGCAACCATCTACTAATCAAACTTAATGTACCACAAAGTACCGGTATATAAACATATAAATTGCGTGCTATGCGTATGCATGATTTGAACTCTCTGTATAAATGACATTAATTTTATCACATACGTATAATTGTAATGAAGTATATTATGTACGTGATAATATGAATTCTATATTAATAAAGGACATCATTTACAGTAACAGATACACTCAATGCAATTAATTCCCAACGAGTAAGAGGTAAAATTGAACTCAAACACACATACGGTTATAGAGCAATTTATTCCCACAAAATTTCACCAAAATCAAAGACTTGTAGAGTTGACATTTGAGTCCAATGTCTTCAGAGCAGAAATAAAAGTATTCTCAAGTGATTGGAATGTTGGACGCAGAGCAGGTTCATGGGATTGACACTTTCTGATTGCTGTTGTGAAGGTTGCCAGGCAACCAGAAGGACTGGAGTGGGGAAAACACTGCACCATGAACCTGAGTGTGTGTACACTTGTGCATGTGGACAAGGAATCCATACTAATGATTGGATAATTACAATATGTTTACTGTTCATAAGCCTGTTGAATAAGTACACAAACACGCGTGCACACATACGCGCACACACACACACACACACACACACACACACACACACACACACACACACGAGTGCGCGCATACACACACACACACACACACACACACACACACGCACACACACACACATACACACACACGCACACACACACACACACACACACACACACACACACATACACATACACATACACACAAAACACACACACACACACACACACACACGCATACACACACACACACACACACATGCGCGTGCGCACACACACACACACACACGCACACACGCACGCACGCACGCACACACACACACATACATACGGATGCACACACACACACACACACACACACACACACACACACACACACACACACACACACACACACATACACATACACACAAAACACACACACACACACACACACACACACGCATACACACACACACACACACACATGCGCGTGCGCACACACACACACACACACACACACACACACGCACACACGCACGCACGCACGCACACACACACACACATACATACGGATGCACACACACACACACACACACACACACACACACACACACACACACACACACACACACACACACTTGCATGCATACATACGTAAATATAGGTTGACAAATTATATCACTGGATTTACGTCTTATTTGTCAACCTTAGACCTTGCACAGGCTTACTTTGCAATAAACATTCCCCCACCATACATACATATATGCAGGTACAAAGGTGCACATGCACCAATGCAGTCACTCACGGAACAACTTGAAGTTGCTTGTTCTCTGCTGCCTCTGTGAGTTTCACCATATCACTGTTCTCATGAGGGAAATCCCCATAGGTAACCATTTCCCACAAAAATACTCCATAAGACCTTCACAGTATAACACCAAAGGAATCATAAAGCTAAGATTGTACATCATACATCATGATATGAGTATCATCATAAGATTTGGAATATAAATAAAAAGCCTATACTATAACATCACAAAATTGCTAACTACATATGTACGTACCAACAGTCTGTATGTACGGTGTATATTCCATACACAAGTGATTCAGGGGACATCCATCGCACTGGAAGTGAACCACCATCCTTCATTCTGTACTGACCATTCTCCGAAAGCTTCTGAACCAAACTGAAATCCGTCAACTTGACAGTCAGGTATTGATCCACTATACAACACAATACACAGATTCGTATGTACTCGAGATGCTGTGTTATGAGTATAGTACATGCATTATCCAACTACGGATGTAAAAACTGTGTTGGTAACTACACACTGTACATACATACACACAGTACATACCTAACACATTTCTAGCAGCAACATCCCTGTGAATGTAGTTCTGTTGAGAAAGGTAGCTCAGAGCTCGAGCTATGCCTACTGCAAATCCACACATGTGTTTCTCAGTTACGTTGGAGGTTTCTCCATCCTTTGGCCTGTGTTACATACGTATATACATAGTAATACATATCATAATGTCAATGTATTATTATATATATGTACAGTTCATAGTATACTGATACATGAAAGAACAAAATGGTATGTACAGTATCATTAATTTTGACAAATAGTTTGTTTGTACTATGACAATTTGAATCCCATTCACTGAAAGGAAATCACTCTGTTATTGTTTAATGATTCTAGTCATGTTGATTGAATGCATGCATACAACACACATGCACAAACAAACACATACACGCACACACACACACACACACACACACACACACACACACACACACACACACACACACACACACACTACATCATTACTTTTATCACTTCATAACATCCCAAACATTGATGAGATAGTTCTACAGTAAATACAATGCTTCAGAGAAACCATCGGTTAACTCTGCCTGATATGTCTACTAGTCGTTAAATCATGCATTTGTTAAGATATTGATCATCACCTCAACCAGACTTCAAGGATTGCACAAATATGAGAACATACATCAAGTTGGCATGGAGAGAGTTCAGGACATCCTTCTTGCCACTCCCATTTCCCAATACCAATATAATTTACAAACAGTAATGAATACCCAGTTAATCGGCCATGTTTTCAGACAATTCACTGTATTTTACTAAAACATCCACTTATGATCAAAAGCAACTCCTGTCACTTGTATCCATATGCCTGACTGGATACATACGTAATATGTGTTTTGTCAAGTTAGTTACAAGTAGTCGTGTATAAACTCGATAAAGCTCTTATTTCACACATTGTCAACACACATGTATGTACATGACTTCACGCAATACATGATGTGTACTCCTTTGTCCAGGATGACCTCATCGTAGTGATCACCTCAGAACAATTAGAGTATAGACACACAGACTTAGTGTACGTAGGTTCAAATCATACCCTCCACAACATATCAGAAGTAAGCAACAAGGAGGCATTTCTCCATGTACAGGGTGTGTCTACATTACTGTGTGACATTTAGGTGGAGTGAACATTTGCTATGTGTTAACTGCACTAAGCTGCGTTATCTATCATTGTTCCCATGTACACAACAAATTTATTTATGTACATGATGATGGTTTGGATATTCCCACAATCTGTTACTCTACAACATTATCACTCCATGGATTTTGACAGAACTAATTAATATGGGAGCCTTTTACCTTATGTATATATGTACAAGTACGTACAAGTGTAATTGAGGAATTAACGAATACATTACCTGCATATGTATGTATATCGTGTGATAGGCACTACTCTCCACCATCACCAATACTCTTGACCATCCAACCCCTGTGCATCTACAATTTATAATTATGTATTTAACATACAATGGAGGCTACAGTAATGGTAGCTAATATACGTGGACAATTGGCAAGAACCTTCCCTCCCTTGCCACCCCCCCCCCCCCCACCACCACCACCACCACCATAAATGTGTTAAGTCTACAGTGAACAAGTTCCTATACACAGTCCCCCAGTCTCCCCACCCCCCTAAAGTGAGTACTTACTTGTTGGCAATGAGGAGATTGAGGAGGTCTCCCAATGACATGTACTCCAAGATCATCAGGGGTGGAGCGTCCAGATTGCTTGGATTGTTGTTACAGTATCCAAATGAGTGGACAATGTTTGGATGGTGAAATGTCTGAAGTAACGTGATTTCAGAGAAGAACCTCTCTCTACCTTCTGCTACAGATCTACTCAATGTCTTCACAGCCACCGGTGTGTTCAGGTATCCATGCAGATTCTAATAGATTGTCAGAATTGATTGTGTAACGTCACTAGTCACTATACACGCATATCCACTTTCTGTGTAGTTGGTAGTGGGTACCTACGTACTACGTATATGTGTGTAGATATGTATGATAGCTCTTCCATTCAAAGTATACGCAAACTATTATATTTATATATTGTGTCATACGATGTACGTACAATACACATACATACTGGTACACACCGGCATACACATTTATCATTGTACATGGATTGCATTCCACACACATGTAGTATTGATTGTAAGACCTGCATTCACGTGGTTACAAAGGTGAACTGACTACACAATGTGGGTTGGTTTACTTCAAATACCAGGACTATACATGGCATGATATCGTGGTACAGTTTGTGGGGGTGTAGGGTTTCTTCAGGGGAAGTAGGAAATAAGGGCAAGTATGTGAGGTGGTGGAAACCCAAAGGAGAAGGTAAGAGTGATCAGGTTAATGCGTACACATTCCTAAAGGCTAAGAAGAGGTTGAATTTCCAAGGGAAAGAGCTAGGGACATGGGTTGAGTTTAGCAAGAGGGGGCAATTGTCACTTTTCCCCTTTTAAAGGGACCTTTGACTCGTGTGTTACAACATAAATATTGTCTACATTCTCATACCCATGCAGTAGAGGCCATCGGTAGTGGAGAATCATAATGAACCACAAGGGATACAATACTAAGCACATGCATACACATGATATAGGGAAACAGGTACCAAAGTGAATGTAGAGGTTATTTCTCTCACATACCTTTGTTTTCATTAGTACAATTTCACCAAACTTTCCTTCACCTATCTTCTTGATAAAAATCAAATCTTGTCGATTGCACTCCCAATCCTATATATTGAGAGACAAACGGTAAGACACGAACTAGACATGTGGTCAGGTATAGAGGGAACAACTCATTTCTAACGAAACAACTCGGAACTATGTACACCTCAAAAGCACTGTACCACATAACACACATTGTCTCCACTTCTTCCATCCAGAGAGAACGGCTGAGACTCTATACCGTGCTTTGGATGCAACTCTTTTAGTCTGTTGTAGACGCTGTCCTATTACAAGGAGGAAGACTCACAATCAGCCTCTCAATGCCAAATTACGACATGACGATGATTGTTGAATGTACATGTTGATGCAGACACCTTGAGCATGTTCGTGCTGTTTGTAAGATGACAATGAACAATAAAAATGTTTACCTCTTCTTGGACGTATTGGAACATATGGACATCGTCTGCATTTTCGTACTTGTGAAGTAGAGGCTATTGGTAAGGGAGGATGAGAGGTAACCACAAGGTCTGTTATACTGAAGTATTTACATACACACATATACATACGAACACGTGATGTAGGAAAAATGATACCAAAAAGAGTGAATGTAAAGAATGAGTGCAAGGGTCCGGAACTATACAATGTATGTACAGTATATATTCACTTACCAATGCATGTGTATGTGTATGTATGTAGTGTGTGCATGTGCATGCAAGTTAGTGTGTGTAAGTGTATGTTTATGCAATTGAGAGTACGTATGCTGTATCAATAGAGTGTAGTCCCTATATTGGTGGTTTAAATAAGTCCTTCAATTCCCTGCAATACGCATTCACACTGCTAACACGTGTATATGGGTGAGATTGTCATCACAGATCCATCTGTGTGTAAACCACATTCATACACAGAGACATGTACGTATGTACACAAGTCTCACCTCTATAAATCCATCATCCGGACAAAGGTTTTCGTAATGACTTCGTAATAGCATCTGAGCTTTTTTAACATTGCTGAAGAGTAAGGATGAACAAGTTTCAGGATTCTTATCACATACATATGCATGTATATATATATATATATATACTAACCCTAACCCTAACCCTAACCCTACATACATATGTTCATAAATGTCTGTTTGAATGTAATCTGTACACACAATAGACACTTCAAATGTAATCAGTGAATACGTATGTACATAGATGTGAGCTACACTATGGACAGTTGTCATGAGATGATACACATTCCTTTATGAGGTGAATACAACATACTTCCTGAAAGCAACAAGTAAATGTTCAATAGACGAATACAGTGCATATTCTCATATACAGTGTGCCTGTTCTAGTATATATGGTGTATGTAGTAAATTGCGCTATCCACTAGCACAGTTCAATTTGTTCAGTAAATAACGTGAAGGGCACACCAAATCTGCACTTCTTACCGGAATTATTATTATCAGCACTGGTTGACATAGTGCATGAGGTGTACATGAGCTAGGAACTGAGTGAGGAGTATGTATCAACAGGAATATGTACATAGTACAACATAACAACCATGGTACGTACTTACGTACTACACTGGGTGCACTAGTACATATACCATTATTCACAGGAGTGGTTGATACTAGTGCATAAATACACATGCAAGGCACAGGTTAGGGAGAGCTTGCAGGCTTACCTGACTGTCACATAAACCTTCTTCTTTCTATACCTGTAGTAGACCAACCCTAACACAATCACTAAGCATACAATTATGATGGCTGCAACTCCGACTATCACCGATGTAGCTATGGCAACGTCATTTAGTGGTGGTGGAATGACAGGAGGGGACTCCCCTAGTGTCAGACAACTATCGTTGCTTTGTCTACATGTCTCCAGTAACTGATCCAATAGGTCGTCAAGTTGAAAGCGAGCACTTGTGATGTTTTCAGCAGGCTCTGTGAGGGAAGAACGAGGTAGTGGAGTTCAGGTGCCTATGACAGTTGAATGCACTCAACACAATGTTCAAGCAGTATTAGTGTTTCAACAGACTGGGGAATGATATAATACTAGCACAAATCAACCTAATGATCACTTCTCTGACTGAGAATTAATGTGCACACACTACATAATATTTGGTGATTGTCATTTGTTATTGAGTTTGTATATTTTGCTCATTTCAAACACTAGCCAGTTGTTAGTGTAGTTTCTCCATCAAGCATTGGAGTTTGTGGTTGCAGCCAACATGTACTACAGATTCATCTCCGCGAGGACTACACTTGTCCACTCTATAGAGTGGGTGTAGTCAATAAAATGTACAGATGATACTGTATCTTGGCAACAATATCCCTTGTCATGGTACTCACATAGGTGTGTTTGTGCACTCAAACACTGACAACAAGTAAACAAATCAACTCAATGCGTCCCATACACTGTAGATATGTACCTATGAGAATTTATCACCAATTGCCATAATAATAATTTACATACAACCTGTAGATAGAGTACAGTACAAATGGTACATGTACCTACTGTGGCTAGTACAATACATACAGTATGTACATGCTGTAGATGAAGTACAGTAAATACAGTACATACAGTACATATACAGCACATACAGCACATACGTACAGTACATACAGTACATACCGTAACATAGAACACATACAGCACATAAAGTACATACAGTACATACAGTATGTACATACATAGGCACATGGATTATTGTCTATTCAATACTATACTTGAGTGTAACTGATACAGTTGAAAAAAACTGAACGATGACGGATTCAGTGATATGGACTGTGCACTCTGTAATAATATACGTATAGACTGTATGTGCAGTAAGTATGCAATGATTGTCATGCTAATGCATGTACCGGGTGATCATTTGTACACCATCTATAGCCATGTGCATACCTGTGCGAATGCTGACATTCCAGGATAGAGTGGCCTCGCAGACTGCACTCACACTGACCAACTCCACTCCCGATATTCCAATGGGGTCACGTCCGTTGAACTGCTCATAAGGACCAAATCCTGAATCGGTCATCCTTGAAATTAATGTTGACGTAGGTGTGGCTTCGGCACCACTGCTGAACAATGTAAGCACAAAGACAGTATTGTACCACACACACATGGTCGGCTATTTAACACAATCTCTTGTGGAGTAAGTTTTGTGTTTACACGTAGTTTGCACCTCCCAGCTAGACACCAAAAAATCATGTGTATGATTGTGTATGTTGCTGAGATGGAATCATGCCAGTTGAAGGTAAGTAGGTAAATAGGGATCCCTTTGGGTTTGTGCTAGGTGGTTCCACTGTGGGTGTGCATGGGTAGGACACACCCTCAGTGTACGGGCAGTAAACAAACTCTGTCACAAATCTCCCCCATTGACAGTGACCTGCCGTGTGCACAGTGTAATCATTGATTTGTGGAGAACACGGTGATAGCTTTGCACCCTAAAGCACTGTCATACTTATTTTGTACAAGTAACATGTATTAGGATACCATAATATACACAAATACCAAACAGACTACAGTAGAGGTGTGGTATATACAAAATGTGCCCATACATACCATGTTTATAGTACCTTTTGTGAGACATGCATATTTCATAAATTCACAACTGAACTACAATCCAGCCATCTACTTTTGATAAATAGGAATTTGTAAAATAAATGTTTGCAAATCGAGTTTATTCAAAATATACAGTCCAACTAAAATAAATGCACATACACATGTATAGATACTTTATCTGCCACATCAACACTGTTGAGCCTCTTCAATAGTGGACACTTTGGGACCAGTCCTTTTGTCCACTTTCCACTATGTCTTTATTCATATTTATTTGTACAATATTGTTATTAGTACAAATCTCATTGTATATGAAGGGCTATTGATTGCAGAAACCATCAAAGCTAGATTGATAGACGTTATAATCACTGGATATTACCCCAACTAGCTTGCTACACTAGTATTAGCGTCTCACCAGGTGGGGGGTCAAAGTCCAATTGGTGTCAATCAATTGTCACCTTGATCTTTCTTCTGATGACGGTGTTGGATGATGGAAGAGGAGGCAATCACTGGTTACTATCAAAGGGCTTGGTCTCCCGGCCTGTTGAAATGCTAATACTAGTGTAGCAGGGTGGTTGGGATAACATATCCAGGGATTAACGTCTTTTCACTGTACACACTACCAGGAACAGTTAGAGCCCAAGAGGAGAACTTACATTCTCACAATCTCTGATGCTCCTACAACAGAGACACCTTGTAGCAGCAGAATCACACATGAATCGGAAATATCAGTGATGGCATCAGTTGAAGTTCTGTTTGTGGATCCCGTAAACTCCACTTCCAAGTCATACACAAACAGGGAGTTGGGGAATAGCATCACCTGCGTGTATACAGCCACAAGACCATTGGAAATGGTAACAGTTTCCACAGGGTCAGTCCTGGAGAATTCTGGAACTATATCTGTTAGAGCAGGTGTGAAAAAAGTGATGTATGTGTGGATATGTATGTATGCAATCTTACAGTCACAAATGAAACATACATCAGTCACAAAGAGTATGCACACATAGGTATGTATATGCACACACACGAACACACATAACACAAACACACAACACATACACACTCACACGCGTGCGCACACACACGTACAAACACACACACACAAACAAACAAACACATATACACACATATTATAAATATACACACACACAAACACACACACACATACACACGTACGCACACACACACACACACACACACACACACACACACACACACACACGTGCGCACACACACCTGTAATGCAATCTTTACCATCTTCAGATAACAAGGTACCATTTGGACACTGACAGCGGAAAACCATGCGATTGAAATTTGGTAAACAATTTCCTGAACATTCACAAGTTTCGAAAAATAAAGTAACAAACCCATCCCCATCGTTGAATGATTTGTTGGTCAACTCTCCAAATTCAAAATTAGCAATTGAAATACCCCCTCTTCCAGCTGCTGTATTACCGTGAAATACTACAGACCCTCCCTGATAGCCTCCTCCCCCTCCCCCATTGCCACACCCACCACCTCCACTTCCAAACCCTCCCACAGTTTCAGGAAAGACTGACGGAGTTTCGTCCAGCAAACAGTCCTGCCCGCCCAAATCCCGAAGTGGTAAGTCCAGTTGAAAGTTGCCATCTTGTCTCCTGCTGGAAGAAGCAGCTTCGCTTCCTCCTCCAGCCCCGGGGGATATGCCCATACTCCCCTCACCATTCAATGACGGACTAGTAAAATTGAGCAATATTTCCAAAGCATCTGATTCATTTCGACCAGATCGAGGACCATCAAATGCAGGGGCACCACCACCTCCTGCCGCAGTCAATAGGAAAAATATCGACGGCGTGAACTGAAATAAAAAATCTGAAAATCCGCCCCCTCCACCACCTCCATCGTTAACAAATGTGGAGTCTGCTTTAAGCATTTCACATTCAGTCCCCAACCTGGGGTCACCATCTTTGAGTAAACATGCGGAATGACTGGGGTTAGTGTCACACGCTGATGTACCGGACTGACCCACTCTGACTGTTACTCTGTTTCCTTTGGTCAAAGGGAAACCTGTCACTGTGAACATGTACCCTCTTCCTGGTGAACGAGAACACACGCCACGCCCACCCGAAGCCCCTCCCACACTTATAGTATAGCTACCAGTAAAGACGATATCAAACGATAAAGATCCCAAAGCATTCCCACTTCTTGCCAACGTGTCCGCCAGGAAAGGATTGGTGCTGTTAAAGTAGCTGATGCAATCTTCAGTGCTTGCTGGCATCCTGCCAGTGGTATTATTGCACGGCAACAGAACATAGTAATAACGGCGCAAATCTGAGGTAAAGGGTGATTGGGGTGTAACCAGTATGCAACAAGATACCTACATACATGGATGTGTGGAAATACAGGGGAAGCTAGATTAATCTGCGTACCTAATGTATCTGAGTGTGCAGGAGTGTCTTGTCTTATAGTGGAGAAATGACATCTACAGTATACTATCAGACCAACCTCTAGAGCATATTGTTAGCTGTGGTAGAAATTATCCAACATGCTGGAACAATTTGAAGTCGATAATCTTTCTTTGAACAGATCAATTTGTTTCACCAATAATTCCAAGTTTCACTGTTTCGTCCACTTAGGATTCTTTAGGAACATTACAAAACTAATGTAACATCATCACATTAGTTTTGTAGTGTTCCTGAAGAAGCCCAAGTGGGCAAAACGCTGAAACTTGGAATTGTCATTGATGGAACAAATTGACAGGCATAGTCTGTCCAAAGAAAGATCATTGACTTTGTGTTGTTAGCTCCATTCAACCAAGACACAATGTATATTCAAAGTGGATGGACCATTTATAATTTCTTTGTATTAAAATTGGAGCCACCAACAGATGGCATTGTACCTATTGACTATAACAACTACCCACCAGGCACCACTCACTGACCAGCTACACACCAGGCACCATTCATTGACCAGCTACCCACCAGGCACCATTCATTGACCAGCTACCCACCAGGCACCACTCACTGACCAACTACCCACCAAGCACCATTCATTGACCAGCTACCCACCTCCCATCTATACCTGGCAAACCAGCCAAGTACCTACACACGTGCAAGTACTATACCTAGTCTTACATGTAGCACCTCAGTATTCCATATCCTATAATGAAGTTCTTGTAGCAGCTAAGTAGATATAACAGACAGTACAGCTAGGGGCAACAGGGGATACAGCTAGGGACAACAGGGGATACAGCTAGGGACAACAGGGGATACTGTACAGCTAAGGACAATATCAACCGGGAATACAGCTAGGGACAATATCAACCGGGAATACAGCTAGGGACGACAGGGAATACAGCTAGGAACAACAAGGAATACAGCTAGGGACAATATCAACCGGGAATACAGCTAGGGACGACATCAACAAGGAATACAGCTAGGAACAACAGGGAATACAGCTAGGGATAACCGGGAATACAGCTAGGGACAACATCAACAGGGAATACAGCTAGGGACGACAAGGAATACAGCTAGGGATAACCGGGAATACAGCTAGGGACAACATCAACAGGGAATACAGCTAGGGACAATATCAACCGGGAATACAGCTAGGGACGACATCAACAAGGAATACAGCTAGGAACAACAGGGAATACAGCTAGGGACGACATCAACAAGGAATACAGCTAGGGACAATATCAACAAGGAATACAGCTAGGAACAACAGGGAATCCTCCAACTACAGGGAATACAGCTGGGTATAACGTTAACACGGTATATAATATCTAGCTGCAGGGGCAATGGATGGAAAAGCTGGGGAAATAGACATGTCCCACGCTCTCTTTATAACACGTACCGAATTCCTGACTGACGATCTGACCTTTGACGAAGAAGCTAACGAAACTAGCTAGTACTAAGAAAACGTTCCAGATTGACGCTCCGACAGCCATTGCTGTTTTCCTTATAAAGAGCTATATACTTACGTAGATTTTATAATAGGACCTATACGTAAGCGGACCAGAAGTATATAAAGTAATGCATGATATGATTGATTACAGAATAAAACAACTAAATCGATCTAGGCCTAAAAACAAAAATGTAATGAAGGCATGTCTATGTATTATGGAGAATTTCGAAGTGGATCCTATATTATAGGTATACACTGCCTGCACTGTGCATAATATCACCATCACCATCACCATCATCATCATGATGATCAAGAGTCATGGATCAAATCCTGAGCTGAACAGATCACGTTGTACGTACTCAACACATGCATGCACCTTCAATGCAGCTCATGTACGTGAATCCAATCCCATAGCCCTTTACGTACATGCAGTTGTGTGCTACACAAACCTATTATATATTATATTGTATAGGACTGCATGTAAATGTAGAAAATTAATATGCATGCAGACCTTGCCTACACACACACATACACACACACACACACACACACACACACACACACACACACACACACACACACACACACGTGCACACACACATTATACATACATACACATAACCAGCTAAGTAGCTATTATTATGATATAATAGTGACAAAATGTGTGACTAAACCCTAGTATATATATGCATTACGTATGACACATGCTTGTATCTATTATAATAAATAGGTGAAACACACCACATTCATCGATTATTCAAATATATATATTACATCATGTGAATACATATGCAGCTGATTAATATCATAGTGTGTTAATGGACATTGCTTTATAATAATTATACAAATGTCCATTAACATATATAATACTATTTTGAAAATTAATTTCATCGGGATATCCTCATATTGAAATTCAATGTTAAAGCTGAGGCATTACTATTTTATGTAGAAAACAGAACTATATTTAACCATCACATGTTCAATTACTGATAATGTTCAATGATTTCTCCAATTCTTCCACCGAAGATACAGGGAGAGAACAGGAGTAGTTCCTGCAAACAAATGCCGTCACCTTCCCATGAACCGGCTGCATTGTCTTCAACACGTCCAATGCGTTCACAATACAGTTGTCGCTGCCGTCATGAACTATCAGAACCCGAGATGGCAAACTGCTCCTGTTCACACAGGCTATCATGGCTTTCATGTCAGATGTCTCCTTGTCACCGCACAGCACAATCTGTATCGAAGGAGCACGTTGGAGCATTATTGTAGTTTGATCAGTAGGATAGAATAGCACACATTATGATGATGTGGATGGAAGTGACAGTAATTAATTACAATTTTCTAGAGTTGCCTCCTATGTGTACAGTGGAACCTGTCTGATGTGGTCACCTATGGGACCTCATGTACAGTGGAACCTGTCTAATGTAGTCACCTATGGGACCTCATGTACAGTGGAACCTGTCTAATGTAGTCACCTATGGGACCTCATATACAGTGGAACCTGTCTAGTGTGGTCACCTATGGAAAAATAATGTACTTATGTGAAGTTGTGCCCACTGTATCAGCACTGTGTTCACACTCATTCGATGCAGTAACAATAACACGTATGCAGTAGTAGCATACATGTAGATCACTCAACCAGCACTACATACATGTAGTTCAGTTGATTACCTCTGGTGGTGGTTTCAGGAAGTCCTGGTACGCTACAAGCATTTGTGTCAAGGCCACTGGGAACTTGTCCAACATCTCCTTAAAAGCCAAAAACGTTGCTTTTGCTTTGGAGCGATAGTCTTCAGAATCCAACAAAGTTCCCAATCTCAGTAGATTATGGGCAGAAATGGAATTGGGACTTGGTTCTGCACCATCTTGATCTGAACAAATGTACAAACATACAGTATATGCTATAATTGTGGATATACATCATACAATATATTTACACATTAGTACTGGTAATTGGATTTAAAATCAATTAATCACCGAAGTGGATGGGGGAAGCCACTCAACAGTTGTTAGGTCAAACAGTCAATAAACAAACTTGATTATGAGTGTTGATTGTACCTCTCCATATTTCAGATAATCTCAAGGTTGAAAATCAAGTACACTGAGTGGAAGTTGTGGATAATAAGGTGGGGGTGATTTCCTAGTATACTGACTTATTTACTCCCTGTGATTAATCAATGTATTGATCAATCTTCCCGGTATCATCACTGGTACGTACTTATGTACATGTGATACACACATACAAGTATATAAGTGAACAACATACCTTCCCTCATTCTCAGTAAAACTGATGGATCCGTTCCAGAACTGCTGTAAAACCCACCATTCCTATCATCCCAGAACAGCTCGATCTGCTTTTTCATCAATCGATCGGCAACCTCCACCCAGTGAGGATCTTGAGTAACGTGGAATAACTCCAGCAAGCCAGAAATGAAGAATGAGTAATCATCTGCAAACCCTTCCACTGTCCCCACGGACAAAAGTCTTCAAAAAAGATGACAATAAAGCTACTGTATCAAATAAGGCTCTACAGTAGAATGATCACACACAAAGTGAAGATGTACATATGTGGATGGCAACAAACCCTTCAGTGTCTCTGTATGCGTTCCTCATGAGGACTCCCTTGTCAGGGTTGTAGAGGTTGGAGAGGACGAATCGTGCAGACTTTTCAGCCATCTTGACATATTCCTCATTGCCCAATACCCTAGCTGCCACTGCTAAGCCCGCGATCATCAAACCTGAATAGAAGAGCTCAGGTACTAGCAGATAGCATACCAATGAGTATACCTAATGTTGACACTGTAGAGGTTCAACTTTGTGTAAGGAAATGTCTGATTGACAAATTTATTGAGCACAACCACAGTTGGTAGAAAACAGTGGTGGTTTAAAAACACCAACAATTGAAATGTTTGAAATATTAATTTATGGCAAGTACCAGCACCTGTGATTTTAAAGAATAATAGGTCAAAGTATATACACGTGTATGTCAAGTGTATTTCTATTGTACAATATTATCCTTTACTTGTAAAAGCTATAAATATGTTATGCTTACATACTTACACAAGAGGACTGCATGCTTAATACCCAGACTGCTTCATTATCATACCCAAATAGTCACAATGGCAGTGGTGGGGTCGGGAAAAGGCAGGATTGATCTGACAGTTCAGTAAATTGATCCTGATTTCAACCTAATGAGACACAGCATGTACTACTGTACAAGGTAGCAATTCGCACCATTCCATCCTGTCAGTATCTTATCGTCCCTGTGTGGTTTTGGCCTCTTTGCTCTCTCCTCCAGTAGTATTTTGTACGCCTTCTTGAACACAGCCTTAACCTCGTCAGTACTCATATTGAACTTCTTTGCTGTCTGTTCAATTGATCCTCGCACAATGAGAATATTCTGCCCGGTAAGTTCACCATGTGGGTCCTATGGTAGATGCCAAACGAAGTACTATGACTGATAACTCAACATACAAAAACAGCAACCCCTGCGTAGGAAGGTCACTATAAATGAAGTCAAAAAAAAACTGTGTTGTAACTGAATTCTGTCACAACATAGTTCAGATAGGAATTTTGGCTGTCATATCAGTGCTGCACTGCATACACACCTGGCTAGGGCTAGCGTTGCCTTTAGGCTTTACACCAAAGTGGTGAATGAAGACATCAGCAACTGTCACATCAGGTTGGCCAGGTAATCTCTCTGCAAGTAGATTCCTCAGGTCTCTTTCTTCCCACACACAAAAAGCGCCTTCTTTCTTGTGCTTATCTCCAAGTTTAGGGAATGAGTCAGCATCTTCAGCAGAGTAAAATCCTCCATCCTGTGCGAATTGAAAGATACAAAATACAAAATGTTGTCCTTCATCTGCTATCAACTCTAGCATGAAATTTTTTGATCAAAATGTGTAATTTTTCATCATCAGCAGTGGTAACATGAAACATTCTCATCATCCAGTTTGCATAAAATGGGATGAGGAGGTAATTACATACGATAACGCAATAAGATAACAATAGCATTTCTCACAAAACTACACCAACTTACCTGCATTCATGGCTACATACAAACATAACAGTTCTATACATAAACCTACAATTACCACAAAACATTGGAGTATGTATAGATTCAAATCACTTTTACTTTACCTTATCGCCAAGATCCCTTGAGACATAGAGTATTATGTCATCCACAACTTCCTTGAAAAAGACATCTCCACTAATCTGCATAATATGGTAATGCAATTAACAATAAAATTATTCATACCTGTCATTTGAATAAATTTAGTACAAGCAAACACACACACGTACGCATGCACGCACACACATACACAGACATGGAAACGTGCACACACACATGCACATGTACACACACACACACACGCACACACACACAAACACACACACACACACACACACACACACACACACACACACACTGAAAGAATACTTATGCATGGAAGATGTAAGTTCTCATGATTCCATATTAATGCTGTGTAAATCAGTCATAATTCTTCCTAACACAATAATGGATCCTAACGTGGTTCAATATTTTGTAACCTCTGGAGCACTTCTAACTATTCTTCAATTAGTAAACACATGTTTTTCACATTGAGAAGAGCAAAACTGTACACCTGTACATTTGTACTCCAGAGTAACTATGATCATCTTGATTACAACAAACATATTCTACAAGGTACTAGGAATCTCCTTGATCAAGGCTACAATGTACACGTTACCAGAAGTACAGACAACTAACACATTATATTGCTATAAAACAATAATACATACACTATAATGTTATAAAACGAGGTTCAACGAGGTGATACGTACAGTGGAACCACTCTATCAGAAACGTGTGAATTGCAGAAACTTCTGTAGTAGGTACACCATTTTATGTTGTAGTGTGTGTGTGTGTGTGTGTGTGTGTGTGTGTGTGGGTGTGTGATATTATGTTATCAGTCCCAGCCTCCCCCCTGAAATATCCTGTACACCTCTAAATAGTACCAAAATCCATTTGCAGAACGTTTATCACAATAGAAGGATTTTGGAAGGACTTTCACACGTTGCTGACCCGTGCTATAATAATTTAAGAGTGAAAATGACAGTTTTTAAGCCATCCTGATAACTCGACGCGTGAGTATAGTAGAAGTGTTAACAAACAACGCCATTGAATGAAGCCAACCAAGTTGCTCATACGACCCGAGCTACAAAAATTACAGTACGGACGTGCGTGCGTAGACGACTGTATAGTAGATTTCTCGACGAAGACTTGACAAGCAGGTTTGACTGTGAGCGACCGAGGCATACAGCGATGGTGTATACGGAATTTCAAAAGCAACGCATCCTCTTTTGGCATTCTTTTGGCCTGAAAGCGCCCTCAATTAAAGAAAAACTGGAGAAGGAAGGTATTCGTACTACAAGGGTTGGTGTTCACAAGTTTTTAAAGAGATACGCCGAAAGAGCGACCATTGCCAGAAGGGCAGGCCCGGGAAGGCGTACGAAACTAACTGAAGAAATCAAAGAGATAATCGAGGAGGAGATGAAAAGGAACAAAGAGACTACTGCTATCGAATTGAAGACGACACTGAGTACTCGAGGACACAGTCTTTCACGGAATACCATTCTTCGCTACCGTAGGAGTTTAGGCTGGGTTTCCCGTCGAGAGTTATGCCGAAGGATTCGGGAGCGGAGCAAGGACAGTCGAGCAGAGATGACTGAGGAAGGTACTCAGCCGACGTCTTCATCAGTAACTGATGAAGACGTCGGCATTGTTACATGGACGGATGGAGCGGCGGGGGAAATGAGCAGTCATCGCCAAAAGAAATTGCAACCGTCGACACACCAGCCTTGGTACGTTCAAACCTAAATCTCCAACTGTACCATAAATCCATTATTATATCTATCTGGATACCTCTATGATAGAGGCATTTACAATATTATATCATGGTACTTTATGGTCTCTGGTAGACGAAGTCCAGCACATAAGCCAGAAATTGTTAGTTCATGCATTTTATATCTGTGGAGTGTTGACCCATGATAATGACCTCCCATTTATCACGGACCAGGCAAAACGGGAGCTTTCTCATTACCTCCACGGCGACTGTGCCAACAAACAAGATTCTCTTCGGCTTGGTGCTTTCTGTTCCACATGGAAATGGACTGCCAATGCAATCGTAAGTTTTGGCATGACACAGTCCACAAAACACTGGGTAATTTTCAACAAGGCCAGTGTAGATTGGGAAGTACTTCTATACTCATAGACACTATAAACAGCTGTAGTTGTGTGTCTACCACTGGTCAAATCCCCTGTTATTGGACATGGTATTACTGTCGACGGGAAATCAAATAAACAGCTAAGCTGCAAGAAGTTAATGGCCGGGACTACTACTCACCCAACTGTCCCTAATACCCTCTCTACACGACTACTCACCAACTAACAATAACATGTTGGAATAATGTAGCAATGTATGGATCAGTCGAAGAAAATACTGTGATGTGATACAGAACCCCGACTGAACACAAACACCGAGGGGTCTCCTATTCGCATTCATGCTAACATCTGTGCCGGAAGAATTTGTCTTTGGGTTTGATGATATTAAGAGAAAATACATCACACTGTTTTAAGAACAATTATGTACAATATTATTATGCTCATCAAATGAGCAACAAACACCAGCACATACACAACATATACACGCATACATACACACCAGATAAACAATAGTACTACACACCACATATACACACATGCATACATACACACAAGATTGGCAATACAGTGTAACCTCTATTAAAGGACTCTCCCAATGAAGGACACCATAGAAATTACCTCCCTACAAAGGACACTCCGTAAGACACCAGTAATAGACTTTCCTATAGTGCTAATACATTTTTCACCTCTGAAGAGTGGACAACCTCTCTACAGTGGACAAATTAACTGGTCTCAATTTGTCCTTTATAGAGAGGTTCCACTGTAGTAATACACACCACATATACACACATGCATACATACACACCTGATAAGCAATAGCGTAAGAGGCCACAAGTTGTCCTTGATCATACAACATCTTTTCGAAATGAGGAACATGCCAAAATCTGTCAGTTGAATAACGGTGAAACCCCTACATAGGTAGGTATGAGGAGACATGATATTAGACACACGTGACAGGAAATGACAATGATAGATATAATGATGATGCTCTCACTACATGGACTGTATAACCGGGACACACACACACACACACACACACACACACACACACACACACACAAAGCACACATCCACTGAATAGGACAAAAGTACCTGTCCAATATGATCGTGCATTCCTCCTTTGGCCATGGCTCTTAGTGTGTGAAGAGCAGCTTGGAGGGCCTCATCGGAAAGGGAGTCCGTCTTATTGTGTAGGTGGAAATGAAGTAGGCAATTCAGTATAGCTGCATATCAAGACAGAAATCAAGTTCCTGGGATCTTTGATAGACACTAAAACATACATACACACACGTATGCACACACAAACACACTTGCGCACAAACATGCACACACACACAGTGTCATGCACACACACACACACACACACACACACACACACACACACACACACACACACACACACACACACATACAAGGCTGAGGAAATTTAGGAGCAGATCCAAATCCACCATATTCTTTATCAAATCTTGACACAAGTGTTGAACAGGCCTCCATTATGCATTTGGGATCTGGCAGGTCATTAGCCATAGCTTTTGATGGTGTCAGTCCCTCTTTCAATATGTCCATTATATGAGAACCTTGAAGAGCCAGTTTATTTTGATTTACATTCCACTACAGGACAGAGAACGTCGCAACAGAAAGTAACAGTAAACCAGATTCTAAAGGCCACATGAAGAACAAATCAACACAAACGCTGTATTGATTGTACATTACATTGTAAGATTGTGTGTACTATGTATGTTTTATATAAGATGACGGTATCTGGTATGTATATGTGACATTGTTCTTACATATGATTGGTCATCAGTGACAAACCTGCTTTGAAAGGGACTTCAAAACTGTTGCGAAACCTGGTCTTCCAAAGGAGTCGCCAGGTGGGAAGTAGGTCCCCCCAAAGAATGGCTTCAACTCTGGTGTCAGGAACACACTCATTGGCCACCCTCCACCCCCCTCTGTAGCTTGTATGAAAGTCATGTATACTTTGTCAACATCCGGACGTTCCTCCCGGTCCACTTTAATGCTCACGAAACTCTCATTCAGCAAACGTCCAATTTCTTCACTCTCAAAAGACTCTCTCTCCATCACATGACACCAGTGACAAGTTGAATAGCCAACTGTGAATCACATGAAAAAATACAGAAAAATCACCAATGCATCATTGCCTACAGTACATCTGCAATGGAACCTCTCCAATGGAGGATACCTTTGAACTTCAATTTTACACTCTCATTCCAAAAGTTCCCTTGTTTCAGAGGTCATTTAATACGCTATGGTACTACACTAGAACAAAGAATGCTGTCCTTATTATAGAGATTATACCTCACTTTTGAGGTTTGTAATAGAGAGGTTTTAATGTAGTTCAATATGCACTACGATGTACATGTCAAATACAACTTCTCAACAGATAGTACTACTATATCCCTAGAACTGGTTGGGATATTTTGCTATATACGTACGTATGTGCGTGCATACATGTGTTTTATATTATGTATATGGTATGTATTTGCATTTATGTAATAGTTGTACACCTTTCAGCAGGGTACATGGAAAATAGACAGATTAGATAGTCCTCAAGGACAGATGAACAGTATCTGAGAGGTATATACACATTAACAAGGAATGCATGTTAACCACACAAGTTGTATAAACCTTCATAATGAGGCAAAATGCTGTAATTCTCATCACATTATAATCATAATAACTACAGTTCAAATGTATTTCTGGAGAAACGTATTTACTCCACTCCAAGTTAACCCAGCTGCAGTCTTTTCTACAATTATCCCTCAGAGAGTGTACGTTGGACCGTCTGTAGATGAGAGTAACAGTATATCATGTGCTTACCTGACAGAAAAATAGGCTTGTTTTCTCTTTTAGCCTTTTCAATAGCTTCTTCTCCCCATGGGTACCACTCTACCGGGTTGGTGGCATGTTGGAGTAGGTAGGGGGACTTCTCCAGGGCCAGGCGATTCTTTCTTGTCTTGCTACCGGACGAACCTGACCCACAGGCCATCAATGTTGCCGAAACATAAAACCTTCGTACTATTGGTCTTAGACGAGAGATAGACTGGCAAACTCGAGGGATCACAAACTTTGTCGGAAAGGGCAACAACATTGAATTTATACGTATTTCAATGGCAAGGGAAACATTTAAAACAGCTGCACATTGTTATAATGGGGACTTTCCCTTCTGAAGACCACCTCGCCTTGCCCTCCGTCTGTAAGACCGTACCACCTCGCGATCGGGTTCGCTTCGAACTAGCACTGCCTCGTTGCCCGTCGAGACTGCCTCCATCTCATCTTCAGTTATGAGTACAGTATGTAGCAAGAGACATCTTACTTTTTCACTGATGGTCTCGAAACGCCAGTAGACCTTTGATCTCCGAAATTGGATGAAGATTGGGACATCCAGCTCACCAGAACGGAGAGGGATATTCTCTCCTTAAATGACAAGTGACTGAATCATGAATGCGCTACTTTATGCTATACTTTACTAGCTATCTCGAAGGAAGACAGCAACCGATCTGATCATCACAATGGGCTGTTTGCCATTGCATTCGTAACATCTATATATATATGCAATGGCAAGGACCCTGTTTTCCTATATGTACACCAATGAGATTGAGATGAGGAACCATCATCTGTCTTACCTTTACCATAAACTGCTGACCCCTTTTCCCTCAAAGTGATGAAAACCAAGAGGATCAAACAGCAGTTTTAGGGAAATAGGACTACTATTTACTGCCACCATCACCTTCAAGAAGCAGTGAGAATGATTCATGCAGTGCGACTCCTGTAGAGACTGGTTTCACAAGGGATGTGAAACTATCTCACCATGTAATACAGCCTGGTGGATCTGTAGGAAGTGCTTAAAATTAAATTGGTGTACACCAACTCTTTCACATGTCCATATATGTATTTATGTATTTATGTATGGCATGCACACACATGCACACACACACACACACACACACACACACACACACACACACACACACACACACACACACACACACACACACACACACACACACACACATGCACGCATGCACACACACACACGCACACACACACACACACGCACACACACACACACACACACACACACACACACACACACACAAGACACACACACAAAACCCCATGCACACCCATGTATTAGTCATTGTATAAGCACATTTACTTTTAAAACTAATATAATCTTACACTATTATTATTAGTTTGCTTCTAATAAAGCTAATATTTTATGTGCTGTAGTTATTACATGTTATATTTGTATCAGTACTGGACTAAGTATTGTATCAGCTATTGCAATGTATTATAAGTTTATGTTTAATATTATATTATTATTATTATTGGGACCAACATCAATGCAATAACTCTCCTGTATTTAATATAGTATGATTATATTTTACCTGATTCACTAACATGTAGGTGGAAGAGAAGTCTGATTCTCAGGGGAAAGTAGGCTTGATTCACCGAGGGGGGTGGCTCATTTTCCTGAAAAGCAAGGATTAATTTCACTGGTGATCTCGGGGGCATATTTCTAGTGATTAGGTCCAGGGGAACTGGTATATAGATAGACAGATAGATAGATAGATAGATAGATAGATGAGTGTATGTGAAGACCGTCGTGGTGAGCAGCAAGTCAGAATGAAAAGACCAGTAATTGCTCATGCAATTCACACACTATAATGTCTGCAGGTGTTGATATAGGGATTGTTATATTCTGACAGTCTTTTGCTGCTTTTGCTGTTCAATTGCTGCTCACTCCAGTGGTCTTCACATTCCACTCATCCCTACCTTATTTTTCCAGTTTTTTTGCTTGTTATCCCAGCATGCATCCTTTTTCATTCTTAAATGTTTTATTATGCTTATATATATCAATGTGGGGATCATTGTGACATCGTAGATAATGAATGCTGGTAGAATAGTTAACGAATCACCCAGTCTGATGTTTGCGATTCATTAGACGATTACTGATAGAATCATCAACGAATCACATAACTGATCCCAGTGGGTGATTCCTAGTCGTAAACAGGTTAGCAAATCATCTGCTGATGCCATTACTTAGTCTGGCGTAGCCGACCCTTGATCCGCCATTTTATTTTGTTGGGGCGGAGAAAGGGTCTGGGGACATTGCTATTCGGTAACGGTGAAATGTCGGACGTTGAACCCGACACTTTTACGGAATGACCTTTACATAATGTACGGAAATATACAAAGGTTTACAAAGTATACAATCGTTAGCGGAGTTCGTAGCATGCAGTCATTGTGAGGTATTCTTTGAAGTCGGTCTCTTCGTTTAGGTTCAACCCAGAACTTGAAGTTTCTTACTCCTAAGCGGTTTTATGTTAGGGTTGGTCAGCGCGCACTTGATCGCCGTGGGATTAGTTTATCCATAGACCCCGGGTTCCAGCAATTCTAAGGCCCTTAATGGCGTATTCAAATCTTCTCTTCTGATCAGCCATCAAAGCAGATAGGGGGAACGCACACGCTGTGCGCGTGGCTCTTTCTATCCCGTAAATATAATCAAAGGCGAAGGACAAAAGAGTCGTTACTATGGTTTTCACCGAAGCCTGTCGGAAGTCTTGCAAAACGTCGTTTTCTTTTAGTATCGCGATAGATGCTTCCTACTGTAGCTTTTTCATTGTTGTGACGAGTGTCTTGAGTTTGCTAAAGGAATGTATTCGCATGACGGCTGCGATCGCCATTTTACTAATTATATCGCATTCGACCACGCCCCTTTGCTACCACTATTTGAATAGCAATGTCCCCAGACCCTTTCTCCGCCCCAACAAAATAAAATGGCGGATCAAGGGTCGGCTACGCCAGACTAGCCATTACTGATGAGCACTGCAGTATCGCTGATACATCACACGCGTGTTACTCTTACCATTTTCGCTGTGTATCTATGATCTAGTCTAACTGGTTAGACTAATCTATGACCTTCCGAAGCTAGCTCTTTATTTTCCGGTCGAAAGGTGATGCGAGTGCGTTCTTTGCTGGAATCAGCGTTTACTGTTCTGTGGACTACTTCGATCTTCAACATCATCGTTTCATCCTTAAAGCACGGTGAGTCTGTCACTTCGAAAGTAGTCAATTTTCCTTTGGTCGACACTTCTCGCTTAAATAAGTTATGAAGTAAGGGGGATTATTAGTGAAAGAGTCAATGTTGATGGTATAGTAGAGTAGTCTAATAACATATGAGACAAGAAGTGCATATTTGGTGTGGTCTTTAAGGTTGACTTAGCAAGTTGAAATGCATATCAAGTCTGCAGCTGATGCACCCATATAAACGTCGCGTATCTGTGAAGGTGGTATCTCGGGCCAATCGGAGATTTTCGAAGAAGGGTTTCATATTGATGATTGATATCTGTTGGTACATAACATGAAGAGCAACTTTCAGGAAATGATGAAAATGGGATGGAAGTTATTAAGTAGTAGAAGAATTGGCCTATGGTCTATGGCTACGTAGTTAGATCATGGTTAGATATGAAGCTAACAAAGTGTACGCACACGCACACATGCACACACACATGCACACGCACACACACACACACACACACACACACACACACACACACACACACACACACACACACACACACACACACACACACACACACACACACACACACACACACACACATGCAGTTGCATTAGTATCTGTATACATGCGCATAATGATAGAAGTTAGTTGATAAGCTAAGCCTTAATAGATTGATGTCTATCAAGTTATTATTTTGTCTCTATGATTTATGTAGATCTTCGTCCTTTCCATTTTGTCCTGAAAACATGTAATACAAGTGGAAGATACCCTCCAACCAGATTGGATTGTGTCCAATATTACAACCAAATGAATCCTTTTGTAGCCAAAATTTTAGTACCCGCGACATTTATTGGATTCACTCAACTCCAAGCAATCGCAATTCCCTACACTGGAGCTTACACTGTTACCGTTGCTGGTGCAAGTGGTGGACAAGGGGTCTGTTCCAGAAATCCTGGAAAGGGGGTTATATTGAAAATAAGTAATCTTACAATTGTAAAGAATGAAACAGTTGATGTATTTGCAGGTCAAAAGGGTACTTCGGCATGTGATACTAACCCATCTCACCCTGTGTGTCAACTTGATGAGACGTCTGAAGACTTTGAAGATCGATGTTTGGAGCTGCTACTGAACACTACAGACCCAGAAGAACTACTCTCTGATGGGGGAGGAGGTGGAGGTGGAGAAACTAGAGTCTATCTTCAAAACGCTGTGTCAGATATTCGACAAGTCTCAGCTGGAGGAGGAGGTGGTGCTCCCGCCATCCCATCAAACATATCACAATTGTTCGCCAACTCCATGACAATGGCGCTATCTGAGCCTTTTATGAATGGGGTGGGAAGCAGTAATTCTTCTGCTGGGGCTGGTGGTGCATTTCATTTGAGTGGTGCAAGACTTGGAAGATTTCGAGTTGATGGGAATCAAAAAGTTCCTGGACGTAAATTGTTCTTTGCTGGCGGGGAAGACTGTTTAATAGGCAATAAGTCTATCTTCCCTAATACTGTTGGCGGATCAGGGGGTGGAGGTGGTGGGTGTGGTAATGGAGGTGGAGGTGGTGGTTGGTGGGGGGGTAATGTGACTAATAGCAGTAGTAGTAACATTTATCCAGGCGGTGGTGGTGCATATTATACCACGTTTTCACCACCTCCAAGTGTCGTAGGTTCCAATGTTGGAGATGGCTATGCAGAATTCTTTTACGAACTGTGCTCATGTGCTTATAAATGCATCCCTGACTTTGACAAAGAACTGTTTGAGTGTGTGTGTCCTAATTCTACTAACTATATGCTGGCATCTGATGGAAAAGACTGTATTCGAAGTGAGTGATGTTTACACCATCTAATCTGATCTTATGAATCTAATGATTCGTATATTTTTTCAGTTGTTTATTGTACTTTACAAAGTGTACACATTGCACCTCTTAACATAAGAACGTATGTTCTGTAATTGGAAATGTCTTTACAGTTTGTAAACAGATCAGATTTTGAAGGTTCAGATCAGATCCCTTGCAGAATGTTATAATTTACTAGTCAAGCCATTTGTGTTTAAAGTACAGTACTGTAAAATCATTTTTATAATATTCTATAATTTATAAATACAGGTGAAGTTCCTGACATTTCTACTACTACAGTACCTATCTCCGTACCCTTGGGAAACTCACAGGTGTTCAACAACGTTTTTGATCTGAATGACACTGTCTTTGTGTATAGCATGTCTGTGGAGTTCACTGCTGTTGAAGGTAGCTCCATCCTGAGGACTCTTCCAGAAGAACTGAGTTCATCTTGTGTGTTATTACTTCTGGATGAGTCGTCTGTTGTAGGATCTTCTGAGATAGTGAGAGTGTGAGTTTGTACACACCATGGTTACTTGTATGACGCTAGCAGGAATTAGAAATGAAGACATTCTTAGAGCACAGCTATTAGATATAGTTCATGCAAGTAACTTGAGAGGAGTGATCAGTATCTTCATCATCATCTTTCGTAGTGACCTCTCTGGCCAACCAAGGCAATCTGAACTAGTTATGAATATCACTGATGGTAACTTCACAGAGGTGTTGTCGAGTCCTTTAGAAGTGTCTGGATTGGATGTAATTGGAATTGATGTGCAGTGTGTAGCTACTGTGAAATGGAATATCAGTATACGCAGAGGTGTGATGCTACGTGTGTAGTGTGGAAATAATTGACCAGGCTCATACATGTTGTATATCGAGTGTTTAATATCTGTAAAAAGTATATATGTATGTGAATATGTGCACACACACACACGCACACACACACACACACACACGCACGCGCACACACACACACACACACACACACACACACACACACACACACAGGAACACACGAAAACACACACACACATGTACACAAACATGCATGGTACATGTCATGTATTTCCTGCTCCAGGTGGTGATGTAGCCACAGCCACAGGTCTCCTAGTGATAGAGGATACTCTGCCTCTCATCTCAGAGGCATGTAGTGTGACAGAGGCTTGTGACACCCTGGATAGTTTCCCTCCACCAAGACGAGACGATTCTCCCAATTTGATCCTAGCTGCCACTCTCGGTATCCTGGTCCCAGTAATTGTTATCCTACTGCTTGTAGTCCTCATGGCAGTGTTGTATTACAAATACAAAAAGAGAAAGTACTACGTGTCAGCTGGGTTAGTGCTTTTGATGAGACTATTCACGTGAATTATTCATTCTTTCTCAGTTTTGTACCAACTGGTGAAGATCCCTAGATTGAAACATCGTAGTAATCTACGAATAGATTGTTTGTGTTGTGATTCCGCTCACTAAACCTATTGAAAACAACTTAGCCGTCACAGCAAAGAACCTTGATGATATATAAATACTAGTGCTGGGACAATTAATTAATCGATTTTCATTTAATCAATTTTCATTTCAAGTCTGATTATCGTCAATAATGCAAGCTAATCATTTAGTCAAAGAAAGTAAGAAAGAAAGGTTACGGCCACGTAATTACTTCCGGTGATTAATCGATTAATCAATCAGTTAATATTTACTGATACTTGATTTGAAATTACAGGCAATTCACAGCCTTAATAATTACTGATATAACCAGTAGTCAATTACGCATGCTCTTAGTAAGATTAAATTAATTTCTGAAAATAACCACACGTGTTATTTTCCAATTGAGTGGTGTGTGAATGTCCAGGATAAGGTCACCTGTTTGAGACTGCTATGAAGTCTCAAAAGATTCTAAATTCACTTTAGTACTTCCCATGGTATATCTGTTTCTAGGGATTCTGATACTAAACCAGTGTGGTCTCTAGGTCATTTTTGAAGGGTACAGAACCCTTCTTGAGACCCAAAGTACCCTTCATCATGACTCAAAATACCCCCTGCGCCTCTCTTCAAATGATCAATGTACATCAATGTGGTTTTACTGTTGAGTAGTGTATAACATACTGTTTATACTTTACACTGTTTATTATACATAATTGTACTGTCGCCATCGTTGTTGTGTGACTGCTTTATTTATACCCCTCAAAATTGTTCCAGATATACATAAAGGTACCCTTCTTTATTTCAATTCTGGTGACCACACTGTGCTAAACCACCAAAAAATTCCATGCAACAGATCGGCTATCAGTATCAGCATAATATTATATTGACCCATGTTGTCAGTTATCGGAGTATCAGATAATTAACCCCATAACAGTGCACCTCTAATACTAATCCATGTAAACCATTAATCTTAGTATCTGTAGTAGGGTAGAAATCTTTATCGTACATATTATCATACCGTAATTCTGGAAAATAGTGTGTGATTAAAATAATACGAATCATCCAAGTCTGGAGTAGAATTATATAAATGCTATTATAAAAATGTGCAACACCATTTTGAACACCAGAAACGACATAATACATGCTTAAAAATGGCATTCTAAATTAATGCACCAGTAAATTCACTCGCAAAGTTCGCATTTATAAAATACCGCATTAATTTCCGGAATTACAGTATCATAGGTGCTATAATTTACTAAATAATGAACCAGTATACCCAGCAACTGTGGTTCACTGTACTTCAGTTGCATGTAGTCTCTCCAGTAATTCTACCAATGATCCACGTTCTCTGTGCTTGTACACGTAGACTCACCGATCCAGTCCCCATTAGTTTGCAACACTATCAGGCGTCATACTTCTCAAACTCTAAGGTAAGTGCATAGGTGCAGCAGATAGACTCCTGGATGTATGAGAATTTTAATGTACGTACACACGCTAATTTGCTGCATCTTGTGCCTGTACTACCTAGTACCAACCATTAGTTGTAGTGGAATCCTCTCGGCAAAGAGAATACAGAGTGAGCTACATTAATGAAAAGGTACTTATAATGTAGACAAATTTATGTTGATTTTTGTGCATCTTAGGATTTAGGAATGTAGTGCATATGCATACATGTATACGGATACGTTATGTTCAGTAATGTTTCCACATTTAGTGTAAGATATTGTAAAGTTTGTATGATTTAATGGCGTCAATATTAGACCAATTTGGTAGGTGCGTACATACGTACATAATATAATATTATGTGTGTACATCCAGTTCTATGTAGAATTAAAGTCAATAGCATATTATAAATTTTATTGTTACCTATATGTACTGATTACATAAGAATATTATTGTGTTTATTATGATTGGAACTAATTTCTGTTGTGTCTTGTCTGATTGGTATACTAGGACGATGCTTATGGGCAGCTGAGGTCTTTGCAACCAAAATATGGTGCCCAGTGTTCAACAATACCTTCAGATCCAAACATTCTTTGTAGACAAGTAGGAACAACCAAACACACAGACACATACATATTTGTGGTCAATGTGGTATATTCTGGGATTGTTGTAGGGCTGGTTGTATCCACGTGATGATCTCGTCTTCCTAAGGAAATTGGGAGAAGGGCAGTTTGGAGAGGTGATGCTTATGACTGCCAAGGTTAGATTGCTAAAACGACAATATTGAACATAGTGTCATTTACTGTTTAGAGATGGAACCTATCTAACATAAACCTTGCAATTGAGGAAAGCTTGATATTAAGACGCCATTCTTTGTCCTTGTGTAGTATTGTAGTGTATTAAGTGAAAACTGATTTTGTGAATATGGGTATAGATAAAAGTCCTAAAGTGTCCTTAATAGAGAGGGACCACCATATATGCTGTGTGTATACCTGCTCCTTTAGACTAATAGTGATAGCAGTGTACTGGTAGCTGTGAAGTTACTGCAAAGTGAGAGACCAGAAGATGAAGAAGCCTTCTTCGATGAGATAAAACTGATGAGGAATCTTCATCATCCTAACATTGTCTCCTTCTTGGGCTATTGTGATGGTAACAGTGATGATCTGGACGCTCCACCCCTGATGATCTTGGAGTACATGTCGTTGGGAGACCTCCTCAATCTCCTCATTGCCAACAAGTGAGTACTCACTGTAGGGGGATGGGGTGAGTGGGGGGCTGTGTATGGGAATTTGTTCACTGCAGACCAAAACCGAAAGATCCTTCAAATCTCAAAGAGGAAGACTTGTGTAGTTTTGCAGTAGACATAGCGCGAGCTCTGAAGTACCTCTCTGAACAAAACTATGTTCATAGGGATGTAGCTGCTAGAAATGTACTAGGTAAGTGCTCATATTACTGTGTAGTATAAGTTTTCATTGTAATATATGTTTACAGGTGAAGACCATAAAACTGTGAATTTTGTTTGGGCCCATTATCTATATACAGTGTCTTCTAATCTCGTGGCTAAATTAGCAGATTTTGGAATGACTAAGAGTTTAAATGAGCAAGGTTTCATCCCACCCAGCAAGCATGAGAAGTTACCAATCCGATGGGTGGCTCCTGAAGCAATATATTACAAAAAGTTTGAAACTAAATCAGATGTATGGTACGTACTTTGTACTGTTCAACATACAGACTTGTATTATGTTAAATAATAGGAGGAGAAGGGGGAAAGTGTGGCTGGAACACATGTCTTAATTGCTTCTATTAGCCTTTGCTCTTTTCCCCTGTTACCACCTAGACAGGCCACAACTATAACATTTGTAATACACTTGTGGTAGTACACCACTGCTATGTACAATAATTTCTTTCCTTTTCCAAGGTCATTTGGGATTTTACTTTGGGAGATGGTTACTTTTGGAGACTTCCCCCACCTGGACAAAGGCCTTGACGTTGTTCTCAGATTGGCTGAGAAGGGCCAACTCCTGCTCGAGCCGTGAGTGATGCATATGTAATCAATATATTATACAGTGAATTCTCGTTAATCCACCACTGCTTTATTCCGTTTCGTCAAACCTTTTAATCCACCACAATTTCCCAGTACCGATTTAATGTACAAGTACCAATGAATATCTCGTTAATCCGCCAAACTCATTAATCCACCATATTATTCTTTGAAATTGTGGCATATTGAAAGGTTAAAGTGGTGGCGGATTAACGAGTATTCACTGTATGTGCAGACACTCCAGTTCATCCCAATTAATCTACTCCAAGTCCCTGAGTACTCTATACTACAGTAACCTTTTATTAGTGCGTATAATATTATAATATTATACTACAACCCACTAAGAAAAGCATGGCCACGTATCTAAATGTTATGTACATAAAATTGAACGTTTGCACAAATCTATGTTAATAGATAAATTGACAGCAGGTTCTAACAATATTCACTATAATAATTATGTATCCTAATCAGAGGATATTATGTGTATGAACTCTTCTTTATTGATGTGCTTGCTCTTGTTATACTTTAGACCTAGCGATTGTCCATCAGTCTTCAGGACAGTGATCCTTGCTTGTCAAAACTACAACCCGAAAGTCAGACCATCTTTTGAGGAGCTGATCCAGCATTTCAAGCAAAATAAGTTAAAAATCAAATAATATTTCACTGTACATACTATACCAGTAGTATAGTATATTTTTACTAAATCATTGTACATACTGAACCAGACTATAACAATATTATAATCGTACAGTTTAAAGATTATGCTGTACTGTATTATTGTAATGGCCATAAATTATGATAACATATGCATAGTTTTGACATTCTTATTTAATTATATAGTGTAATACATGTAATATATAGTGTATAATATTATTATAATGATAATTATTGTATATGCTATATACTGTACATTATTATATAATAATGATATTATAATATAATATACATACATGTATATACAAAATGTTCATACACACCATACACCCTTAAATGTATAAAAAAACACTACTGCATGCACAGTTGAAAACAGCTTGTCGTGGCTGAATGTCGTTTTGTACTTGCTTGTACCTCCATTCAGTAACTCAGGTGTATGTCTCGACAACCTCGATCCTGGCTACCTGAGACCTCGTATCATTGAATCGTCAACTGTCCACCACCATCAAACAAGGCTTAGCTCTACCAACAGCCCACAATTATCTCTACCATCTACCGACTACATTCAATGGTCCCCATGCAATATGCAACTATGAAACTTTCTTCCTGCTGACATCAAGGAGGCACATCTTCGCTGAGACCTTTCACCACAACTGCCAGTTCATATGTACTCATGATCACTACGACCTCATTTCTGCATGTATACTGTACAATCAGTAAATTTTTATTTTACTTATATACTATAATATTATTCCATTTACCTTCTCTTATTGTAATAGAAAATGCCCATGCACAATTTACATCTTGACTTCATGCTACCTTACACCTGGTCCACAAACTCTATGAACGTTTATGTCATACATATACCACTTTTAGTATGTTGACTACTGTTTACACATTATTTGTACTGTTCATTTGCCTACATTGGGTGCCCTAGTAGTAGCCCCCAGGGCTAGTAGCCTCCCAAGCTGCAGTCCAAATTAAAAAGATAACCAATCCTATCTGTATTATAATCAGTATTATTATAATCATCACTGCATGGTCTTTTTAAGCTTTTTCCAATTCATAGCCAATTATTAAATGATAAATTGTAAAATTAATAGCAACTAAAGCAAGGCACGACAACAGATCAGTTCTGAGTTTCATAGCATTATATGTATGTACTTTGCTGAACACCAAATCAAGTTTTCATTGGCGGGTGTTAATACCTAAATAGATTATTTATCAGCGATAAAACAGGAGTTGATTGTATTTCCTATGGTGAGCATATCATGTCGAATGTGAAATCTTGGGCATGTAATTAAAAATGAGGCTCATCTTCAACATCCTTAAAAGATCTCTCTTGTGAGGAGAGTTGGGGGATTAGTGCTTAGACGGCTTTCAATTAAGAGGGTAAGGTTATTTACTTCTAATCTAGTCATTATACTTGCCTGAGAATAGGATTCTTGATCACAGTATCAAACATTAGACTGGCGCAGCCGACCCTTGCCCTCCATTTCTTTGTTGATCGGCTACGCCAGACTAATATACCGTATAATCTATTTGCATGCAGAGGGTGGGATCGGTAAGAAATTAAATACGTACGCTTTGAAAATTCTTCAAGGACGGTGTACTCGTTCGGTCTTCTCTGTCGTATCTTGGATTAAGTAAGTTCCAAACTCTATTTAATATGAGGTAAAAAGAACGAATTTTTAAATTAATTCTACATCTAAGACTTAGGCTACATAGTTTGTGATAATCTACGAATGTTTCAGCAGACTGTATACAGTCGTTGGTATGTGCATGTGCATTGATCATAATATGGAGGTGAATGCTTGATTGAGAATTTAATTCAATTAGAATGTTCTTCAGTCCGACCAAATCAGAAACACATTAACTTTTGTAGTCTGACAACTTTGAAGACTAAAATATTTTGTTGCTTCAAAAGTAGTGGATCGCATCCCACTGTTGCCATGCATATTGCCATATTGAATCCTTAATGATAATGATAATAATACTTCTGAATTAGCATTATACAGCCACAATTAGCATTGCTTTCCTTTGAACTCGTTATTTCAAGCAACAAAGAAGACTACATAATATTAATAAATGCCCTAGTCCATCTCAGCAATGCCCATGCAATACACAAGATCATGATATCCCTAAAGTGTGCTCAAATTCCTATTGTTACTCTTTTCTTTTTAGAGTTGAATTTTCTCATTAGTAGATTCCGGACCTCACTTGTAATACATAAGTGTACAGGATGATAGGAAGATTACTGTAGGTCCATGTCATACCTACATACGAAGTATTTAGAATACTACTACAGTTAAAACGTAATACATTAATATCGGGGTATAATATATATCATTGCCAAGACAGTAATATACAGCTATCTACTGTATGTAGGTACATTTGTAAGTGTGATACTGTGTATACTGGTTGCTGATACCAAGAAAATGATTGATGTCCATGGCTATTTACAATTGTACAACATAATACATACTCCATATATATTTCAATGTACAGAATTTGTACTTATTGGTCCTATAATAACATTATGATAGTAGCCATTCAGCACTCATATCTTTGGGGAAGTCATGAAGAAAATGAACTTTGCTCTGGGTGGCCCACCCATAAGGTGGGCAATTCGGCTATTTTTAATTTAACATGTGATCCCATAATTGCATTACATGCATTAAGTTTCTCAGACTAACATTTTCCATATTATATTGTAAATTATTGTGTTTTCTAATTTTGATGTACATAGATGGATAAATGCAGCATTCAAGAATCACTCAGAGTGGGTATACAGGAAGTTGAAAATAACAGTGTCAGTGTCAAGCAATGTCGTTTTTTCAACCGTGCTGCACTTAATGGGGATCTGGACACTATCGTTAGTATGATGGCAAATGGCTATCCCACAGACACAGCAGATGAAAATGGATCAACTGTACTTCATTTTGCAGCACAAGGGGGACATGCAAACGTTATTCGAAAGATAGTTGAAAATACATGTGTCACTGATGTAGATGTGGTTAATAATGATGGTTGTAGTCCTCTTCATGTGGCTGCTGCCTATGGTAGGTTAAGAGTTGTGAGAATGCTTTTAAGTCTCAAAGCTAAGAGCCTCTTGGTAACTGGCAACAATGTGAATATTTCCATACAGAAAACTTCCTATCATGTTAATAATGTTGTGGTATCTCGGATTAAAGGAGGCACTTCTGCAGGTATGGTACTCTGCAGTGGTTTCACGGTACTCCATTGTGCAGCCCAAGGTGGATCCCCAGCAGTTATCAAAGAGTTAGTTAAAAAATATAAGTATGATGTAAATGCAACAGCGGATAATGGCTGCAGTCCACTACATATTGCTGCAGCACTAGGGATGAAGGAGGCAGTAATGGAATTAATACAGCAAGGTGCTAACATATCATTAAATGTTCCCATGTATGGTACCCCTCTTCACCAAGCAGCACTGTATGGTCACCGGGATGTTGTTAGGTTGTTGTTGGGTGAACTACACACTGTTGATGCCATTGGTTACAGTGCACTCCATTTTGCTGCAGAAGGAGGTCATGTAGAAGTGATAAGGGATCTGGTAAATGTAGGAGGTAACATTCATGCTGCTAAAGAAACTGGTGGTACCCCCTTGCATGTTGCTGCTTATTTTGGTAAAAAGGATGCTGTCATTGAGTTAATCCGACTGGGTGCTCCGGTTTGCTTGCCTTCTGGAAGAAGTGGCACCCCACTCCATCAGGCAGCACTAGGCGGGCATCTTGATATTTTCAAAGCTTTAATTGAAGAAGGGTGTTCAACAAATGCTGTCAGTAGTGAAGGTTATAGTGTTTTGCACTCTGCAGTCAGTGGTGGGTGCTTAGAGGTTATAAGTGAACTAGTTAAGCAAGGATATAGCAGCACCATTTTAGATGCATATACGGAGAATTCAACACCAATTGTCCAAGAAAAACTCTCCCCTTTGGAGACTTCGATTGTTACTGGACAAGGGTGTAAGTTGGAAGGCATTTGTGATGTTCTTGGTTTGGCTAAGCCGACTGCAACACAAGAGTGTACACCTTATTCACTGTTATCTCTCCTTTTTTCTCGTGGTCTTCTTGTTCAAGAGAGGCTTCTTCATTTAGCTGCAATCCCAGGAGATTTTCAATTTTTAGAAAAGTACTTTTGCGATTCAAAGAATGCTGCACAATGTATTGACACTAAAAGCTATTCTGTTAAAGCATTCCGATATGTAGCCAGTTCTCTGCTTACATCAAGTTTTCCTTTGCCGGAATCTGGCTCACTTACTCCTCTCCATATTTCAATATTTTCAGCCAATGGTATCAAAACTGGGAAGTACAGAATCTATGTAAATAGCCAATTTTCCAACCACAACCACTTCATACGTGGGCTGGTATCTCATCCAGTTTTAAAGGGAACAATCCACATGCTCCTTCCTACTGGTCATACTGCTCTTGATTTGGCTAAGCATTTTGGCCTCAATGATATAGTGAGTATATTGGAGAGTGCAGGTGCTCGTCCTGGAGTATTGAATAAAATACCACCAGAATTACGTTCCACGTATTCAAATCAACTGACCACTTTGAGTTGTTCACTTGTCAGTTTATTTGAACGTGAACAGGGTCAGCAGGTTGCTGATCTCGTCCACGCAGGTTTGCAAAAGCACTATCAGCAAAGCTCTTGCAATTTCCCCCTGGATAGCAAACCAGAATTAGCCGTCCTGGATGATCACGTCATACCTAGAGTAGCAGCAGAAAGCGATCGGGTTGCAATACATCTTGGGATAAAAGATTACGTTGTTAAAATTGTCGAAAGGGCCACAGTCACTATGGCTGTGAGAAGGTATGTCTGAATGTATTTAAGCGTTGGCTAATGGGAGATAAGGGCACAGGTAACAAGGAAAGGACATGGAGAACTGTTTTGAATGTAGTAGAAAAGCTGTGTGGCGCAGAGTGTGTTAAAGAGATCAAGGAAGACATCAGACAAGTGAGCAATTATATTATAATTATGATTAATTCCATGCACAGCATATAATTATGCCTTATCATTTATTATGAGTTATATTTTTAGGAAGGAGACATATTACATTCAAACTGCATATATAGGTTGCATTATTACAGTTTGGCTATCATTGAATATTATGATAGCAACTTCATGGATTAACATTTGGTTTAGTTTTGTGATAATAAAAATTATAATAATATTATTATGCTAAGATCTGTATTTTTCCCATGAAAATATTTAATTTAGTACAATACTGACACAGACATTGACTAATTATGCAGGATTATGTACAGAATTTTGATGTGTGTTTTATTCTCTCAATTGTCTACAGGACAGCAGTACACAGGAACAAAATAGCTCTTTGGCCTACGTGCCAACTGGTAGTAGTGTCACACAGACTGTGTCTGATGAGACAACCAAGAAGGATGAACCATTAGCAAAGAGAAAATGCTTCAGCAACGATATCTCTTGAAAGAGTTTATTGCACAACTCTACTACCGATGTGTCATTTGAAACAGGGCAAGTTGAATTGGTTGACGGCCTTATCACCTTAATGCTCGTGGAATAGTTCCAAAAGCTCAATCTTGAAATCCAAAGGCCTTATAAGTTAAATTTATAAGACCCTTCAAATGATCCATGTCCACTTCATTGATCATCATGGATGGATTATTCAGGGAATCAATATACGTTTCCTTCATATTTATATTTAGAACAGCTTGTAAAGTGCATACACTTCTGTTTGATATGGAGCAATAATCAGTCATTTCAGTCAGCACTTTAATATTCTGTATTATCATCATTATGTATGATCTATTATAATACGTTTATTTTTGTATTACTCTGTATTATTATTTATTATTAAATTTTATTATAATTATTAAATTATATACGTAATTTGTATTATCCTCTTTATTGATATTATTTTATATTAATTTATTATGATATTTATCATTATATTCAATTATTATAAGTATATTTTTATATGCAATGTTACAATTTGTCCCTTATGTTGGCCAGGCATAAGACATAAGCACTTTCACTAATTTTAATTCATTCAAGTTATATTCATGTTTTATTATTACACAATGTATAATATTTATTAATATAATATCAATTATGTAATAATAATATTAATGTATAATATCTATTAATAATTATAATTATAATAATGACATTAATAAATTTAAATTTATGTGTTTTTAATTTGAATATAAAATTACATGTACACTTATCATTTTCAAAATAAACAGGAATACTATTGTCATATGCTTCATACAATTTGTGAATTGAGTTTAATATACAATGTCATGCATTAAGTCAAGTAATAATTATTGTCAACCTGGCCTGTTGTATTGAATATGTATGAATATGAATATGACCATGCACTATACAATATAGAGCATGGTCTCAAAGGATCGCAAGTTTGGACCGAGGCTATACAATTTTAATTGTATACTGCATATGTAATAAAATTATTATATAATATATTATATAGGATCGACTACAGGTTACCGAGGAAGGCTTCACTCCATGTGGACCTCAACCATGTACATCACGTGATCAACGACAATGGTTATCTGAGTTACAGCATTCTCTTTTATAATGCTGCTAATACCTAGATGAGTTGGTTGGGATTTTGGTATTCTCATGCCCAGTTTTCATATATGCTACAAACAAGCACAAAAATCAATGTTACAGATAATATTGTCATAAATTTACTATGCTAATGGCTAGATACTCTATTCTATTTGTATCATGGGCTCAGGTGAAAGTGTTGAAAATGGAAGGACAATAGTTATAATCTACGTTAATTGTAATGTTGTGTTATGAAAATTAATATTAAGATTGCAATGTAGCATTGAAAACTGTACATACCTATTCCAACATTGTGCAAGTGTATAACATAATATTAATCGCGCAAGCACACACACACACACACACATGTACATGTACACACACGCACACACATGTACACGTACACACACGCACACACGCACACACATGTACACATACACACACGCACACACATGGACACATACACACACGCACACACATGTACACATACACATGCACACACACACACACACGTACACGTACGCACACGCACACACATGTACATGTATACACACACACACGTACACACACACACACACACACACACACACGCACACACACACACACACACACACACACACACACACATACACAGACATGGACAAGCGCATACACATACACATACACATTCACAAAATTATCACAAATTATCCCAACACCCCAATAAATGCAGCTAGTGAATACTTTGTACATTAGTCTGCCTATGCCATATGAATACCTTATACATCAAACTGTGTATAATACATGGGAAATTAATTAGATGTTGATGTACAGGACAGAAATGAATTTAAAATTCACATATATGCATGGGTCATATTTAATTTGAATACACTATTACATAATTACTCTTAGAATATTTTATTATAATTATTATTGTGGATAATTATTATTTTTATTATTATTATATTATTACATTTACATAAAAACAAACATTATTAATATTATTATTGCTGTGGGCTTTGTTCAATCTTGGAAATAAGCTTATACACACATTAAGTAAAGTCACTGTCAATCTGGCCTATTGTATTGAATATGTATGGACCATTGGTGGTCTTGAAGAATCACGTTTGGACTGCTCAAGGCTATATAACACATGCATTGAAATTACGTAAATGTGCATGCACTGGTTGATGTACAAGCTTGAGATGGTGTGTGTGTGTGTGTTAATTGAATATTGATATAATAATAATAATGTAATTAACAATAACGATTCATAGAATATTAACATTAGAATAGTATTTATTTTAGTGATATGTACAGAAACCACCAACAAAAATAAGTTTGTCCATTATAATTATCTTCAATATCTTGGTTCATTCCTTCAATCCTCCCATTCACTGTTGTGATCATCTTCATCATCACTTGATGGTTCCAAAAGATGACGTCTTTTAGACATTGCACGTGCAATGACATAGAATAAGATCTCCTGGCCAGGAGATCTCTTTGTGTCATCAACTCTAGAAACCTGTACATGACGTTAGCAACTCACATTCATGAGAACAGCCTGTACGTGGCAGCTGATCACAGATAGACAATGATACACAGAACATACATGCACATGATACATACAGAGAGATAATAGTGTAGAGGCTTACTTTGCGGAGCTGAACACCCTGCAGCTCCCCAAACAGTGCTGTAGTTTGCAGTTCAGGAGCTGAGAATACCTGCATCAAGTCAACATGCGACTGATCAAGAGTGCCCAAGACACCACAATGACAAGAGTATACTTTTGATAGGAAGGGAGGGGGGAGGGAGGGTAACTTGACTCCAGCTGTTTGGGGAGAAAGCGGGGGTGGAGGTAGTGGGGATGGAATGTCCCTCCCATCTGTTAGCGGAGGGAGGGGCGAGGCAGTGTTAACGTTGTTTTCTGGCTGTTGACTTTCCTTCCGATTTGAGAGTAAGTCACAGACAATCTGTAAAGTGCAGGATAGAACAGCTAGTCTTATAGTTTTAACTGTTCTTTAATCAACTATACTCGGGTACGATAGATCGAGCACATTATACTCACCCTGCTGATATAAAACAGGACACTGAGTAAAGGCATGCCGGCCGTATACTCTGGAGAAACTAACCGAGAGAGACAGGAGGAGAAGGCTGAAACGCGCTATGCAAGACCCCTTTTACAGCCAAAGGCACTAAATGTGACCAATATCGGAGTCCTTTTGTCCAGCTCAACCAGTCAGATTCACAAAATAAGCGTCCCTTCGAATTCCCATCTCGGACCAATGGAAAATCAGAAATAGTCCTAAGCGTCTCTCAATTCAATCACCATGGATACTGTTGAATCCTCGGTCCCTTGTATCCATCGTTATGGGACTGGACCGATCACCGTTGGCCTGGAAGGGTACTACTTACTAACTATTTCAGCTACATGTAGCGGTGTAATGAATAATAGTCGGGCGTTGTACAGACCTCCATTTTGTAATTATTGCGCAATTGGTAAAGGCGTGCACTCGCAGGAGGGAAACTTGGTTCCAGCATATGCATAGACCCTATAAAACCGGTTTTATAGGGTCTATGGTTCCAGCTGTTCGCGCGACGTGCATGAAGGGACGAGTAGATGCCAATTATCCTCTGGTGTTGAAGTTCCTTCGTTTTATGAGAAGTAAACGATATCTTTAAAGTATAGGATGTGATAGCTGGCTAGTCTTAATCATATAAGTGTTGACTTGACTCATACTATAGACTCCACTTAGTATTACAAGAGGCAACCTGTTGGGCCGTGAAATCAGCTAAAAGACACAACTGCAAGAAAGCGGACACACACTGTCTGTGTGCACGATCAGTCGGACGACTCTACAGTCAGCAAGATCAATTTATCAACTCTTTCATAGATATTGCTATACACATATGTATCATTAGTGTAGTATGTACATTCTATCTGTGTATGCATAATAAGTTTGAATGCAATATAAAACTTGTACAATTACATGGAAACGTAGGTGCAAATGATACACTTCATATATACAATTATAAGCTACATTAAGTGAATTCATAGGCAACTCTGGCTGTACATAGTATTGAATATGCATGATAGTCTTGTAGCTAGGATCACATGTATGATATTATGCATATACTTTGTATGTACATTCATATATAAGTGTAATATGCCCTGAATTGGGTGCAAGTTCACTGGTTAATGTATACGTTTGAGATGGTGTGTGACTATACTACAGCTCTGGGTGCCTTTACAATAGCCTCAGGCTATTGGTTCCCCAGATTAAATAAGATGTTCGATCCAATACAGCTATCTTTACCTACAATACAGTGTAATAATATTATGTTTGATCATCGTTTGTATAATATGGATGGCCTACACTGCAATGATTTTATCACATTTGAATAATAATATTATTAAAATAGTATGTTTGATACATACAGTAACAGACATGCAATTAAAAATTAATTGGTTCTTTAAGTATATTATGTTCAATAGGTTGGTTTATTCCTTCAATCTTCCCATTCACTGTCGAAGTCATCATCTTCATCACTTGACGATTCCAGGAGGTGGCGTCTTTTGGCCATTGCATTGGCAATAACAGAGGACAATACATCATGGCCAGAAGGTCTCTTAGTGTCATCAACTCTGGAAACCTGTACATGACAAGGAGATGGGGAGATATGGATCATATGCTGAACAACTCAAACATGAGAACAGCCTGTGGGAGCTGTACATGATAAGGAAATGTTAACTCAAAGGCTATAGCAAATCAGATGATATGTGGGAACAGCTATTAGCAGCAGAAAGATAATCATAGGCCATAGACTGGTCTAAAATGTACATATACACACTATTATATAGATATAGTTCAAATGCTCACCTTACGAAGCTGTACATCTTGTAATTCCTCCAGTAGTGTCCTGATTTGAGGAGCTGAGAATGCCTTGTTGGAATCAATACTGACGCAGTCCTTATCTGATGGGATAGGATGGGGCGGTAGGGAGGCAATTTGAATCCCATCTTCTTGTGGAGGGAGTGGTGGAAGGGGTGGTGGGGTGGGAATTTTGCACCCAGCCATGCGTGGAGGAAGAGGAGGAGGGGGCGGTGGGGTGGGAACAGCTGCTTGCAAAGGAAGAGGAGGAGGGGGCGGTGGGGTGGGAACAGCTGCTTGCGTAGGAAGAGGAGGAGGGGGTGGTGGGGTGGGAACAGTATTTTTGTTTTTGAGCTCTTCCGTTTCCTTGAAATTTAAAAGTAAGTCACCAAAAATCTGTAAAATGCAAATAATAATAATAATAATTACCCTCATACATAACTTGCTGAATCAACTAGACTCTACTACAATAAATGCAAACATATTACAATCAAACCTCTTCAAACCATCACTGGTTACCACTCATTCAACAACAATACAGTCGTAACCAATACAATGTGGATACATATGTGGCCACAAGGCATACTGCTATGAAGAGACTGTCCTTGTAAAAACTGCTGTTGTAAAGAGGTCTGAATGTATAATCATAGACCCTAGATATCTAGGGACTATGGTATAACATTACAACTTCAGTTGTAGAGTGCTAGAAGTTGGAAATACACGGGTAACAAGTTTTCCCACGTTACCCTTCTTACCCGATAATGGGGATAATTTCTTGAAACCTAGAGTTGTAGTCATTTAAAGTCACATTTCTAAAGCTACCTCGTTCCAAATGTCTCCCTATTTTACCTTACTCACCTGGCTAATAGCGAACATGGCTGTGAGCAACATGATGGGCCGTCTATGATATGAATACTTGCCGTCTGTGATATGAACACTTGCAAAGAGGCTGGAAAGTGTTGTGTACAACCTCCTTTATACCCCTCTCGGACCAATAGAACATCAGAAACTAGCGTCCCTCCCCTTCTCGGACCAATAGAACATCAGAAACAAGCGTCCCTCGAACTGATTGGATGATGAATCCTTAGCCCTTGGAATCTATTCTTCATGGGACCTGACCGACCACCGCTGGCTTGGGAGGGTACCACCAACACTACTGGCACTAGGTTCTTCCTCGACGGCTCCATTTTCGAGTCTTATGTCGACGTGTACGTCACACGTCACGTGACTAAATTCAACACGTCCTCCAGTTGTTCGTGGATAAAGGGGCGAGTTGACCAGGTATTTTGGCTATCCTTTGACTTTGTAAGAAAATATCGAATATCTGTTAAGTGCTAGTAGTCTATTATAGTTCGAATGGTCACCTGCGATACCGAACACCCTGCAACTCCTCAGTCAGTGTCCTTGTTCGAGAAGCTGATCGAATCATTCGCCTTGTCGGGTCAACACGAGGTTGTTGAAGACAAAACGAGATACTACTCAAGATTTTATTTCCGATGAAGAAGGGATGATGGGTATGTACGCTGCAACTCCTCAACGAGTGTTGTATCTCGAGGAGCCGAAAACGCTTCGCGGACCACGTCGAACAGAGGCTGTTGAACAGTGACTGATACTAGCTGGATCAGAATGTCTGTCTGATGGGGGCAGAAGAGGTGGTGAGGAGGGAACCTTGATCCCAACTGTTTGCTTAGGAGGGGGCGAGTCTTCCTTGTTCTCCTGTTGAGTTTCCTTGGAATTGAAAAGTGAGTTACCAAAATGTAGTAAGTAGTAGTCGTAACTGTTGTTGAATTTACTAGCTTAATCTAGTACGATGAATCCAAGTACATTATACTTAGAACAAACATGGCACTGAGCATGTCAGGCCATCTACTTGGAGATCTTACTGAGAGATACACTGTGGTAAAGTGGATGACAAGTGCTGTGCATGGCCTATTTTATACCTAACGTCACTAAATATGACCACTTTTGTCCATCTCAGCAAGTCAGATTCACAGAAGTATCCCCTCCCCTCTCAGACCAACACTACCATAGGCCTTCAAAAGACTACAAATGATTGAGAATGGCTTTGCTGGAAGTGTAGGCTTCTGAGTTTCTGAAACATAGTCTGTGTACACTAGAATACAGGAGATGGTGTATCTGCAACATCTCTATCTTTCTGGACCTTACTGGATTAATCACTGTTGTCTGAAGCTCCATTGTATTGTTGTGCAGTAGGTGACCAAGGGTTGGCTACAGGTTACCGAGGAAGGCTTGACTCCATGTGGACCTCGACCATGTACATCACATGTAATCAATGACAATGGTTATCTACGTTACAGTGTTCTCTTTTATAATGTTGCTGAGTTACAATACCTAGATGACTGATAAACCAAGTTTGAAAATCAATGTCATAGATAATATTGTGATAAATTAATTTAACTGCTGCTATTAAGTAGATACTCTATGTACTGCATAATTCTATTTGTATGCATGGGCTCTGGTGAACAAAATTAAATATTTAAAAATGAAGAATAATAATATTATTCTTGTTATGATTTTTATAATGATATTCACATTTATTATTTATCATTGAATACGTGTGGAGAGTATTATTATGGTTACATATAAACTCTTGTTTATCAATGTAAATGCTCTTGTCATACTTTAGACCTAGTGATTGTCCATCAGTCTTCAGGATGGTGATCCTTGCTTGTCAAAACAAAGGGAAGAGGTGGGGTGGGAATCTTCACCAACGATGTCGGCTGGGGAAAAGGAGGGGGTGGTGGAGTAAGAAACTCCACATCTTGATCCTCCTTCGATACTCACTTGGCTGAGAAGAACATTGGCACTCAATAACATTTTGAACACTCTACTTCGTGATAAGCAACGGAAAAAGGCTGGCAAGTGCTGTACGCAACCTCTTTTATACCAAACGATACTGAATCCAACCAATCAGAGTCCTCTTGTTCATCTCAACCAGTGAAATTCACAGAGAAGCATCCCTTCCGCTCTTTGACCCATAGAACATCAGAAACAAGACTAGTGTCCCTGGATTTGATTGAGTACCACAGTGAAGAGACCTCAGGATCGGTGAACTACATATGGCTAACACAGTTGTAGTTTCAGGACTGAACCGTTTGCCACTAGCTTACAGGGGTACTATAGTACCTAGATCCTCGATGCAAATTGCCAGCATCCTGGTGTAACTTATGGTGAACTTCATTATTGTATTATTTATTATTGTAAGAAGGTATATATTATTATGTCTTTTTACAGTTACTGTAATAATAATATTATTGTGATATGCATGTATACCGTTTATTATGTCACAATATTAATAATAATAATTATTACTATTATTATTATTATTATTATTATTATCATTATTATTATGAGATACAACACATAATTACAATTACAGTGTATCAAATAAAATACAGACACATAAATTGTGCATGTAATACATGTATGTTACAATTAAATAAAATAGATATAATAATAATTATTACAATAATAATAATAAATAATAATAATAAATTATTACTATTGCATGACATAATATTGGTAATATTGGTAATATATTATATAAATAATATATCACAACTATGATCAGTGAATGAACAGTCATAAGTGTGTTGTGCACTGTATGTACATAGTATAATTAATTATAGCAATAATATTAATATTCCTACTGAAATGGTACTATCAACGTAATTGCAAGATAACTTTATATACAATAATATACACCAGTAATAAAAGCTTTATTGTTATTATTTGTATATACGTACTTCACAGCTAACTTATAAAAGAATTGAATATAAAAATATAAGTATTGATCTCATTATTACTTGTACAGTACACATGCACTCCACAAATAACAGAATAATTGAATCTAAAAATATAATATGAAGTATTTCTCACTGCATGCTTGCAACAGATTGCTGTGGGTGGTCAATAAACATCTCTTCCAATTCTCCAAATGTGGGCCGTTTTCTCGGGTCTACAGTCTGACATCTTGAAATGGCTATTGTGAATACCTCAGAACAGTCGGGAGGACTGAGAGAAGGCAACAACATGTTCACAAGTACAATAAAAACCTTAATTTCTGAAATTAACAAGGATGCAAGGTTGAATGGCATCAAAATTGACAGAACACATCAGAGATGGCTGGAATAGGCAAATAGTTGGAATAAGCAGACTGTGACATGAACATGAAATCCACACATCAATAACAGCATGTTATTGTGTACTATAATATGTACATTGCATATATTATCCAATTACCGAGGTTGATGTTAGAATCATTGTCATGTTCCCATGGCATTATGGTGACAACAATGACACCAACTATGATGAGGACAACATCAACACACAGTACCAGCCAGGGGTATGTGGTGCCATGAGGGTGTGAAAATACTGTACACAAAACAGAAGGCCTTACGGTCTGTACAAACAGTACACAGGTGCATGTACACAGCATGATATGCATGAACTACACAAAGCCCAGCAAATTACTTGACGGGCACACTAAATCTGTACGTACTTTTGATCAGAGGTACCTTATGTCAGTACTGGTTGTCATGATGTACATGAACTAGGGATCCAGTGAAGTGTTTACATGTACTAACTAGGAATATGTATTAGCAAGGATACGTACTAAGAAAGATGTACTGAAATTAATGTAAACCAGGTATTTTAATGTACGTTAGCTACAAAACATGCATAAAGCAAATACACACAACACAAATAGACATAATACATGCTACCTATGCTGATGTCTCCTACCCTTCGTTGCGGGGGCAGATTAACAAGTATATACTGTACCAACACAGTAAATGAAGGACAAAGGAACTTTCATACTACACAGTAGACAAACTCTCACGGATGTAAGAAGAGACGTTTTTTCTCGGCAAGATGTACCATTCTTTCCAGATTACAGTCACTGTAAGGGAAATCCCCATAAGTGACCATTTCCCATAACAATACACCATAGGCCCTAAAGTGTAAACAGACGCAAATACACATCACCAACATCACTAAATCACTATCACATTATGTTTCATCCACAGTATACTGTATGTTGCACAAATATAATATGCTTTATGCATAATATACACCTACATATGTACGTGTGTACATTTGTACATTATACTGTACCCACATTATGCTTACCAAACGTCAGATTCAGTTGAAAACTTTCTGTAGTTCAGGGCTTCCGGTGAGAGCCAGTACACCGGAAGGCACTCATGAGGTGTGTAACAATCACCTTCTGTCATTGACTTGGTGAGTCCAAAGTCGGACAGTTTGGCAACAAGTTTGAAAGAAACTAGTGAAGAAGAAAACACTGCATTCATTTTAGCACTTGAAACTTGGCAAATAGTGAAACTAACCGAGTACATTCCTAGCAGCTACATCCCTGTGTACATAGTTTTGTTCAGAGAGGTACTTCAGAGCTCGCGCTATGTCTACGGCAAAACTACACAAGTCTTCCTCTTTGAGATTTGAAGGATCATTCGGATTTGGTCTGCAGTGAACAAATTCCCATACAGTCCCCAAGTCTCCCCACCCCCCTACAGTGAGTACTTACTTGTTGGCAATGAGGAGATTGAGGAGGTCTCCCAACGACATGTACTCCAAGATCATCAGAGGTGGAGCGTCCAGATCACCACTGTTACCATCACAATAGCCCAAGAAGGAGACAATGTTAGGATGGTGAAGATTCCTCATCAGTTTTATCTCATCGAAGAAGGCTTCCTCATCATTTGGTCTGTCACTTTGAAGTAACTTTACAGCTACTGGCAGTTGAGGAAGGCCACATATCTCCTAGTAAGATGAATAGACTAACAATTATAATAACGTCATGGGTGTGCTGTATGCATAGTTGAGTACTAACCACAGCCATCATTAGCATGACCTCTCCAAACTGCCCTTCTCCCAGTTTCTTGATGAAAACAAGCTTTTCCCGAGTACACAGACAGTCCTTATAACAGGACAGACAATGGGTACGTACAGGAAAGGTAAGGTTATGCAATAAAACACAACTTGGTCCTTAATGCAAACATTCTAACAGAATACAGTGAATTTTCGTTAATCTAGCCATTCGTTTTCCAAAATATGGTTGATTAATGAAGTCGGTACATTAGTTGAATATTATTAGTACTCTAAATTATCATCGGTACTTTGAAATTGAGTTGAATAAAAGAGTTTGGCAGTTTAACAGGAATTGACCATATCGTACTTACAGAGTTTTGTTCATGTTGTTTGGCTCTAAACCTCTCCAACTCCTCAAAATCAACAAGAATGGAATCAATCCCTTCTGTTGGCTTTCTCTCCCTTAGCTTTAAATAGAGACTGTCCTGGATATAATAAAATCGAACCACTGGATACTGTGTTCACCATGTACAATAATACAGTAACTCTACCTAATGTACATTTCCATTAAATTGATGATGCAGTTTGGTACCACAATAATAATTTTATTTCAATTATCCAGGAATTATCATGTGGCGATTTGAAATTTTATTACATATGTAAATGCTTGTACTTTATTAATATTACAGTGATTACTGTACGACTCTCATTACAAACCTTCTTGTTGATATACCTAAACCTGTACTGGTCTTTCCTTTGTATTAACAGTGGCTGAAGAGTAAAAAATATCATACTGAATACCCAGATGTATGAACAGCACACCACCACACAAACTACACACCATAGCGCTGTTGGTGGAAAAATTTTGATAATGACTGAGACTGACTATCACGTTTTGAGAGTATCTGTAAAGATTTGAAATATGATATTTATAGTAAGGATATTTGGCTATTACAGTAATACAAACTCATTCAGTATTCACACATGTACGCATGCACACACAACTACACATGTACATAGATATGTAAGTACACTTACCGTCCTAGACGTAGAGAAACTTTTCTTTTTTTGTGCTTGTAGTAAATCACCACCAGAAGTATTAGGATTACTGTAATAACTATAGAGCATGGTACAAGGATGCCCACAATAACAGGGACGAGGTAAGTTTGTTGCACATCTCGTCTTGGTGGAGGGAAACTGTCCAGGGTGTCACAAGCCTCTGTTACACTGCATGCCTCTGAGATGAGAGGCAGAGTATCCTCTATCACTAGGAGACCTGTGGCTGTGGCTACATCACCACCTGGAGTAGGAAATACATGACATGAAACAAGAAAGATTGTGTGTGTGTTCCTGTGTGTGTGTGTGTGTGTGTGTGTGTGTGTGTGTGTGTGTGTGTGTGTGTGTGTGTGTGTGTGTGTGTGTGTGTGTGTGTGTGTGTGTGTGTGTGTGTCTGTGCGTGTGTGTCTGTGCATATGTGTGTGTGTGTGTGTGTGTGTGTGTGTGTGTGTGTGTGTCTGAGCATATGTGTGTGTGTGTGTGTGTGTGTGCATGTGTATGTATCCGCATAAATACATTAGTATGAGCTTGGTCAATTATCCTACACTACACACATAGCATCACACCTCTGCGTATACTGATATTCCATTTCACAGTAGCCTCACACTGCACATCAATTCCAATTACATCCAATCCAGACACCTCCAAAGGACTTGACAACACCTCTGTGTAGTTACCATCAGTGATATTAACAAAAATTAGTTCAGATTTTCTTGATCCACCCAAGAGGTCTCTGTATAGTAGTTCATGCAATTGGCAGAACATAATACATTACAATCAAACAACTTCTACTGACTGTATCACTGACATTAATATAGGCATAATGTATAAATCTACATTGCATTCAATACCCGAGTTCAATTGTTATGAATATATGACCATTTCTATTACTGCTAATGCACATATGTAATTACATTATACACTACATATGTACATAGCTGAACACACCCATAATGTGCTGCTGTTGAAACTGTTTTAAGTTGTTAGAACTGGTGCAGCACAATACAGGAAAATCTGTATCCCAATACTACAATATGGGTTCGTATCACAATAATACTGTCTCATAATATTTCATATGGATCAGATGTTGATTACTATGTATAATGTATAGCACTGTATACACTTTACTACATAAATAGCTCTATTAGCTGCTAGTCGGGTTTTTAAAAGAAGATCAAATGGTTAGCAAAGTCAAAAATTCCACAAAAGGTCCAAACCACACACACACACACACACACACACACACACACACACACACACACACACACACACACACGACAATTCTCTGGACTATAATATGGCCGGAAATACAATGATTCTATTTCATACATATATCACTGTAGGACACTACTGTATACTACTGTATATATAAGGCTCACAAAGTACATACAAACTCACACTCTCACTATCTCTGAAGATCCTACAACAGACGACTCATCCAAAAGTAATAACACACAAGATGAACTCAGTTCTTCTGGAAGAGTCCTCGGGATGGAGCTACCTTCAACAGCAGTGAACTCCACAGACATGCTATACACAAAGAGAGTGTACTCTAGATCAAGAAAGTAGTTGAACACCTGTGAGTTTCCCAAGGGTACAGAGATAGGGGCAGTGGCCAGAGGAACATCAAGTTCGTTTACTACCAGGAGTGGTGAGAATGCAATCTTATACTTTAAAAACACAGGGTGATGTGTACTTTAAAATGTTTGTGTGTCTGATTATGCATCTATGACATTCAATCATACACTATACAATGATGTACATAATTGTGTGCCAATAATATACATACATACCTTCAATGCAATCAAATAGCGATACTCTGGTCCCTTCAGGACATATGCATTCGAATAATTCTAGCTTAAAATCAGGTATACAATCATACGCACAGTTACAACCTTCCAAAAATACTTCAACAAAACCATCCCCCTCATTATAGCCATCAAATTCCAAAGAATACACATCATCACTAATTATGTCATATCTACTGCTACCCCCACCACCGGGATACTGATGACCTTCAGCTGTCATATTGCCCCCTATGTAACCTCCTCCCCCTCCACCATTACCACACCCACCACCACCACCACCATAGCCACCAACAGTTCTTGGGAAAGCAGATTCCGAGTCCAATAAGCAGTCCTGACCACCAATGGCATCCAAATTACTTACCCTATCAAAGCCACCACCATCTGAAGGGTAATTGACAACAGCACCAAAGAGGGCTGCACCCACACCAGCCGACATGTTTGTACTTCCGAATCCTGATGTTTCAATCACATCACTCGAATTTATAATAGTGGAAGCATCTGAAAAAGTATGGTTGGATGTGGCATGAAGAGCAGAAGAGCCTCCACCACCACCAGATATCAAAAACACAATGTCAATTAGACCAAATTCTTCTATAAACACAACAGTTGCTCCACCTCCACCTCCTCCTCCATCAGAGAGTAGTTCTTCTGGGTCTGTAGTGTTCAGTAGCAGCTCCAAACATCGATCTTCAAAGTCTTCAGACGTCTCATCAAGTTGACACACAGGGTGAGATGGGTTAGTATCACACGCCGAAGTACCTTTATGACCAATTAATGCTATTAGTAGACGATAGCCTTTTTCCAGAAACAAACGTGTTTTCAACACAGCCCCTCTCCCTGGTCTCCTCGAGCATGCACCACTTCCACCGCTAGCACCAGCCACTCTGATGGTGTAGTTACCAGTGAAAGGGACATGAAAACTCCATGGATAGGTTAAACCAAGAGCTATGAAATCAAAATGTGGGTTTACTCGTGTGTAGTGTTCTTGACAAGTTTCAGAAGTTGGAGAGAATCTTCCAGATGTATTGCAGTTATCAGCAACACAATGAACTAGTTGTAAATCTACACAAGTGCAATAAAACGAAAAATGAAATTAAAATTACTTAATTATCAAGCATGTTTGAGACCAAGTCGTGTCTGAATGTGAATAAACTTCAACTATCCCCCTTCTACTAGCTCATCGCTTCCGAAAAGATTGGCCGCGCGAATCAGTGTATTGGATCCAACATATTATGTGAGTCATCAACTGTGTGCAATCTAGCACTGAATGCTCACGGGCTGTGTTTTGAGTGGAATCGTGACCGCAAATGGTAACGTGAAATCCTGGTCCTGGTGATGAAATGTCCAAGGACCTACGGTCTCTCGAGTACATGCAGAGCAGACGATCTATAATACAACAGAAATGAGTAACTTACTATGCTCTACTCCAAAACAGGGATGAATGACAGTAAAGATCACTGCTGTGAATACGCATGAATACAGACCAACACGACCTTGTACGACAGTCATTCCTTTCCCAGGACACAGTATCAGCATAGTCTGGCGTAGCCGACCCTTGATCCGCCATTTTATTTTGTTGAGGCGGAGAAAGGGTCTGGTCTGGTCTGGAACCTATTTCTGTACCACGGCGCAGGAATTCGTGCGCCCAATCAGATTGCAGAACGCCTTTTAACGCATAAGAAACGTAAACGACTTGGGTGGTGGCTCTTCTTCAGCTGAATGTAATATTCGACTATCGTTTGGATCGCCGCTACACAAAGTATGAAGTTTTATGAATCTATGTAAGTTAAGTTGCGTTGTAACCTGGTCATCCGCCATCGTCTACTTACGATATAGGCTCATTTTCAAGTAACCGAGTAGAGTAATGTACGTATACCCGTAACCGTCCTTCCGTGTTTATCATACTTTCAGATTACATGTACACTTACCATACCTTTCCTTAGAATAGTAGCTAAGTAGTGTATATATATTATATATATTTAAATATTGTAGTAATGTGGTTGTAATTTACTTTGGCATGCAATTGCTACAAGTACAAATGGGTTTACAGATATCACAACATGCACATGTCCCTGAAATGTCTGAATGATACAAATCCACGAAGTGTGCCATGAGGAACTTCCTCCTACATTTGGTGGTGTTTAGGCAGTAATCCTTCATGGAAGACTCTGTTGTTGTCAGACTTTTGTTGCTAAAACACAACATTGCTGTTGTGGATCTGCCATCCCTTCCTCCTCTGCCAACTTCCTGGATGTAATTTTCAATATCCTTTGGTGGCCCCCAGTGGATTACACTCCTAACCCCTTGACAGTCAATACCCATTCCAAACGCTGTTGTGCACACAAGTATCCTCAGTGTACTGTCCTTGTCCTTCATGCTTTTTTCAATTTCCTCCTTCACTGAAGGGACAGTGACACTGGTGTACATATCCACGAGTCGAAAGCAGGATAGGTTTGGTGCACCAATGGGATCTGTGAAGTGCTTCCCCAATGATGAAAGGAAGAATTCATATATGTCGGCACAGTCTTTCAATGTGCGACAAAATATCACAAGTTTTGGGAACTGCCGTCTCATCTCCTGCAATTGTGATTTTTTACTCTGTAGGGCAGTGCGGAAATTGGAAATATTGTTGACATAGTAAGTTATGTTTGTCTTATCGGGAATTTTTGATATAATTTTTGGATTGTTCATCCCAATTGATTTGATGATGATATTCTGTGTCATCTTTGTAGCAGTAGCCGTTAGAGCCATTACATGTACATCAACTGTCATGAGGCTGCGAACATCACATAATCTCCTGAAGGAGTCCCGAAAGTGTTCTCCCCTATCAATACAAAAGGATTGTGACCATTTAAGTGACTTCAATTGTGACTTGTAATTACTTATTGATATTATTATAACTATACTAATATACTATTATAATATTACAGTAATTTTGATAATCACGATTACTTACCATGTTTTGATGCAATGAGCTTCATCAATCACGAAAGCCACCAGATTCTCTCGCCATACAGTCTCCAGGAGCATACTGCGATGGAAAGAGCTGTCAACAATGGCTTCTGGGGTTACGTAAACCAACTGGACTTGCCCAGCGCGAATGCTTTGGTATACGCTTTGTTGACGTTGTTCCGAACCGCAAAAAGCCGCTGTCATTCCTCTACTCTGGAAGTTTTCCACCTGATCCTTCATCAGCGCAGTTAAAGGCGATACAACGAGGCAGATTGACCCTTTCTTCCGATGAATCGTATCAAATATGAGCGGGAGTACAGCGTAGCACATAGATTTGCCGCTGCCGGTTGGTAGAGACACGAAAACATCGTGTCCTCCTACGAAATCAACGACAACTCTCTCTTGGTCGTCTGTAAGCTTGGCTACACCTAGTTTTCTTCCAGCTTCCTGCACTAAATCTTTCAAACTTGGAGATTCCATCCTTAGACTGAAACAACTTGTTTGCAACTAAAGGTGCAGGGATGCATAGTTTGCACCTAGTCACTTGTAACTATCATCACCAATAAATGATTATTATGAATTGTTAATGTGCAGCTAAGTGTGAAGTATTATCACATTATTTGGCAATTTAACAATAATCAAGTTTCAAGGGTTTTTATTATTATGATGAGATAACATGCAGAGGTCAGTACAATAACTTAAAGGTACTTAAAAAAGATATAGTTACTAGTTACATTGTATAATTATAATTCTTACATGAAAATCATAATCATGATAATTGTAACAGCTACAGTATTAAATTTGGTTCAAAATGTTCATGCATCCACTGAATTAGTTTGTCTTTGTCTAGGGATGTGATCAGGCCATTGCATTCAATGGTATGAAAGCACTTGTGTGCTCTCTTTCCAATGGCACTGAAGACTTTGCTGTCACATAGGACAGTGATCATTCTTTCGAGGTCAGCCTTATCAGAGGGACGTGAGTGGGACCCTGATGGAGCATGTACCCCAGAAGTGTGGTCGAAGTTCGAGAGAAGAGCATTAAGTAAATGTGAACACTTACTGGCCCTCACGATGGCTTGCTCTGTCTTGTTGGCCCCTAGATGCTGCATTGACTCCTTCACAGTGCGATTGAGATGCTCCATGTGTAAATCACATGGAATGTTGCACCCTTCTCGTCCATGCACATTAACGAATCTAGAGTACAACAACTGCTGGGCCATTGTAGGCGGCAAATAGTTGTAGAACTGGCACAATAGGTTGAATGCTTCAAGTGAATAATTTTTCCGCTGTGATGCTTTGAAAAGGAGCAGCAAATATTTCCAACAGCGCAAAACCCTGAGACCATCACCCTCCTTGATGGCGTCCCTGAATTCTAGGTACAACATCCCAAGCGAGAGCACCTCTTTACCATACTCCAGAATGCCATCATCCATAACTGTAGTGGTGCTATCACGCACTGGTTCTGTAAAATTAATTTAAGCATAAATAACTTACATTCAAATTAGTACTCACTTGTAACAGTAACTAACATGCATGCATTAATGTAGTATGGTATAATAGAATTACTCACTGGAATTGAATCCAATGAAAAAGTACTTCGATAATATATCACAAGCTATGGTCTGCAACAAATTCTTCTTCTGCTCTCCGGGTAAACTGTCAATATTGTCTGGAAATACATACTTTGTGGGAGATTCCTGAAGTCCGTTCATACCCAGGATTTGCATTGATGCAGCTGCTATGTGAGCATGGACAGCCGTTAAGAAAAATTCCTCACAAGCATTGAAATTTTCCTTGGGAGAATCTGTAACATTTGAACGATGAACAGTATTCCTCAAGTGATACAGGCTCCCTGCATCCACAAAAGACTGTGATTTGTAAAGGCGTTTCCATATAATCTACATACAATATAGAAGTCTTAGATTAGATCGGTAAAAATGAACATAAACTGAGTCATTAAAATACTATGCATATTAGACTCTTACTGATAAAAAGGTGACTTTGGCATGCCAATCCTCGCAACATGGAATCAAACCGAGTAAAGATTCTGACTGACATTCAGCATTCATTCTGTATCTCTGAGAAGAACGGGCTCTGGCACAAGTCAGCTGGTCCCCGCCTAACAGAATTCTGTGCATATGGTCTTCTATATATGTCACAGAAATCCCTTCAGCCTCATCTTTATAACACTTCTGGACAGACTTCTTAGGGACATATCTGTGAAGTTCATCCATTATGTCAATCATATCAACATTGGTTTGTTCATTTTTCAGTTGTACACCCAAAGGGATCTAATACGGACATATGTAGAAAATTATCATTAGTGGTTTAGGTGACACTGTATGGTCATATAAGAATATATATTACAGACACATATACGTACCACAACAGATTTCTGTCTCATGGACATGGACTGCTCGTGTTGAATGTGCCAGGTCACAACATTCTGAAATGAATTAAACAGCGGGACATAATCGACCAGCACCCTAGAAAGTAAAATGGCACAGTTGCTCGTAAGCTGATGAAGATCATCATCATTTGGTAGAATATTGGAAACATCGAGTCTTGATCTATTTGAAGAATCCAGTTGGGTTGTACTGGAACTATCCACACGATCCTTCACAGCATATGAATTGAAGTAGTGGAGACTTTTGGTTCTCTTATCAATCCGCATGAAGCGTGGCTTAACATTTTTGTCTATGTTGTCACCCACACACTTGAATCCACACCATTCTTGACCACTTTCTGAAAGACAATTCAAATTGCAATACTATTTGTAATATATGTAGGCACCTAACATACAATAATTAAGATAAAATTATACCATTCTCATGATCTTCTTCTGTGGTGGGGATTTCCATTTCAGTAGTCGTATTGTCCTCACACTCCATATCGGAATTATCAGAAGCACTGTTAGGATCTCCTTCAAACTGGTCTGAGATCATCTGTTCTTGAAGTGATGGATGTGATTCATCACCAGAATCTAGATTTTCACTTTCACCAGAGGTACTGCTATCACTTTCATACAGCCACTGTATAAAACAGGACATATCCTCATCTTCTGAGTCCTCATTGAGAGCCAAAAGTGTTGAAGGTGGATGAGAATGGTTAATAGCTGACTGAATAATGGAAATACGTATGTATACTACATGATGGAGGTGAACATATGTAATACATACGTATAGTACAGGAAGATGATTACTGACTTGAGAATCAACAACAATTTTGGACTCCAATGTCTGTGACCACTCTAAGACTTCTTTATCGTGATTTTCTCCTAGACTGTCAAGCAACCATTGAGTCTGTTGGTAAGATAAACACAATCCCAAGCGGTTCAGCCGGGTATACACCTGCACAAGGACAATGAATATGCACTGTAAGTGATGATAGCAAGTCAATGTATATATTATAATAATGCAATAAACCTCACGTTCTTAGAAGTGTGGCCAGCAAACAAAATCATTGCAATAACTCTTTGAATGAGGGACATGTTTTTATTTCTGCTAAACAGTAGAATACTTATTGACATGCACACCACTGGTTTTCTTTGTGGATATTTGTCAAGGGGTACACCAATTGCAGCTTCGGCAGTTGACATCAACAGTGGAGCTTTACTAGCAAGCTCAGAATAGATATATTCCCATTCAATATCTGTCATGGACTCAATTGACTTGTTTCTCAGTTCACATACGTCTTCACTTGAACAAAGCTTCTTAACCTCTTCATTTACTTTCTTGCGGTGAAACTTCAAAATGCTTGTTCGATATAGTTGATGCGACCAAGACGATTTTGCAAAAGATAACCCCTGTCGTCTAGCTAGACTCTTTCCAATCCGCTTCCTAGATGGTGTCAATGAGTACAGCTTTGACCTTTTGTATCCAACAATACACTGTTTAAGATAAACATATATAATGCAGTGAATTTGTCATGCACAAATTTATTGTATATAATAATGCTGACCTTTACAGGGGGACTTTTCAATCTTGGAGATCTGGTGGGTAATTCCCTCGAGCTTGTTGATGGACGAGGTGGAGTATCAACAACAGGAACCTACATTAGAGATAATGAGCAAGGTCATGAATCCTTCGAATTTACTGAAGCATGCCTGTTCATTTTAGTCCCATGATTGCAACTCTAGGCCATACTATTCGACGTCATACTAACCGGTTGAGCTGCTCTCGCCATTCTTGTTAGCAGTCCTCGAGAGTGGAGTTTGTTACTGATTGACGTAGACACAATTTGCAAGTCGCTGTCAAGTTTTCTATACTTTTCCAAATCCGTGAAACACCCCCTGCATACGTAAATCCGATCTTTACTCTCTATTTCTCCGTGCAGAGTCTTCGGTAGTCTCTCCTCTTCTGCAACAAATACTTTTAGAATATCGAGAATACGGCTATTTGCTTCGGAATTTAAAATTATCCTATATTTTGGACTAGTAGTTGATGCGCAAAGCCAACAGAGCTCTGTTGAAGATAACGCCATCCTTCGCTAGCCGTTGCGCATGAGCGAAGTTACCACCTTAAGATATACGGTAATACGCGATACGTTTGCGATTTGTCATCGTCGACTCCGCCTCCCGGTACAGAAATAGGTTCCAGACCAGACCAGACCCTTTCTCCGCCCGAACAAAATAAAATGGCGGATCAAGGGTCGGCTACGCCAGACTAGTATCAGCATAGACCCTCTTGGGTCTATTGTATCAGATGATAAGTCACGTGCCTACATCACGAAAATGGCGGAACCGCGAGTTTCTTTTACTATGACACAGAAAGCGTCAAAGAAATCACTCATCAAAATAAGTGATTCAGAAGAGAATACAAAAGACGTACCAAGAAACGTTGACTTCATCCATTCTCTGGAAGACCAAGAGATTAAAAGGTTATTCGACACTTGAAGATAAAGACATGAGTGCATACCTTAGATTCGATATATTCCACATGTTGTGAGCTTAGCTATTAGTAGAATTTTATTGTCATTGCAAGTTTAAATTCAGTTATTAAATCTTTCTACATGTTCTCACTTCTCTATCCCTAGTACAACATGTAGTTCTCTGTACTGTTTCAGTATGTGCTTATCTGTACTGTTTTAACATCTACTTCTCTGTACTGTTTCACTGTGTACTTCTCTGTTCGGGTCGTTTGTGTTTCAGTACAGTTCCCAAACCGAAGAAGAGTGAATATATTGTACCGTTGATAAAAAAGAATGTGTGGAGGTTGTCAACTGCAAAGGACAACAGTGAGGGGGCCAAGGTCGATGATGAACACCGTAAGCTTCAAGAACAGGCTGCCAGTGCCATTTTAAAAGGTACTTTACTTGTCCAAAGTATGCAATATTGTAGCACAAATGTACATATGCACCTTATAGTGCAAGTGCATTTCAAGATTGTAGCTAAACTGTGTGTGTACAAAATTCATAGAAATAGATGAAGTACTAATGGATTTTTGATTGAAAAGAATTTCATCTTGTTGTCTGTAGTGCTATTTTATACACAGCAGGTATATTAATTGTGTACTGTACAATTTTGTGACAAATATTGTTATTGAGTAAATATTAACAGTAGTGTTGCTCCGATGATTGGATCGGCTATCGGATATTGCCCGATTATAGGTGTTGTTATGCATATTGGCATATCAGGTGCATTTCCTTACCGATTTCTTTGTTCGAATTCGTTGTATTTTCCAAGTATGAATCATTGACATGTAGTGTACATAAGTGACAAAAATTGATATAATTTTATTATAGGATCAGCTAAATACATCAGCTAATGGTTGTTAGTAAGTATCGGCAAATCGGATTATCGGTAAAAACCATATCGGTGCAACACTAATTAACAGTATTCTTGATTGTCAAGTATCTACTGTGGGAGTCATTCATGTTCCAGGTACGTAAAGATCCTCTGCTGCACTAGATGTGCATAGGTCTTCTTTCAGATTTGTCATCTTGCTTAGAGGGGTAGCAAGTGGATTGGATTGTGTGGTGTTGGTAATTGATTCCTGAGGACAGAGATTTGCTGATGAGACTTACCCACTTATCCACTTGTGCAGATCTTGAAGAATGTAAGGAGAAAGGGGAGTCAGAGGAGGACCTTCGTGTTCCCCTTCTCTTGAGGAACAAGCCTCCACCAATCGAAGGGAGAGAAGATGATGAATTAGCAGATGTTGATCTTAGACCAGAATCGGTATGTTAATAGTGGCATACTCAAATGCTAGGGCTGACTTCACTGTGTGTGTGTGTGTGTGTGTGTGTGTGTGTGTGTGTGTGTGTGTGTGTGTGTCTGTGTGTCTGTGTGTGGATGTGAGTGTGGGTGGGTGCATCTTGTATAATTCTACATTATTTAGTGTGTTTTGTGTACACTACATTGTACATACTGTATCTTATGGTAAAATACGCAGCACCAGGCTATTTACGTACATGACTGCATCCTGGTACATACTTACAGTACATGTACGTATGTACAGCACATGTTTACTATTTGTAATGTGTAAGGTCTCGTTCAGCACTTGACCACATGGCAAAAGAGTAGGGACACACTTAACCAAGTGGTTCTGATAATTGCTGATTCATGTGTTCTTTTACTGAGTGCTGTATTTTAGGTGTGACATATTGCCCTGAGGGTATAGGACAATTCTACTGTCTTTCACTGGTTGTGTTCAACGTGATAGAGCACACTTCAAGAATACGAAGAGCTACCTATTGGGAAATTTGGTGAAGCCATGCTGAGAGGAATGGGGTGGAAGAAAGGAGAGGCAATTGGCAAGACCAATAAAGGGTAGGGTCTGTGGTGTGCTGTGTGCACTGGATGTATTATCCTTGAAAATTTGAAGTGTACTGTACACATGTCCTTGATTGTGGTTCATTTAGATATGTAGGTATGTCCCCATGGTGTACGTACATGCTATATTTCCTTCATTGTGTCATTATGTACTGTATGTACATACAGTGGTACCTGTCATATTAAACCAACAAAGACTCTGATAAAGTAGTATTATAAGAGAGATTGTCTCATCACACGAATCATCGTGATCGAACTGCTGAACATAGATACATATCTATGTGCTCATGAAAACCATTAATTGATTTGATATGTATGTGTGTTGTATGTGTAAGTATGCCTTTGGTCATGACGTGTGTACATCACTGTGTTTTACAGTATGTATGTACGTATGTGCATGTAGTGTATGTCGTTGATGTGTGTGGTGCATGTAGTATCTATGATTATGGACATACAATAAGGTGAGGTACAGTATGTAGCTTCACTGTATTGCCTATGATCATGAATATGTGGATATCTCCAGGTGTATTTCTAGATACTCCTGTGTGTCTCAACCTTATCCCTTGTCAGTTTAGTGGAGCCAATTGAACTGATGCCTCGAGCTCAAGGGAGGGGACTTGGAGCTGAGGAGAAACTTGCTAAGATGGGTGGGGTGAAGCGGAAACCTGGGGATGAACCTCCAAAGGTATGTTGTGTATATTATTTACTAGAACCACGAAACGATACTTAGACACTATCAGTGCTCTGCAAGCAGTAAGGAAATGCACTTCGGTTTAACCTTGGAATCCTCGATCCAAATTGTGCCTTTATGCACAAGTCAATTTCGTTTATATAAAATTCAGTATCAGTATTGTGTCATATATGGAATTCATATGGAGAGAAGCTCTGGTGAAAAACCTGGATTACAACATATTTCACATTTTAAGTACAATATCGTGTGTACTAATATGCAAATACACGGAAACCCCAAAGACATAAAAAACAGCATCTTTGTTCACGTCCATACATTCATATGCACAGACTGTCATCCAGCCTAGATGTGTATGGTATGTGAAATAAAGAGGCTATGGGGAGAGATCTGGATTAGATAATTATTCCCACGTGTGCAATGTAGTGTGTGTATACATGTAGAAATGTACAGTACTCCCAAATGCATAAGAACCAGTGTCTTTATATGCGTGTGTACATATGCATAAACCTTCACATAGCCCAGGAGTGTATTCAAGGACAAAGATGGTAGAATGCGGTTCTACAAGGGACTGGATGAGGAGGTCCCAGAGCAGAGGCCTGAAGGTGCAGTGTAGTGAACTCACATTATGTATTCGTGCACACCTGTTGGCATGTCTAGGCAGGTGCATGCATGTTCACCCACTTTTGTCTCCTCCACTCGAATATTAATCACTTGCATGCATACGGATGTCTCTCCAATGTCATACTTCAATGCCAGAAATTACTATTCAAAATCCATTGAATTTTAAAAATGTTTCTTTTTTCATGCTCTACATAGTAATTTGTAATAAGTACATATTCCAAATACTTTATTCCTTGCAATTTGTGATTGTTGTACATATCCACATCCCACATTCCCTTCTGAATAAAACATGCTTCCCCGTGATCATTCTGAGATATGTGTTAGCTGCCAGCACACAGACCCTCACACCATCCCATGCATCATCTTCTCAGTCATCTGTATTTCAAGACCACCACTACCAATAGACTGCAGATATACGTAATTAGCAATGTGCCCAGTGAACTATGCTCTATGTACTGTGTCTAACTACCTGTGATGATCCTTCCATGACTTCAGTTTGGCTGAGTACAAGTGCACTCTGTACACCACACACAGTAATCTGGTGCAACACTCCAGTTTTCATCATAACTGTGACCTGTTGCAGTAAACAGCCAATGTGATGTTGATGATTTACCACTGCCTGGAGGAGTTCTGTTGTTTTGTATTGAAATCACTGTGTACTCTCATGGAAAATTGGCCATGTTTGGTCTGGAGGATTCTCCTAAGATGAAGTAACAACTCGTGCCATCCACTTGTTGCAACAATTGGCTGTAGTTTATAGGGGTTGTCATAGTTACCCCAAACATATCCTCTGTTTATGGTTTTGTCTATCTTTAGTAACATCCCATTGAATGTGTGTGATTTCAAACTATGTATATGCAATGAATATGTTTAGTTCCTGCATTAATGATATTCATAGTTGGCATAACCTGAGTGCATAGGCACTGCCTACATCCAAGACTGCACAAATAAACATGTTGTCTCCAATGAATTCTAATGAAGTCAGACTATTGTATGTTTGTAGGTTTTGTGGAAGGGAACTTTGCCTGTGTGTTGTCTGGAGCTCATCATGGGCTATATGGCAAGGTAAGACCTAACTGTGTACCCACCAGAAGAAACAAACCATTTTACATACCAAAAAGTGCCGAATTTACCTTTACCCTCACTTGTGTGTGGCATGTTTGTTTCATGATATTCATGAGTTTATTCATTGATAACCTCTTTACAATACATTGTTCCCTTATGAATATCTGTTGAGACCTCTCTGGCCAATGTCCAGACCTTACAGAAAATGGTGCTCTTTTTGACACCCAGTGCTAATGGAAGCTATTCCTGCTATTGTGTATACTTTATGCAGATCCTACACGCCAATGAAGTGAGTAACAAAGTCACTCTTGAACTAGGAATCAATGAACAGGTACGTACATGTATACATCCAATACATTGTAAACCTCTCCATTTGTGTGGGTACTATAAAATTGATAAGACCTCACTTGTTTACAATGGTATTACATGCATGTGTTCTTAACTTTGGAATGTAATATTCAATAGATGTGTACCCACGTCATCACTGAACTGTATTTGAGTGTTATTCTATTGGGTAGGCAAACACCTGTTAGCCACCTGTTAGCGAGATTGACTACATGTAAGAATATGATGTACTATGGAGTCACCTCCATATTGGTCAGCATGTGACCTGTGCATGTCATCCTGTTATTGATCTACATCAGCATTACACAAGATATGATATAATGTGTTGTCGTATGAAAAATGCTATCATTGTTGTTGTTTATACATTGAAACACAAGATGGTTGTTTTGGGGAATTTGTGGTTTGTTGTTCTCAATGTCTTATGATAATAAAAATGTCTCATTTAGTAGCAAGGCAGCACAAAAATAGCTGCAGCCCAACCTGTTTGGTAAGTACCTTGAAGGACACACCAAAATATGTACTAAACAGTGTACTCTTGTACCTATCAGAGGTACTCATCACCAGTACAGTGTACTAACCAGGAGTATGTACTAACCATGAGTATGCACTAGCCTGGAGTATTTACTAACCAGGAGTGTGTACTAACCAGGAGTATTTACTAACCAGGAGTGTGTACTAACCAGGAGTATTTACTAACCAGGAGTGTGTACTAACCAGGAGTATGTACTAACCAGGAGTGTGCACTAACCAGGAGTATGTATGTACTATCCGGGGGTACGTATTATCCAGGAGTATGTACTACCCAGGAATATGCACGCACTAAACATGAGTGTGTACTAACCAAGAGTATTTACTATAAGCAGGGTACTCTATAAGCCTGTTGTACTGCATCAGATTTGTATGTAATTTTTTTACTGTGTGAATGTTAGCGAGAAACTTCACTTTTTTCCCACACTGTACTGCCCTGTGGTGCTGTATGTGTTATAGTTCAGTTACTTGTTGCTGCTTTGCCATCCCCTGTATTGAAATGGATGAATGATGAAGTGAAATGTGTTGTTGGATGTCTCTGTTCATATATGTGCCATGGAATGCTGTCTTGCGGGTGGTGGGAGTGTGGACTAGTGGTAACCCTGGTACAGGGGAGGGGGGCATGTATCCATTCATGTGCATCATGATGGCTTTGGTTGAGATTGCTATGTGATTCCTCTGTGCCTTCCTCTCCTCTGTGGCTAGGTGTTGTCTTTTAGTAAAGATAATCTACAGTTGGTGTCCCCAGAGGAGTTTGCAAGGAACAGGAAGAGGCCTGCCAGTGGTGAGTTTGCTAGTACCTGTAGATTAGAATACGTAATGCATCAAATGTAGTGTGCATTTTGTCTACTGTTTCAATGTTTGGATGACTTTTGTACATACGTATGTATGTACTGTACATACAGTGCATTACAGCTATGTTTGGGGGTTAAAATGTTGAATACCTTTTACAACGCTAATGTATTATTGAATGTAGAGTCCATGTAGTACATGCATGCAGTAGGAATTTGTTGAGACGTACTGTAAGAGACCCACAAAATCAGTTCTTGTTATCGGATGTTCTTATCATCAGGACTTCCTCACTGTGTTATGTTCACTAATACCCAACCAGAACTCAAAAGGTGGCTTTCCCTTACCAGGGTTTGTCTCAGTGGGTTTCTACTATATTTCTTTGACTCAACTTCCTTACATATTATAAACAGCAGTACTGTACATATATGTACATATTCCTGATTGCTATGTACAGTACTCAGTTATCAGTTGTTCCTTGGAACATGGTACATTCTGTATTAGATCTCCTTCTCTCTTGTTTACATACTGTTCAATGGGTTTAATTGTCTGGAATCTTCCTTTGTGTCACAACATTGAATCAGATAATTAGCTAATACCAAGATGATGATACCCTATAGGAAACTACTATCTACACTCTGTGTCAGGAGTGGAGTCACATACGTACCTGCCTATAGTGCGTGCAGTACATACAGTACACGGGAATACAGTGGATTTTGCCAGTTTGTACATTTCCTGAGTTGGAGCCACAGGCCTTCTTGTCAAGATGATGTAGTATCTACAGTAGATATGCACTTTTGTGTTTAAAAACTGTATGTATTTGCAAGAATGTGTCTATTCCCCAAACATATAATATGTCTACATATGTACTGTATTATTGTGAATAAGTACATATGTTATGTGTCTCCTGAAGGTACATATTCGTTATGAATATTCATGAAATGTTATCTGTAATTTTCAGACAGTGACCTGTATGTCTGTTAATTATCAATACATGTGGCCTGATTGGTTCCTTGAGGCAGTGCAACTTGCTCAGTGAGTACCCTGGTTAGTGCGTACCTTTTGTCAATACATACACTTTACATGGTCCCTAGCTCAAGTACTCTTTGTCAACCGATACTAACTTTTAGTACCTCTGATAAGAAGTACAGATTTGGTGTGCCATTCAATGTACTTACAGTATTAAGCAAGTCATACTACACATTGATAGCAAAGTACCCTGACGACAACCATCAGCAAAATTGTGTACTATTCATACATATGGTACATGTATACTGTATATGCGTCCTGTACATACTGTACTGTGTAGGCACGTGGTCATATCCTGATGTATGTGGGTTAGTAACCGGTAAAGGCTAATAAATCACAATTTCCTATGGGCATGTTGTTGGACGATGTGATACCATTGAAGAACCAATGCACACTACTCTCACGTCACCACAGCAGCATACAGGTACACACGTAGATGGTGTACATACACACACACACATACACACACACACGCACATGTGGACACGTATATTGCAATGTCACAATATACAGTACATACTGTATGTACCCACGTACATTTGTAGATGTGTATATGTATGGGAGTATGCATGTTGTATGTAATGTACTTACATACGTGTGTATGTGCATGTGTATACATTGGTAGTATGCATACTGTACACCATGTACATACAGTATGTACAGTGAAACCTGTATACAAAGACCACTCAAGGGACCAGGAAGAAGTGTCCTCTGTAGACAGGTGGTTTTATGCAGTGATGCTTTACTGTAGTTGAGTGAACATAGTGGATAGTCCAACAATGGTCACCTAGGACAGGTGGTCTTTGTGTAGAGGTGGCCATTAAGACAGGTACCACCGTAGGTCTGTACATATTCAATATTGTGCACACTGTGAACAGACAGTGTTCATATGTAAGTCAGTCTGAGTTACCTTGCCGCCTATCCAGGGGAGAGCTCTATGAGACAAGACCATAGTGTTCGTCTCCCAACGAAGAGAAAACACCATAAATCAGATTCAAAGTAAGTGGAAATGACTGTTTTTGGTTTTTGTAGCTAGTGCTTTGCTGACCCACATACTGTAGTTATAACACTATATACTTGATTTGTATATGTGCTTGCATGTATTCAAATGCACCCGCTGGGATGGAATACTGTATGTACAGCATCACTGGACAGGTAAGAACACATGGAAATCAATATTATAAATGGAAAGTTTGTGTGATTGTTAAGGATATCTTGACCCACAAAAACAACAAATTGATACAAGAAGCTACACCAACATACCTGTATATACCTTTATAGCGTGCACATAGTGTACACTCCTTCCTGCATTAGGCCCAGCCTATGTTAACTGTTATCTACATTAGGAGCCATAGGACTGCTGACAGTGTAGGAGTCATGCTGTGGTGGAGTGGGTATTACATTGTTTTGGTGATAGCTGTCCACAATTAGGGGTCACCACCAGTAGTGGCTGGCTGTGTGTCTGTTGGTGCTCCATCACTCACTTCCCACCACTCAAGCAACCTTGTCCTGTTGTGTACAGGTCTAGACCATCACAAGATACCCCACTGTCAATAGCTGAAAGCAGAGAGCAGAAAATAAAAAAAACATCCAAACCCTGTGTATCTAGTGAGCCTGATGAAGTACCATGGTTGTTTCCAAATCTGCGAGTTCGCATGATTGATCAGAAGTTTCACAATGGAATTTATTATAATCAAAAGGTATGTGCACACACACATGTATATACTGTCATGGTATTTGTGATCATCTACTTAGCAACAGCTCCAATTGATGGTTCTCATGCCTTCTGATACTTCATTATAGTATGGATAATAAGTATCATGTGTGTGTATATCTTATATAATATGTTGATTAGATGTATTCACTGACTAATTAACACTGTGTGGTGTTTGTGTTCAGAGTGGGTTGAGCAGTATTGTGTGTGTGTGTGTGTGTGTGTGTGTGTGTGTGTGTGTGTGTGTGTGTGCGCGCGTGTGAACACTCTTACTGTTTGTTCATGTACATACATGTATACCTGTATAACACGTTATCTACCATGCATGCCAACAAAATGATTGGTAGTTACTTGACATACATGAAAGCCTTTTACAAATGTTGTTGTACTTGTTGTGACACACACACACACATACCTGTTGTCTGTGATTGACTGTGTGTAATATGTATTGTCATTTAAAAGTTTCGACCATCACTATTACGAGATTAAAGCTGAACATATAGAAGCCTGTGTGCATGCATTCTCATACCTATGCATGCACACGTGAACACACACACACACGAGAGAGAGAGAGAGAGAGAGTGAGTGAGTGAGTGAGTGAGTGAGTGAGAGCCGTTCATTCACCTGTTGGATGTGATTGACCATATTTGTGCACCAATAAGACAACAGCTACGGGAGACCACACCTGCAGTGTGCATGTTTACATAACACCTAATGAATATCAATAATTACCCAGTCTGTGTGTGGCCATCATGCACGTGTAGGTCAGTCTTTCTGGAAGGCTATGCTACCTATCTGTAAATTATGCATCACATTACATTGAAAAGTTGCATAATTCTTTATAATAGGTTCTCATCATTGATGTTATCACTCCTGAATTTTGTGTGTGCAAGACTGATGATGGGCAGTTGCTGGAAGGTACGTTGAATGAGTACCACTGCACTGTTGAGCTGGCTCTCAACTTGTGTGTGGGTCTCTTGCACAGGTGTCCACTGCTCCATGCTGGAAACAGTAATACCAAGACAGGTCAACTCACTGGTGATGATTGTCTTAGGACAACACAGAGGAAAGGTATATTCGCCACAAAGTGTGTGGAGAGTGATAACTCGTGACTATTTCACCATTACTGTGTTTACTAACTTCTCCACTGCCTGTAGGGTAGGAGTGTGTGCTTGTACTTGATATAAGTTGTAATCTGCACTATCACCCTTGGTTCTTGATTATTAACTCTCTCATTGTAACCAGACTGCTATCACAACCAGTACAATTGCCATGTACGTAATTATGTGTTATAAGCAGATTGTCATTATAAACAATTTTGACCTAAAGAGATGAGGCTGTATCTGAAATATGAAGTGGTGATAGTTGTTGAAACTAACTCATGTTTGGATACACCTGGTATTATATTCTACTAAACTATGTAATAGAACATTCGTGGTCCATCGGAAACATGATAGTTATGCATGTGTAGCCACAGGATTAAATTGTTGTTACCAATATGCTGTGTTGTGACTTACATTTTTGTATAACATCCTCATGATAGGCTTTAATTGGTAATTATTAATCCCAAAAGCCTGCACATAGGATGATTGTAAAAATAATGATCACATCCCTCCAATAAGATTACTATTATGTCTCACAACAATTTTGTGCCCTTCTATGTAGATTGCAACGTTAATAGAAAAGTCTCGCTCCAAACAAAGGGCATTATTGGATTTAGGTTCTGGTAACATTAAACATTTTCACTATGATAATATTTGTGAATGTGTTACTCACAATGAATAAGATTCTGGTACGTATATTGCACGCGTGGTGTTGGTGTTTTTATTTAATCAGTGTGTCTGTGTGAACGACCCAAGAATGGCGGTATCATTGCGCTTAACGATATTCATGATCGAACTTTAGGCGGGTACCGCATTCCTCCAGGTATAGGTCACCTTTCTGATTGGCCAGTTTAGCTGATGAATTTCGTTATAAATTCAAGAGCTCGTTCAAATAAACGCTATTCTGCATTCATCTTCCAGTAGTTAGCAGGTATGAGCTACTGTACCACGATAGAAACCATCTATCCCGTCCCGATCCCGGCTCACTCGTGCGGTGGAGTGTACAGCTATTTGCAACACGGCGTCAAGAATTTCTGCTTGATCTGCAGCACGAATGAAGACGATCCCTACCTGAGCTCGACCGTTTGCAACCACGACTGTCACTTTATCCCTCACTCGCTGGACGTGAACATGGAGTCTTCGCTTTTCGACGGAATGTTGGATCCTTTCTTGACAGAATCAACTACTTTACCGACCACCATTACTGTAAACGATAATGCTTGGTGTGACCAGAAGCCAGCCATGCCGCGGGATAACAGCGCTTTGGAGTGGATAATGAAAGCCCCCATTGATAAGGAGGAAGCCTCACAAGAGCCCGAAGAGAAAATTTCCCCAAAACGCAGAAGGACCACAACGCGGATAAAGGCGGTTCGAAGACGTATACGGCCGGATAACCTGCCCCATTTACATCCTTCGATAATCGGTGGCGAACAGGCTAGAAGCTTTCTGTGTCCTTATCCTGAATGCGGGAAGACGTATGCAAAGAATTCTCATCTTCGAGCCCACATGAGGAGGCACACTGGAGAGAGACCCTTCGCCTGCACCTGGCCCGGGTGTACTTGGAGATTCTCGCGCTCTGACGAGTTGGCTAGGCACGAGCGATCGCACACGGGATACAAACCTTACGAATGTGAAATTTGTGGGAAGAAATTTTCCAGATCAGATCACCTTTCAAAGCACATTAAAATCCATTCCAAGCCCAAGAAGACGAGGGAGAAGAAGGCAAAGGGGGCTGTAGCTAGGCCGAGGAAGCGATTGGAGTCGCTTCAAAGTCTTGAAGACCCCTTGTCCCCGAGTTATTGTCCTTCGCTCGCATCTCCTCTGTCGGACTCATCAGAAGCATCATTTTCATCAGCATAACCTGCTAACGTACACCTGCAAGCACATTCATTCTTGCAAACTCAGACACTCCTTTCACTTATTATGTATGTCATTTGGCATTGACAATTCTCAATCAACCTTGACTCTCAGCTTAACTTTATGTCACTTAAAGACAAATTGAAAAATTATTTTATAAAGTATTTTTTGTAAATTTTGTACTCAATCTTTGTACTCAAGAACAACTTGTGGTACTGTTTCAGTATTGGTGAATTATGTCAATATTAATTGTTAAAAGTTAACAGTGATTACACTAGTACAATTGATATCAATTATTC
>OZ026555.1:3164794-3234794 GCA_964020155.1 Chondrilla cf. caribensis | reverse complement strand
GCTATAATTCAGCAGCATGTACGTACATAATATGATAGTCACTGTATTATACTCACGCTATTGTAGAATCGTCTTATAAACTGAGGACCTATTTGTACACCCGAAATGTGTACTATCATTAATTTTTGTTGCTCAAAGTGTGTCAGTGTGATTATCAAGCTATATAGGATCCACTGTATTGTACAGTATGCATGACAGAATACACTATATTTAGAAGGCTGGGAAACAAGGTTCACCATATTATGTTGTCAGCGTGTACCTTATCTTAAACTGTATTTGTATGTTGTATGTACATGTATGTTTACTTCTTTATGTATTCTCTATAAAGCCCTATTATTATGCATTCTTTGTACTAAGGTTCTATGTGCTTTGTATGGTACATACTATTTTGATACATATCTCTATCTCTATACATGCATAAATACACCAACAGTACATATTTTATTGATTTGTGAATAGTTGAAATTTCACCTTATAAAGTTGCATATTATTATACGTACATAGGTGATGTATAAAGGACTGGAGCTCCTTGGAATTGAGCCTTTACAACAGATGTGAACAAGGAGGCCTACAGTGCATGCATTCAATGGATTGTATCTAAGACCTTACAATTGTTTGCTTGTTTGGTTGTTTGTGTCTCAAAGTGTGAACTTTTGAACGTATGCTGTCGTATCTGTCTCTGTGTTGCTTTGACATTGGAAACATTGAATATGTAAAAGAAGGTGTGAAATTGGATACAGAATTGAGCCCAAAGTGAGCTGGCTTCACAGTGGCATAGTATTCCTCCATGATGGCAGCCTCCTCTCTGTCTTTAGTGGAGTCGTCCTGATCGCATTTATCAATTGAATCCTTGCTTCCTGTAACATCCGTGCCTGCTTGTCTGGTTTCATAGTTGTAACTTTGGTTTTGATGTGTAGCTGTTATAGGCTCATTTTTTGACATCTTAGGATCCAGTTCTTTGTTTTTCGGAAGAATATTTTGGCCACTTGAATCAACATCAGTCACAGGTTGATGATGCTCTTCACTTTGCTTCATCCCTGTGCTGTATCGATTTCTGGTTACTTCTGCACTGGTATGGGTATAGGGCAGGTGACTACTACTGTTCTTTTGATAGTGGATTGCTGGAGTCCTTGTGGCTACAGACTGGCTGTTTGGTTTGTCACTGCCAGTTGTGGTGGAAGCCAATGATCCATCTTTTGTCTTGGGATAACTGGTCGATGCTGTTTGGTCATTATGATTTCTACTGTTACCGGCATCCTTAGATACATTGGATTGGGCAGAGACATTGCGATTGTTTCTGATTAGCTGTGACTGTGGCCTATGCGTACTACTGTACACGGATTGTCTTCTGTCGTTGTATGCATCACTTGGTTTGACAATACCTTCTTTCAGATCTTTGCTATTGTGACGTGATGGAACACTGACGTCATGTGTTTTTGTCATATTTCTGACAGTTTTGGATGGTAAGGCAGAACATTGTACATTGGACCCATTGCTCAATGCTGTTGATGGAGAAAAGTTGAAGTGATTGCCATCCGTTTCTTCTGATGCAGTAGGATCTATATGAAAAGTCCCTCTGCGACTTTTTGAACTATGTACCACTCTTGGGTGATTGTTTAGACTGTCATTAGGCTTCTTTCCTGGTTTCCTTTCTCGCTTTTTCTTCCTTTCCATATTTTTGCGAGGTAGTTCCACATTTTCTTTAAGTATGGCTTGATGCAAAGTTTTCATCTCACTCTTCTTTGCTGCTTTGTTTTTTTGAGCATGTCCAACCTTTGGTTTCTCGTCAGTACCTGCAGAGACTGTTTCATCTGATTTTATAGTATTCGTATCCCCATCTGGCCCATCATGTAAAACATGAGTAGGATGGGAAGTTTTTGCAAATTGAACTGTTTCTTCATTACTTTGGCTACAGTTTCCCTTGCTCTCAGAATCTCGTTCCACTGTACTAGTGCTAGCACCATTCTTTGGGCTATCAGGGCTGCGGCCCAAGGTGTTTGCATTATGTTGCGAGAGTTCAACACTCTGCTTGGAGGGTTTTTGTGAACTAGTGGTATTGTTAATTCGCTCCTGTTTGCCTGTGTGATCCTTCAGTTTGCTTTTGATTGACAAATGTGAAGAATCTGCCTGAGGGTCAGACAATCCACTCAATGTTACATTCGAAGGCATTTCGGCAGTGTTCATTTGAACATCATTGTTGAATTTAGTCTTTGTCTCATCTTGTAAATCTTTGTCATCGTCCTGAAGATGTTTGTGCATTTTGTATTTATCATCTAGACTTACTGGACTTTGCCAGTCTGGGTGATCATGTCCTGTAAGCGAGTGTATGTTCTGCTTGGCACCATGGACAAACTTCCTTGTACCAGAGCCATACTGTAGACCACTTGCAACCGGGGATGATTGTAACGTTCTTTTATCTTGTACACCTTGGTTGGCGAAAAGCTTATCTGCTCTATCCTTGGATCCACTTGTATTCCGAATGCCGGATACCAAGTTTACTGTTTTAGTTCCATCGTCCTCTCTCTGATGTACAATACTGGTGTTTATACAAGGCAAGGTGACACTGTGGTTACTGTTGTTTTTAGGCTCTTCAACATTGACACTTGAACCACTCTGTTCTTGACGGAGTGAATCTCTAGTGCTACTCAATCTTGTGGAGTGGAGGCACATGCTTTCTTCACTGTCCAATGTTTCACTAGAGGAGTCCTCTTCTATAGATTCTCCTCTCCAAAGTAAGTTTTTCAGAGATTCTTGGCTATTTTTGGGACTTACTAATGGGTCGTTATCATTGCCCTCCTCACCCTCTTTGCCACTCACACTGACGTGCAGTTGTGTTCCACTTTCTGTGTATGCATTTTTTATTGGTATTTTTTCCTTTCGTGGAGTGTTGTGTGTTAAAAATATTGCCGGCCCTAGGGATATTTGCTCTGGTTGGTCACACCCTTCTGGGAGATCTCCGTGCATTTTCCAATGCTGTAGACATTGCCTGCAGTGAAATGTTGGGATCCCTACAGACCCAGGTACCCAGTCTTGTATTGGCACTCTTGGTAACTACATGGGCATGACGGAGATGATTGTATCAAAAGTTAATATTAATTTTGGACTACACTATAAGATTCCCTCACTCGTTCTCTCAGCTTTGTCTTTGTGATCAGCAAAAGGCATGTTAGCTCTCCCATATCTTGGCTATGTCCTGCTTTTGTATTATATTTCCTTCTTGGAAACTTCCAAGAAAGAGCAGGCCATTCTGTATTTGCTGGTGTTCCGGTATTGGATGTTTGTATCTGCATGCAGATTTCAATATCTGTCAATTATGCGTGAGGAATATTTCTTTTAGTATAATGTTAAAATAGCAGGCAAACATGTTACATTTGTGGAAGTAAAAACATTCCGATCCAGTTAATTCCGTCAAGTACATAGTTTGTAACTACTGTATGTACAAATATGTAACACTGGTGCATGTATATGTGTAGATGAGATTACTACTTGAAAGTTGGAGCACAATTGCTATATGGGTGCTAAATTGCTATAACTGTGGAAAAATAAGCACAATAATACTTACTTTTGCCACTTTCTGTTGATGGGTCTTTTGGCTGATGATGGTAATGCTCTTTGGTAGACTTTCTGTCTTAACTCGAAGACGAAGGTATAACCCCTAGAATAATGGAATTATAATTGACGTTTAATTCAAAATAAAGTTCAATTGATATATTCACTAGCTAATCTGATAGGTATACAGTAAAATGAGGCTCATATACATTCACATTTTGCGTGTGCAGTGTATACATAATTACAGTTAATACTATACTGATAGAAACGTAATACAAGTACATAATAATAATATTATTCCAGATCAATAATGTACCATGTAATTCACATATTTCCCTTATACACATCATCTCACCATTATACGGGGTGTGGTTGGAGTAGCACTAGGTCGAACAGATTCCCACTTGTAATTGGTATTTCCACTTGTTTTACCATCTCCCACTCTGTGACAGGTTAAATTGAGTTTTCCAGAGGGACGAATAGGTGGCAAAACATCTGAGCGAGGCCAGTGTAATGTCTTTTTCTCTCTTTTAAACTATATAACCACAAGAGGATTGATGTCATATGTCATGTCATATGAGATAATGAGCAAAGTGTATATACATGGTTATTTTCTCCTTTTTTATTCTGACATCTACAAATATATTTTTGAATAATACTATACATGTAATGTAACTTTCATACTTATTGACACATAAACACTGTAAAAGTGTTCACCAGTCTTGCACATACACATGCATAATAAGCCTAAGTAAATATACACGAATCACGCACGCATATATACTAAATGAACGTACATGTTACTCATGTTACACACCGTACATGTTAAGTAACCATCATAGGAATTAACCTTTCTTTTATATAAAGGAAATTTAGCATCATCTTCACCCTTTGAAATGTCTTCGTCGTCTTTTTGGAACTCCGCTATCTTCGGAAGAACGAGTTTAGCCTTCTTCTTCATGATTCAAACAAGAGCAGCTGTTGCAGAGCATAATATAGAGCGCTCGGCGGACTGACCGTTCGGCGTCCGGAGCGACAGCCGCTGGTTGCGTTCAATTCCGTTTCCTTTCGCGTTCTAACCGTTAGTAAAATGGCCGCTCACAGAAAGGCTCGTGCAGGCCTTGTGGACCAAAGAAAGCTGTTTCGTGTAAGTTTCGTTTCCATTGCAACATTTTTATAGTTACCTGTGAATTGCTTCCTGTGAGTCTTCTTCTTTATTTTCCTTCTAGTTTAAAACCTTCAGTGAAAGTTTATCTGCGGTCAGGATTGATGTTGTGCACAAAGTAGACAACGTGCAGTATGTTCCTGAGGTTAGAACTGACGCTGTGTGTGTCATGTGGATCAAATGCTGATTGTCTTTGTCACTATAATTTCACATATTGTATTCCAGTCTCTTCAACATGACTTCATGAGCATTATTGTACAGCTAGACTAGTATCATAATAGTATGTTGTTTTGTGTGAAAACTGCTTCATGGCACTGTTACCCGAATTGAGTATCAAAGCCTAGCCTCCTTCCTGGTTATGGCTTCCTGTGGGAATGTATTGAATACTGAACATATGTAAACATTGTACACATTGTCAACAATTGCAAGTACATCCCATATCACCAGTACAGACAGAGTTGTGTTTGATCTTAAGGAATGCTATGGTTGAACATTTTCAATCAAACTTGCTTGTTCTTTAAACAAAGACCAGTCTTGTTCACCTGCGTTAACATGCCTTCACTTGACAATGCGTTTAATTGTTATCCAGTAAGTGTTTTTACCTACGTACTTCTGAGTTCACCTAAACTCACAAGTACTTCTGTCATCTGTATTCAGAAGCAGCTGACAGTGTGTTCTGTGTTCATCTGTATCTGTTTTTGCCATTTTAATCCTATATATGTACGTTTATCCTGAGAAGCCTTTAAACTAGTCATTCACTATAGGCAGATACCTTGCTATATACGTACATACCAACCATAGATTTAGTGACATGACAAATACGTATATTCTGGCATAATTGGAGAGCATAACAGGACATATTTCATTGCGCAGGAGACCAACATAGTTGGTGTAGCTGTAAGCATATCAGCCTTATCCCCAGCTACATTGATGTATGCTCATATTAGCAGTCACAGCATCCTTGGCTGACATAATCAATATGCTCGTATGTAGGGCACAGAGAGTTATTTCAATGATGGACTTGCAAAGTGGAGGGAGCTGAACTGTTCAGAGGATTTTGGTATGTGTGATTGGAAGTGATGATATCTTCTCTGTCCATTCACTCTTCAAGTGTTGTGTTTTGTTTCTGCTCTCACTATTGTGAACTCTCTCTTTTCAGTCCTGTTTAATAAAGAGGTCTCCCCACTCTGTCAGAGCTTGCATCAGCTAATCCACCATAAGGTATGAGTGTAGCAATACATGTATGCGTATGTATGTAGTTTTTGTGTTTTGTTCAAATTTTTGACAGGTGTACGTACACTACAATGCTGACAAATACATTTAGCTACAGTAGAACCTCTTCAACACAAAATTCTATGAAGTACTTCAAAACTTTAATAGTACTGATGTAAAGTACATGTATGTACATGTACTAGTAGTAAGTGTAGTGAATTGACAGAGATTTGTGATGAGGGATATAATAATATTATTATTGTGCTGAACAATTTTGTGTTCCTAAAGCTCCACTGTGTTCACCTGTTCAGCCCAGTTCCAAGGTGATAGTGGAGCTTCCACTGTAATATATGTGTGTGTGTGTGTCTTGTGTATTGTAATTGTTGTATATTTGTAAATACTTTTTTTTTCTGTATTTTCTAACCCAGGTGGAAATTATTGGACTGTTCAAAACATATTTGGCAAAGAATAACAGCCTAGCAGCAGAACCTCTACTAGAGTTAGTTTAATAATTGTAATACAGTGGAACCTCTCTACTACAAACCTCTGAATTGCGGAAACCTCTGTAATAAGGACACCATTCTGTGTCCCAGTGTAGTACTGTAGTGTATTAAGTGACCTCTGAATTGAGGACACCTCTGTAATAAGGACTAAAATCAAGGTCCCAAAGTGTCCTTAATAGAGAGGTTCCACTGTAATATTATGTATTTTACAATATCCACCTCAGTACTTTGAAGTATGTAATTTCACTTCATTTTTCTGATGTTATTCTTTCAGCCTCCTCGTTCAGTTAGCCAGAGATATACAGGGAGATTTTTATCCTCACTTCAGTGAACTTTTTGCTATTCTAACTCCACTTCTCAAATGTAAAAATGCCACACTCATCGAGGTAAACATACAAGTAAAGTGACTTTATTTACACTGATATGGTCTCAATTGCATGCATGTCTGTACTATTACAAATGACAACTGTCTTATTCCAGCAAGTATTCCAGTGTTTGGCATATCTCATGAAGTTTTTATGGAGAACGCTTGTACAAGACATTCACAATGTATTCAGGTATGTATCTCTCTGTCTGTGTACATAGTTACAGTTCATGCATGAATGTGTGTGGACTAGGTAATCTCTACTTGATGCTTATAGAAAACTACAGTGAAAGTTCTTTTCGGAGAACACCCTGGTACCGGTTAACATGTTTGGTTTGAAGTGGTATTCTTATTGAGGAGATTTTACACAATGAATACGATGAACTGAGGTCAATTTTGCCACTAACATCTGTTCAGTGTTTTGAAGCAGGGGCTTCCAGATTACGTACTTAGGTTCTACGTAATAGAATGGGATAATGTACAACAAAAATTAAGACCAAAAGAAAATGTTCAGTGTGAAGGGAAGTCTGGATTACAGGGAGTTCTGTTTAGAGAGGTGTCACTGTACAAGTAGTGTACATATGTATACACGTGCACATGCGGAGGCCTTTAGAATGGTGATCCACAAAAGTCCTGTACTTGCATGGAACCTTGTATCTCATGTCCGTAGCTTGTATACAGAGCTCTTGGAGTCTTCCCAGCCAAAACATATCAGACAGTTCGCAGCTGAGAGCTTTGCGTATCTAGTGAGGAAGGTGAGTCAATACCTGTAACACCTGAGGAGAGGAGATGGACTACTAATCATGATCACATGTCTCCGTAATGCATGTGTGTGTGTACAGTAGATATTGTTTTGTATATTGGTAAACAGTTTACTGTTTTATCTGGTCAACATCTAATTTCTATCCACAAAAGTACTCATGTTTACACATGCATAATAATATTATGTACATACATACGTAGGTACACAATGTGTCTGCTCTAGCTGATGTGATATTTGAAGTTGTTGATGAAAACAATGAGGTTTGTTAGTCAGTATCATTGTTGTTAGTCATTTATGTGCATACAAGTTCATAAATTCCTGCCAGTTAACTGAAGGCGTTGGTCTACTGCTGTTTGAGACCTGTAAAGGTGTCCAGAAGCACCTACACTCCAACACAGCCAAGGTTCGTACTGTGTACACATTTTGCACCCATTTATTGTGCATAGAATATTAGATATGATGATTCAAGTTGGCATGAACTGTGTGCATGTGGTGGTAGTGTAGCAACAAGAACCATTACAACCTGAGCAACATCTTGAACTCTGTACTTCCACAGGTAGTCTCTGTTCTGCTGTCTAAACTTGGACCTGTGCAGTTGACAGAACAAGTGAAACAGAGTGCTATTCAGTGTAGTAAGGTATGTAAGAACCATGTACATATGTTCAGCATTGTAGGTAATGAGAATATACTGCTAAGCTAGAAGGTTGATGTATTGTAGGCATTAATCGTTGATGTAGAAAGGATTTTGAGTAAAATCTAAAGTACCTTGAGTACATAGGGCTGTAGCAGGTATGCAGACATTTTATCTTGATTGTTAGTAGAACAATGAGTTGGTAGGCAATTAATTGGCAATTTTTGATACAATTACAAGTGTGAAAATAGCAAAGGAGTTGTGTAAATAGTGTGGGTATTTGCACACGCTATTTACACCCTACACTTTGATCTGCCCACACAACATACCACCACATTGACAAACAAAGGACTACCTACATACATACACTTATAAAATTTTACGTGTGTATGTAGAGCTACCATTCTTCTTACCTTTGTACTTGTCTTACAGGTGTTTGAATGTCTGAAGGTTATGATGACGTCACTTGCTGAGTACACCAGACGTGAATATTCTGCTGTCATATGGACTACTTTGACTGTATGTGTGTTGACTGGTGTTGTACTGATGTACAGTATACGTAGGTACTGAAGCTTATCCTGATTTGCACTGATTTTATTAGAGTGCGGCCTTCAAGGTGCTTGGAGAATGGTCTAAAGACAAAGATGAGAGTGTATCTCACCAACTGCAGTACATTCTGCATCTCATCGGCATATGGGTGTCGTGGAAGAGTGGATCTCTACTTGTGAATGCTGAGAACCTCGTTGCTGTGGGTATTTGTGTGTATTCACTGTGTTAGCTGTCCAGATTTGTCCTCTGTTCTCATGTACATTGTTTGTATTAGTGTGTGACCACAGGTTGTACATGAGAGTGTGGAGGTAGTGTTCATCCATGGGATGTAATCCAGGCTATGTGCTAGTTCACCAATTTTCACTTATATCGTCTGTGCTATCCTTTTCAGGCGTTCAACTGTTTACCCATGTTCACTAATAATATATTTTCATCCCTATCCACCCACGTTACATGTGGTTCTTTACTTTCACCTGTATTCACCTACACTGTACCAATGTACATACATGTATATGTGCATACGTATGTTAAAGTGGTGTATTCTATCACAGCTACACTATGCTTTATGGCAAGAAGATGGCTACCCCCATGAACTGCAGAACGTACTTTTCCAGTTATTGGCTTCTTTCCTTTTGGTACCCAATGCTGTGACCCTTTCGGATGCCCAGAAATTAGTTCAACAGGTTAGTCAATATATTTTACAGTAGACATCGCTCATTAAGACAAACTACAAACCCAACAAACCCTCGTTATCAAATGTTCTTTTATGTCAGGATTAGCTGACCATATTAGGTACATATGTACCCTACTACAGCAAACCAAATAATGTTCTAAACTGGTTTGTATGAAGCAGTATAATTTGTCATGTGGGAGTTTGTGTTTCTACTCTATGTGCATGCTATTCTGTCCAGTGTATGTGATTTGATATGTACACTTTATTGCATGTTGTGAAAGCAATTTGTTTGGAGCCTTACCTGTATATACTACATGTATGTACATACATGTAGGTACATGCGTTCATATGTAATAGGTGTTATAGTCAGTCTGTCAGATGCAAGGGCCTCGTGGGGTCACGAACCTCTGTCGAGAGGTGATACTTTGTTTTTACTGTACAGACGTGTTGTCTCTTTACAGATTTTCCACCAGAGACACCAACCCGACTTGTTGCTGGGGTTCACTAAGCAGCTGTTTAACTGGAAATATTTTTCACAGGTATGTGTATGTGTACGTGAATAAGTGACTGATGGTAGATGCTTTTTATCATAGATCCTCTATACTGCACCCACAGTATCTATGATGTTATGTACATGTACATGTACAGATGTAAGCCTTTGTACATACGTACCTGTATGCATGCATGATATGTCATATCACCTTTGGGTAGGACACAAAGTATCTATCTTTGTATTTACCTCCTGAAGTTGATATACAGTAAATAGCACAATGTCCTGATCACTCATTTGTAGGCCTTTCGGTAGCTAATTGTTTATAAATTTGTACATCTGGGGATCTCAGGGATACATAGGCTACCTTATGCCTACATACAAATTTTCATGTTATACTACATATGTTCATGGATATCAATTTTCACCTCTCCCCGCTTTTTGTACATGCAGTACATTGTGAACAGGACATTTGTGAATATTCACATTCTTTTAATTCATAAATACTTATCATAAAACTTGCACCCATGTGGTATGTATCCCTGTAAGACTCTGTTACCCCCACAAATCAGGATATGTATGTATTTACGTACATCAAATACAGTACTTGCATGTTTAAGTGCTAATATCACTTGTACTGTTTACTGCATTGCAACAGGTCCTGATGCCAGAAGTCCCAGCATATCTTGAGAGCTGTATTTCTACTAGTGACATATCCAACAATACTGTGTTACTTTATGGGTCGACACTTGTGCTTGAACTTACAGACAAGTGGCGTTTAGATGGTAGCAGTGGAGCAGATATCAGAGGAACAGACATACACCTCACACCTCCACAGTCTCCTCACAGCAACAGCTCACTTGTGGACTTCCTGTGCACAGTTATAGGTGACTTTACCCAAAAGCTAGCAGTGTCAGTTTCCCTACCTGACATACAGATCTGTTGGTGTGCAGTAGTCTGTGCAACATGTTGGTAAGTATGAACTGTCTGGTACCAGGTGGTCACCACTGTTCACGTGCATAGTTTGTTCTTTGTAGCACTCTCAGTGAGGACATTAGAAGACAGTTTGATATGTTAGTCACTTCGCTAGTTGACCATGTTCTGGGGATGGCTGAGGATGATGACAGTGGTCTTAGATCCCACATGCTATTTTTGCTTGGTCACGTTTTTAACAGTCTCACATACATCTCACAAGGTGCTCTCAAGGGTGTAGGATTGGACAATGTGCTAATGTTGATAAGGTACATATGTACGATTTTGTTTGTATGTATGTATGTATGTACTGTATGTGTTCATCTGTGTACGGAAGCAGTTTAATATTTTATGCTGTTTGTACTCTACTGTAAGTGTGCATACATACAGTAATGTCTGTGTGCATGCAGTACATATACACGTACACGTATATGATTGTTGGTCTGATATAACTATGACGTCCCTATCCACATATATGTACAATTAAGTAGGTACGTACATCAATGTTTAAGTTTTTTACTCCTTTTACAGTACACTACATATTTGATTCCCACCTTTTTTCTATCCTGGTTCAGAAAACACACTAGTAATGTCTATATTTTGAGTGGTGTCTTTAAACTGCTCAAGACTTCACCTGGGCTGTGCGGTGACCTCCTACTTGACGTTCTCCCAGTAGTGAAGAAAAATATCACTTCACCATTCCCACAGGCAAGTCTTGTAGTCTGCTATCAATTTACACAAATGTGACCATATCATAGTGGGAGCCCCCTTTTGTTCATGTGTATATTCATCCATCCATGCATGTGTAGGTACCTGTGTACTGTATGTACACTTGTACATTCAGTACATACAGAACATTCTTTTGTACATATGTGCAATACACCTACATATGTTATATCACCTATATAAACGATGCAAAGGATTTTTCATTCTAAAGGTGATATGAATAACTTGTACCCTGAGTAGCTATTCACTGATGTTGTGATTTCTAACTGATTAGTCAATTGTCACATCTTGGGATCTCAGGTATATGTACATAGGACATGTACCCCTGTCAGCCTCTTTGATGTTGCCTCCAATCAGGAACATGTATCAACTGTTGTCCTTTGTTTCTCCCAAGGTGAGGCTGGTAACTCTGGAGATATTGTGTCTCCTTGATCAATACTGTACTACTGATGAGACCACAGCTCATGGGGGTAAAGTATTGACAACTTGCCTTGAGGTAGAGAGGACAGAAACTAACCTGCAGAATGTGAGTTTAAAGATAAGTTACGTACTTCTACAGTTAACTACGTATGTCTCCACATATCATGTGTTTGTGTAGAGTAAGAAGAAACTCATGTACTTGGAGAAGTTGAAGTATCGCAGTGAAGCATTCAAGAGAATTCCTGACCATTATAAGGAGGTTTGTGGTGAACTCGATAGTATGCTTTGATAGGGTTATATTACACACATGACCATGCTGTCCATACAGCTGTGAAAATGTCTTCAACTATTCAAATGTTACCTTTTCTCGTATTCTGCAGATTCCCTTGATGTACCTGTGTAGTATGTTCTATATTAATTTCAGTCCACTCTGGGCAGGTGTGACTGGAATCATAGCATCATATGCTGTGAACGACTGTAAGGCTGTCTTCTGGAATGTCTTTGGTGCTATTCTGGACCAATCATCAAAAGCTGCAGGTATGTACGTATATCGAATTGTTATAACACATTTGAACAATGATTACTTGTAAACACAATACTCATGATGTGTCCAATTTGTAGAAAAAAATCCTAACCCTTCTCCAAAGCCAGAGCCTGAAATACCTCCAGTGGCAGAGCACTGTGGTGACCTCCATTCATACTACTATGCCAACAGTGAATGGGAGAATGATAGCGGCAGAACTGATTATATCAATTTTAGGTATCTTTTGTGGAAAGTCATGGAAAAAGTTCCAGAATTTGTTGAACAACGATCTAGAACTGTTGTTCCCATATTTATGGATTTCATGAAGAGGGAATTCACTCCTTGGGAGGACACATTTGTGGACTATCAGTCAATTTGTTCTTCCCGTGAGTTGTCCTGTGATGTGTCAAGTAGTGGTGTAGACACTCCCAATTTCAAGACAGAAGACACAGAATCAATGGACACGTCTGCTCCTGAGGATGTTTTAAACAATGAGAGTGACTTGGATGAGGGACTATCAACTGAAGTTCTTGCTAAGGCAGATGAAAAGGAGAGCGGTCATGACAATGGTGGCAATTGTGAACCAGTAAAAAGAAGAAACTCTTTGAAGTACTGTTGTCAATATCATTTGCATTACTGTGTATAGTAAGCTGCATGTGCAATGTACATGTCGATCAAACACCTCCCTTGTCTCTCAACTACAGAACATTGAAGCAGATGCTTAGTGTGTTTTGTCTCTTTAAGAATCCAAAAGGCCTTTACCAACAGAAAGAGTTACTTCTGGTGTACAATAGTGTGAGTTCTAGTTTATCTGGATGTGTCCTGTACAAACTGTGTTCTTTATCATGCAGTACATACGTACAGTGTGTATGTACTTACTATGTACGTATGCATATGTACATATACATACATATGTATCCCACATATGCATTTATTTTCATGGGTGTAAATTTTAATGGTATTCACGGATTGATAGCCATCTGTGAAATACATACCAAATGAACAAAGCAATGGTCATGGCTTTTTTAATGGAAAATCTGAGAAACAACATTTTTCAACCCTGACCGCAAACGTGAAATAATGGCTCAAGCTGTAGTACATTGCCGAGAATACACATGGGCACGTAACAACATCTGTTAATTAATTAATACGAGTCACTTAAATACCAGGATATATACATCACCAATAGGGTCACACATCTACGTATACTTAACCCCTTAAATTGTTGAGTGGTCCGTGGGTGCTCCTGCAGCAAGAGAGACAGTGGAACTAAAAATGCTAAGAATAATTGGGATTGCTAACGTTTCACCCTGTGCAATTTTGAGTGTGTACCTTATATTACACAACAACATACTCTTGCTCATTGTTTTCATTGTGTTGTCATGTTCTCTAACAACAGCTACTGATGCAGCGAGATCCTTCAGTCCAGCAGCTGACCCTAAAGTGTATTACTACCTTCAAGCAGTCTAGTGTGACTCCATACTTGTAAGGACAGGAGGGTTTATACGACAATACCATTGTTTCACTTGTCCTATTTGGTTCTTTTTCAAGTGACAACTTAGCTAGTCTGCTTGATGATGTGGAGTTCAATACAGAATTACTGAAGTTTAGCTCCAGCTCAGAGCAGTACATTGTGTCTAGTGACCATGCTTCAGGCCTCATCCCTGTGTTGGTCAGGATTCTATACGGTCGCATGCTGAAGCATGGTCAGGCCAAAGCTGCCATTCACAGAAGAGGAGTTATACTGAGGTTTTTGGAGACTTGCAGACTTTCAGAGCTCCAGGAACTCATTGATCTCATCTTAGCACCATTTATAAGGAATAAAGCCCTTGAACAGCCTGATCCCCATTGTGTGGTTCCCTTGAGAAAACAGCAAGGGTAATATGCATAGTGCTGGTTGTTGCTCGACAGTTCATGCTGAATACAGTCCTTGCTGTTACATCCATGCAGATTTCTCAAACTTTGTGCTCAAATGGTAGTGGCTTTGAAACAGGACATTGTGCCTTACCTTTCTGACTTGCTGGAAATCTCCTTGAAGCTTACAAAGCATTCGTCTGTACTGCTGGACATGAGGAAAATGGTATGCACATTGTTTACAGTTTCATCCTTGGCTAATGTGACACATGCACATATGCTTATGTTGTACAGGTAGGACCCCAGTACATCTCTTCACTTCGAAATATTCGTCAGCTCGGTATACAGGTCTTAATTCAGGTGTGCAGCATGTTTTTCTTGTGTTGCAATTACCAGTATATTGTTATGTGGACGATCTTGCATGTGTTGCGTGCAGTCAGATCTCTGTGCAACATCCCCTAGGTTCTTGACTAACCCTACCAATACCCCCAGATGACATTTTAACCAATAGAAATACTATACTTATGTATGTGAATGTATCTGGTCCTGCAAGACATGTTGTTATTATTATAGGGAGTGTCATTACGAAATGTTGGTGTAAAGAAGTTTGGTTGTATTTTTTGTAACAATTCCAACACTTTGCATTTCTATTTCACACTTATACAGATTTTTGAGACATTCCCAAACTTTGGGTTTGCTGATGTAGAAGAGACCCTTTTCCAGTCTGTCGTCTGGCCTCAGGTTTGTGGTTTCCTTGATATGTTTGCCTGTTGCTTCATGTGCGAATCTCTACTGTAGCTGGAAAAGTTGCCACATGAGTCAATACAGAATCCAACACCGCTATTGAAACTTCTGCACCAGTGGAGTTGCTACAAACAGTAAGTTCTCATCTTTGTGTTAGAGAACTGTGGGTCTCTTACAAGGAGCACAAGGTTATTTTGTTATGAATGTAACACTTTAAGTAGGACTAACAAGGGTTTCCAATAAGTGTCCTCACATCCACAATGTGAACACACACCCCTGATGTGTGCATATATACATTTATATTGTCGTTTGTAAATTCCACAGTATCCTCTGTTTGTGATTATTGTATATCCTACCTCTACCATTTTCATCCTAGGTATCATCTCTACTTCCTCAAACTGGTGCCAGACACTGGACTCCCAGTCATGCACTTTGTGTATTCTTGTTTGTTTTCAAAACAAGTCCACTTCAAGGTGACCAACATGGTGTTACAAATCACAACAAACCTTCTCCAAGAAATGGATGTCGAGGACTCTCCAGGGTACCTAGCTGTGTACCCTCATATGAATACTATTCTGAACTACATCAGCCAAAGGTTGTCCTCAACCTCTGGTAAGAAGAAAGTGCTTCTTATTGAATTGAATATCTTATCAAAGTAAGGTCTTTCGCTACGGTATGTGTAGTACCAAAGCTACACTATCTATTACTTTTTGTAGGATCAGCCCAGTTATAACTGATTCTGACACTGTCGTAAAGCTTGTCAACATAATCCTCCCAATTGTTTCACGTGGATCACCATTGCTGGACAACAAGCAAAGTTACATATCCGAAGTTAGTAACTGTTAGTCAGTCTTTAGTCTCTCTGACTTTATATATATTTTGTTTTACATTACCTATGCAGGGTCACAGTAGCGAGGTGGAAATGCTGAGAGCTGTTAAACATTTAGTTGGACGCACGCCACAGCCTAGCGAATATTTGAGGTGACAATAAATATGATTTACTAACACATCATAACTGTAGTTGTCAGGATGGCCGAGCGGTCTAAGGCGCTGCGTTCAGGTCGCAGTCTACTCTTGTAGGCGTGGGTTCGAATCCCACTTCTGACACTTTTTTTTTTCTTTTTTTTTCTCTCAGGCAAGTAGGTCGTTTATTTTTGACGCTATCCTCAAGATACTCCAGACAGGAACTCTGTGAAATATTACAGGTATCATGAAATATGTCAATAATACGCGTTTTGTGTTTATATAGTACTTTTCATTTCACAGCAAATAGCAAAAGTGTACTCTCATTTAGAAGTAGTAGCTGTGACTGTCTCCAATTTGAATGCTTGGCATCCCACCCATATTGATGAACCTGACTATATAACAAGAGTAGAAGCATTCGACAAATGTACCTCTCTTCTCAATTGTGAACAAAACTTTGAAGAAGTTGTTTTACTTTTAGTGAACAATGCCATGTTCTTCCTCCTCACAGTAAGGGAGATTACATGCAATCTTGTGTTTCAAGGGATTGGTCACTTATATGATCACCTTTCTCATGTAGACCAGTGACCTTTCAATCAGAGATAGTGCAGCAGGATTCATATCCAAACTGATCAATCATGATCGAATCAAACCTGAGGGTATGTGTATAAGACATTCAAATGTACATAGGTGTGTACATCCATGTTGTGTTTGTTAACATGCATTCCAGATACATGTTTGTGCATAGGTATGTGTGTCTATATTCAAGTACATGTGTATGTATGTGTATTTGTGTACGTGTATACACATGTGGGTGCTGGAGTATCAATGGTTAAACAACGTTGCAACTCTGTTTGTCTCATTAGGACAACATGCGAATTTTGTAATTCAACTTTTATTTCATGGAATTTTGCAAGGATTAAAATCACAGAATGAGGTAAATAAAAATTCTCTCTGGTATGGAATTTCATTGAATTTTTTGAACATTTTCATCTAGTTAGGTATGTGATAGCATGATGGTCATATTTGTACATATTTACGAGATGATGAAATAAACTTCTGTGCATAACTAGCTCATGCACCATTGTGTTGTGTTTAGTGTTCAGTAGCTTGTGATTGAGGATATGGGTAGTTATTGACTGACTGATGAAATTTACAGATGGGCTACCACGAAGTACTTGCTGTGATAGGGCAGCTGGTGAAGTCACATAGGGAACACTCGAGATTGAAAGAGCTGGTCATTTTGAGTGACCCTGACCCGGAAGCTGACTTCTTTGAAAATGTTCGCCACATTCAAGTGAGTCCATTTCACATCAATGTGTTTATATCCACTCATGTAGCTGTTTGCAATTTTTTAAATGTTATGTTTCGCATGAAACATAATTCATATATCAATGAGTACTTCTGTCCGTGATCCTAGATTATGATCCTCATGCAGATATAACTTTACAGTGTACTCCCAAGTTGTATTGTATTACAGTGAAGTCTCGTTAATCCACCACAATTCGTTTTCAAAGAATATGGTGGATTAACGAGTTTGGCGGATTAACTGGATATTTATTGGTACTTGTAACATTGTATTGGTACTGGGAAATTGTGGCGGATTGCAATGTTTGGCAGATTAATGAGAACTCACTGTATGTTCTTACATTTTCTCTTCCTTTGTGGTTTACATCCACTACATGTGTATGTACGTATGTAGGTACATCGAAGGACCAGGGCTTTTCTTAAACTCAAAGCTTTGATAAGCAAAGAAACTTTCCGAACATCAACTCTCTTCGACATATTCCTTCCTATGGTGTCGCACGTCATATCCAGTCCTGTTGTGAAGAAAGAACATAATTTATTATCAGCAGCCGTCGATGTTCTCAGTGCAATCACATCTCGTCTGAATTGGTCTAGGTATAAACACACTCTCATGAAATACCTCAAACTAATGACCAAGCAACCTGCCGTGCAGAAGATACTCCTCAAGTGAGTGTTGCAAGGATGTGTGCTCCAGTAGTTCCAGCATACCTGGAAACTGTGCTCCTATCTTATCCCATCCAGGGTTGTGTTGGCTATTCTGAATGCCTTCCATTTCAATCTTGATAATAAGGACTCATCATTACTGGCTGATAAGAGTGAAGACACAACAACTGGTGATATTGAAGAGGAAACTGGAGAAGATGCGACACAAGTTACTGATGTACATGGTCTTGTTCCTCAAAGCATCCAAGACTCCATTGTGCATGCCATTTTACCTGAGCTTCAAGCAAAGATGGTTGCAAGGGTGAGTCTGAGAAAGTGATCACAGGGGTGGTACCTGTACTTCTGAATGAATAATGTATGTCAAGTACTGTAGCTGACTCAAGAGATTCTTTCACTAATATTGCAATGCTCTCAATATACATATTATGAGTATGGGTTTCGCTTGCAATTGAACACATAGTATAATATTCTCACACATTTTGATACATGGCTACTTGCATGCAAATGTACGTATTTACAGTACCACCACTGCATACACATGTATGTACACACATTACACACTATGTATTAGTACCAAACGATGCTCAAGAATGTACATGGTCATGTATTGTGCATGTCTTACATAATGTAGTGCTAGAGATATGAGGTGCCTTTTCTAAGCAGGGTGTACGTAGTGTTTTGTTTCCCAGTAACAAATGTGGAAAATTGGAAATTAACACATGGCTTCGCCTCTACTGCAGATCTAGTGCAGTCGTGCACTGTCCACTGCATTCATTGTCACTAGCTTCTTCTTCAGAATCTGGTTCAAACTTTTCTGGTTGTAAATTTTGTTTTTTTTTCACATGTATGCTGGGTACCCAAGTATCTTAATGAAGTAAATGAGCTGTCCAGGAAAGTGGGGTACCTACATACATGAATATGTACATAAGCAGGTCTATGTACTGTTGCTATTACTTCATCATACAGCCGCTCCCTTTAAAGGGGAAATATACTTAAGTTTGCTCTTCTGACGTAACTTCAAAATACCCCTCACCAGTGTTTCCCCCAGAAAAAAATTGTAGCAGGGTGGCAAATTGTTTGTCATCACAAGTTTCATAATAGTTTCTATAAAAATTGGTAATGATTGTATTTACTATTATATGTGATGATAATGGCATGAAAACAAGATGTATGTTGGGAGTCCATTTTAATTACAACAAAGAAAAAGTGTATATACACAGGGCCGGCGCAACTGGTACGGCTACTACGGCCATGGGGCCCGTACCACTTTTTGACTATGGGGTTAAAAAATTAAAATGTCACTAACATGGCATCAACCAAAGATATGATAACCTTAACTAAATATTATTATTCTAACAGTGGTAAATGTAACATTGGCCCCCTTACAGAGAATTTCGTTCACAATTTCCTTCAAACTAAGCTTCATTATCTGATACTATGCTCGAAGTCGCCATGATGTCTATTGCGCAACTTCTAAGACGCCGATTTTGAATGCCGAGACTATAAGAAATTAGGCTGAAATTCGTGCGCTGAAGCTTCGTCGAAAGCGATAACTTCAGCGAAGGCTCTTCTGAACCTAAAAAGACGCCATTACCACGTGAAACAGTAAAATTAATACAGATATGCCTCATCCATTTTTATATACACACATGCCTAATAATTTTAGTTTTATTATTGTTATAGAAATAGAAGGGCGGTCAGAAATTTTAGCAGGGCGGGGCGCCCTGCTAAAATGGCCTGGGGGAAACACTGCCCCTCACCTAATATGTACATGTACGTATGAATTTTGTATGCGTACAGTAACTGTCCAAGTTTTATTTATTGTAGGAAGAGCACTCGGATGTAGAAGTGTTGAGGGCTCCACTTGTGCTAGCAATGATCAACCTCTTACAGTCTCTACCAGAGGAATCGTTGCACAGTCATCTACCAGGGTATGTATCATGAGCTCTAGCCGTTATAACTACTACAATTTAGTGTCACCCATAACCCTATATTGATATCGTACAGTACCATGCTGTTGCACATTATACTGTCAGCACTCCACAACCTTGGTGTATCATAAGACAAAACCACATATGTACAGCTGCTTCCCCCCCCCCCCCCCCCCAAATTTGGGACCTACTGTGTGGTGTACTCTTGGCATTTAACACAGGCTTAGTTCACGATAACCACCCTCTTCATGGCAGTGTAGAATCCATCTGTAGGACTGGGAGATCACTTTTTGCATGTGTACATATGTACGTATGTATGTTTGGATTTTTTTGCCTGTTTTACTGTAGAATTTTGCTGAAAATTTGTACTCAACTTAAAAGTAGAGCCAAAGAGACAAGGGATATGGCAAGGGACACATTGGTCAAGCTGGCACAGTCACTTGGACCTAGTTATGTACCGTACATTGTTAAAGACATGAAGGAGACGTTGACAAAAGGTTATCAGGTGAGTATGTACACATGTACATGTGTAGGTCCCTATGCAAATGTGTAGGAGTTTCCTGCAGTATTCTGCTGACTGTGTGGAATGCCACTGGCTATGTACAGTAGAACCTCTTTATAAAGGACACATTGGGACCAGCTAATTTGTCCACTGTAGAGAGGTTGTCCACTCTTCAGAGGTGAATGATGTATTAGCACTATAGGTAAATCTAATTTTGGTCCCTCAGAGAGTGTCCTTTGTATGGAGGTGCTTTCTATAGTGTCTTTTATTCGGAGTGTCCTTTAATAGAGGTCTTACGGTAATTTCTTATGCTAATTCCTCTATATTGCTATCACATGGGTTAGCTAGATTTGGTGTTGTTTGGGGGGCTGGGAACATCTTTCCCATATACATACGTCCATGAATTTGCAATAAAGATATTGGCCTAATCATTTTCCCATCTTGTTCATTAATATTCCAAAACTTAGATAAGGTTCGTACGTGCACACAGTAGGTACAGATACACACAGTAGGTGGTCATGCTTAGTACAGTGTGCACGTGTATTGAATATTGTACAAATGTACAGTATGTTATTTTTTAATACTGTGAATCCATTGTGATCATCACTGTCAGGGATTATACATTCATATGTGTATAAGGTGTGGTATTATATGTATGTACAGTAATGTATGTACTATAATTTGATTTGTTGCAGATACATGTACTAGCCTACAGCATACATGCTCTGCTGAATGGACTATCACAACACCTGAATCCAGGAGATTTGGATCCTTGTTTGGAGGATTTCTGTACTATTGTCACTAATGACTTATTTGGAACTCCTTCTGAGGAGAGAGACACACCTGAAGCTGTCAAGAAGTTACCCGAAGCTAAGACAACGAAAGGTTATGAAACTCTGGAACTAATGGTATCCAAGTTGAGTCCCAAAGTAGTACCTCATGTCATTGAATCACTGTTGAAGGTACGTACATATGGACACACTGTAGTTTACAATGTCCTCCCGGTACTGTACATTGATGTTATGGTTTGTCACATTGCAAGTGCAGATTCTCAAGAGCCAACCAACTGCTAAAGTAGCTAACCAGGTGTCAGAGGCTTTGAGGAGAGTGACTTTGGGAATTCTGGACAACAAAGGGTTTTCTGTTGAACACATTCTTGTGCTTGTCCATGGTCTGCTATCAGATTCAGTGCCTGAAATGACTAAGAAGCCCATGTATGGGGACAGATGGCAGTCTCGTTTGGCACGTTGACTCATTTTCCACATTATCTTCATGTAGGATGTCAGATCCAGAATCATCACTTGTTCAGAGGAAACCCAGCATTCTACTGCCCCCAGAGCCCAAAAGAGGAGGGCCAAAACCAGTTACACAACACAATGTCACTGCTCACATTGTAACAAACTTCGGTTTACAGGTATGTACGTACGTACATGTTAGCATGTGTGTTCACCAGTTGAGTGGTCTGTGTATTTATCCTTTACAGCTAACGGTTACCACATTGAGGAAGCACAAGCTACAGTCATCCACTGAGCTAGAAATGGTTGATCCCTTCATTCAGCTTCTTTTGACAACAATCAAGTCAAAATACACCAATGTATGCACTTTGTAGTGTCATGTTTACAGTTTTGTCTGTGCACTAACGGAAAACAAAGTTTCATGTTCCCATTGAGTGAAAATACATCATGTACTGTACATACATACATATACTGTATATACTCTGTGATGTTAGGATTGCTGTTGTACATACGTAGGTATGTAGGTGCATACATGAAAAACAGGGAGCAAATTTTCTGTTTCTGTTCAATGTTGTGTTGCTCACTTTCCTTCAATGCCCTTTTCTCCCATCATGTAGATTCTCTCCACAACTCTAAAATGCCTTCGTGAGCTCTTGTCCTACCCTCTACCTGCAATGGACAGCCATTTGTCTGATTTTGTTCAAGAGCTCTTCTCTATACTTGGTAAATATGCCAAGCACGGTGCAGCCATTGGTCCTAATCAGGAATTAGTGGGAACAGCCTTCAGAACTATGACTGCCATCATCAATACCAGTGAGAAGGTTGAATTATCGGAAGACCAGCTACAGGTTGAGACAAAATTTATATCATTTTACGATGTGTACCTGTTTACCTACATGTTCTGTTTGATAGTTACTTCTGACCTTTGTCGAAGAGGATATCCATGACCCTCAAAGACAATCAACTGCCTTCCCGTTATTAAAGGTATTCTGATAACCTGTTTATTGTTATATTTATTGTAGATTTTTCAAAGTTAGGACCATTACTCTTCTGATGTAGCTGCAGTCTGTACTATGTAGCCTTGTTGTATGTATGTAACCTGTTGATTTATGACTTGAAACCATACATATGTACTAGCACATTGTACTTGTACAGCAACAGCGTTTGCATCCATACATTAGTACACTTGGCTCAGCTGTATTTGATTTTCTGTTGTTAATTCCTGATGTAAAGGCAATTATTGCAAGGAAGCTGTCAGTTTCAGAAATTCACGATGTTATGGAGCGAATCATCCAGCTATCAATTGTATCTGACTCAGAGTCAGTCAAGAGTCAATGCCGTCTTGTGAGTGAATGTGTATGTGCCTTTGTGAGTAAACGTGTACAAGCATGTGTGTATGTGTCCTTGTGAGAAAAATTTGTACCACCCTGTTTGTACCTTGTGGGTGAATATGTACACACCTGTGTACGTATGTGTATGTGTGTGCATGCGTGTATGTGTGGCTACGTGTGTGTTGCTGTGTGTGTGTGTGTGTGTGTGTGTGTGTGTGTGTGTGTGTGTGTGTGTGTGTGTGTGTGTGTGTGTGTGTGCATGCGTGCATGTGTGGCTGCGTGTGTGTTGCTGTGTGTGTGTGTGTGTGTGTGTGTGTGTGTGTGTGTGTGTGTGTACATGTGCGTGTGCATGTGCATGTGTGTTGGTGTGTGTGTGTGTGTGTGTGTGTGTGTGTATGTGTGTGTGCCCTTTGTGAGTACATTTGTACAAGTCTGTGTGTCCTTGTGCCCTTGTTCACACATGCTCTTCCCCTATCTCAGGTTATCTGTCAATTTCTCCTGGACTATCCCCTGGGTAAGAAGATTTATAAGTACCTGGCCACCATTGTATCCAATCTAAAGTGAGTTGTGTGTGTTACTCAAACAATAACTAATTTTGTTTGGTTTTGAGAAGTCTTTGAAGTGCAATGTGTCATGTCCACAGTCATCATGTGTCTGCAGTTGGTAAACTGTATTTTGCTAGCTGAGCTTCTTTCCGACTGTACATGATGTACTTTTGGGTTCTCTCTGTATGTACCAAGCTATGATGAACAGAACGGCCGAGAGTCTGTGTTGGAGTTATGCAATTACATTTTTGCCAAATTCCCACCTGTAAGGATACGTGCACCATTCATGTTGGACGATGTGATGCCACACTTACAATCAACCTTTCTACTGACTGCAGCGGTTATTGCGCAAGCAAGCCACCTTCTTCTTTGTTCCATTGAGCTCTCAACTGGTAAACGATACTTCTCCTGTGTGTCGGGAAATGGCAGCTATGGCCATAAAGAAACTGTTTTCGAGGGTAAGTGTACTCCAGAGTTCGTGGCAATCCCTGTGTAGTGAATTCTCATTGATTTGCCGCAATTCATGCAGAAATGTACGTTACATTAACGAATTTGGCAGATTGTCGACAGTTTTGTACTATGTACACAAATGAATGCATGTTCAAAAGTGTTGGTGGATAAGGGTTACAAGATGAATCAATGGTAGGGTGGAGCAAATTTACTGTACTTGGACTGACCACTTCCATGTAATCGAAAAAGTGATGTTTGGGGACAATACAGTGTGGTTAAGCCTTGTATAATACGTATACTGATACCTGAAACCTGCACACCTGCCCTGCTCTTTATGTAGCTCGATGGATCCAAGAGAAGTGAATTAGCTGATTTTGTTTCTTTGTGGTTCAAAGCCAGAAAGGTGGGTTCAATTGTCAATCTGTTACCTGTATTATAACGTCATGTCCAATGTCCTATCCATCCTGTCACAGTTGCTTCATCGTCAAATTGCTGTCCATGTTTTGGGTCTTTTTGTTGAAGTGGAAATGGAAGCATTTAGTAAGAGATTGGCACTTTTTTTACCATTGCTCCTTCGATGTTTGGATGTTATTGATAATGACACTGGTACTGGAAATGATGATGGTTTTGTTGGAGATGATGAAGGGGGTGATGGCGATCCTGAGAATAAAAGTCTAGAGAAGGAAATTGAAGAATTGGATGGTGATAGCGAGGATGATACTCCTGGAAGGAATGTATCTAATGACACAGATATTCAAGGAAGGACTGTTCTCTGTGATCATTTGTTATTTACAACTCTTTCTTGCTTTGGAAAAGTGCTTCTTTCATGTCACTCTGTGTTCGGGGACCCCTCATTCAATGAAGTATTGGATTGTCTTTGGAGTAAGTTGCATTTTCTGTATCTTTTTAGAGATGTAATCACTTTGCACATTTTGCCCTGTAGATAAAGCTGAAGAGTTCTTACTCCACCCTCACATATGGGTGAGATTGTCTGCATGTAAGCTGTTTGGATTGCTTTTTGCCGCTTACCCACCAACAGAGGTTGCAGTGTCTGCAGACACTATTCCTTGTAGATACCTTACTTCAGACCCACTAACTAGGGTGAGTTATGGTCTCACAGGGACAACACTTCAGTAGCACACTTGTGAAAACAAACTGGCTATGTTAGGTTACAGTATGATGATACATACATATGGTACTGCATGTACAGTATCTTAATGTATAGATAACGAAGTAATTGTGTGTGGATGAAATGTGAGGAGTTTATGGTGTGTTGTGTGGTGGTCCATGTGTTCACAGTATGTGCGTATAGTACAGTCAAACCTGCTTAGTGAGTACTGTTAAGGGTTGGGCTGTATGTGTTAGCAAGGTACAGTCCAGTTCATGAGTATTGGTTGTACAGGCACATATGTACATGAACGATGTACATACACCTCTTATATGTATTTTGTGTGTGTGTGTGCATAGTACCCCTGTTGGCTGGAAGACTTACAAGCATAACTGAGATTATCTAACCCGAGATTCTTCCCAAGATTTGTCAAGGGAGAGCTCCAGTAATTTGCACATTGGGCAACAGGTCAAATCCACGCCTCCTGCCATTCTGTACTTGAAGTTATGGGAAATTGTGGATTCCAATGTACTGCGAGCTAAACATACTGTATTATCCTTAGATAAATAGCTGCAACTGATCAATGGTAAGGTGGTAATCCTCAAATTGTATAGAATATTGGCCAAATGAAGTTGTAGCACTACATTTTGAAGATATAGCCGGTCACTGTGTCTTGAGATAGCTGGGGAGTAGCTGCTAGCCCCTCCTGCCTTGTGAACGCTTGTTACAGTGGAACCAAGCGTGCAACCTTAAACATCGATTCATGTATTAACTGTATTTTTGCACAATATACATACATGACTATTGTTCCAATTCTTGTACTCTGTTGTCTAGGTTTCCAGTCTGTCCAATAAGTTTTATAAAATTTTGAAAGTCAGACCAATCCACCCAGAAATTGGTGATCAGGTAAGCAAATATGCATAGAATGCAAAAGGAAACACTTTGTGCTTTCATGATACAGGTTGATATCACTGTACTGCAGGTTGTCAAAAACTTGGTGTTTTGTGCTCGCGTGATTCACCATCATCAGTGTGTTACTGCTGCTGATGACGCTGACCATTTGAGGATATTGATGATGAAAATGGATAAACTGGCCAGACTCGAGTCTGGTAATCATCCCAAGGAATCCTCAAAGGTACTTGTTGCCGTTGTACCATCACTACAATGTCCTGGCTGTGTCACATCTGAATACTTCCACGAGATCTACAGTACTGTTCATTATGGACCTTGTTACGTGCTATCATGTGTGTGGAAATCTGTTGTTCGTCTTATAGAGGTTATGTGTGTACAAGTGGGTAGGAGCTCTAGCTGTCAACTTTGATCCAAAAACAGCTGAGAACTATCTGGATTTGTTACTGAAGCCTATTTACCGTGAGCTGTCCCAAGAGCAGAAGGTAGCTGGTGAGTTGTTGTTTGTTACATACAAAACTGACACAACATCACTTTGTTGGTTCACTTCAATGGCTGCACTATTTGCAGTAGCATTGTATGACCTTGTAGATATACTTACACTTGACAAACACAGAGAACCCCATCATGACTAGTACGTATTGGTACGTATGTTGTGTGCTGTGCTCTGGAGTATTGCTTTACATATGTACATATGTAGGGTTTTGTAAAGCTGTAGATTGTGATACATTCTGAATGACATAGTGTTGCAGTGTGAGGTACCTAGCAACTGTACTACAGTGTGGGGTACCTGGGAACTGTACTTCAGTGTGGGGTACCTGGGAACTGTACTTCAGTGTGGGGTACCTGGGAACTGTACTTCAGTGTGAGGTACTTGGGAACCGACCAGACAACTGTACTGCAATGAGTGAAGGCTCATGTCAAGTAATGAGTTGATTGTTCTCATGTAGATACCGATTGCTTCAAGGTAGCAGAAGAAGTTGCTGATGTCATAGGCAAGGTGTTTGGGAGGGATACAGTGGCAAGGGTTCACGCCAACATTCAGAAAGAGCTGTCCTCCATCAAAGAGAGGAGGAAAAGGAAACTTGCCATTGATGTGAGTTGGCTTTACAAAGTTGTCTCTGCTCAGAGTCTGCTGATAGCATTGACAAATACATGTACTTATACACAGGCGGTGGTCAACCCGGAAATAACAGCCAGACGGAAGATAAGGAAAAACATTCGAAAGAAAATACAAAGGAAGGCCAAGACCAGGAGAAGGTTTTAACCCTACATGATATTATGCAACAATATTACAGTAATAATAGAATGCAATGTTACATTGGAGATCTGAACTGTGTTAGCAGTGAATTACAATTTTTAATATTTTCAATATTTATTCTACTCAAATGTGGACAAGACTCTCAACTATGATGGAGAGTTGATCTCATGTAGTTCATGTAGATCTAGGTGCCTGCACTCCAAACCAAACTAAACGCTTCTGGATAGCCAAAATGAGGCCCACTGTCCAGTTCTGAATCTTCAATTTTCCTAATAATAATTTATTATAGTAAAAGAAAAGTAATTGACTAATTTGTCACTGCAGTGTCATGACAATGGTCATTAATTATAATCGGTTATACTCTACAATATCATACATCAGATTTAGAACTGTCTATACATAATTATTATGTGTAATAATTTCAATTGTGAATAATTGAAACAAAAATATTATTGTTTTTTTATTAATTATGTTCAGTGTACTTAGCTTGTGTTTTTATATCATGTAGATGTGAAATGAATGTAGAATTCAAATCATTATTATTAAATACTTATTATAATTCAAACAGTGTATGAACTTAGCACATATTACACGACTGGACCTGCACATCCCACCATGGCCAAGTGCATGTGGTTCTGTAATGTTGGCTCACACGTATGTTGGTATATGTAATATTATTCATAGTTGTACCGTGCACGACACGTGGGTATTTTCTCTAGCTGATGTATTCGGGTGTATAATGATATTTATATTCACTAATAATACACCTCTTCAAGATAGTGTGGGGTAGCCGACCCTTAATTGATCCATATTATAATAACAGTCTTGAAAACTAAACGTGGACGGTTAAGCCTATAACTTGAAAACTTGACAGAAAAGGCGCTAGATCGAGAGCGAAACAAAATGTATACATCCGAAGGCGTAGCCTGCGGATGTCTTACATCACGGCACAAGACTGACTATGCAATGGGAGCGGCGGAAGGAATATGGTTGCGCTAAACCTTCCGTTCCCATTGTATAACAACATCATAGATATTCATGCTTATATTTATCTATAGAGTCTACGTAGCTACAAGCAGAGCGCACCATTGAAGATGTCTCGATTATTAGTGATAGTGTGTCTAAGTTTGCGAATGACAGTGGCACTGGCAGTTAACGTCGGTTGTTCTGAAGACAGCTTGGAAGAGGCCGCGAATCTGGCTTGTCGTGTGGCTACCTGTAGTACTGTTGAGGTGAGTAGCTATAGAAGATCGAGCATAATATATTTGTTTCGTCATTTACTCACAAGTATTCATGGCCAGTGACCCAGAAGGACAACGAATTCTAACTGACGATATCCGGCCGGTCATGCACGTCAACAATTATAAGTACCGCCCGTTCAAGCCCTCTAGAGCTACTGCGGATTCTCTACATAGCTCACTAAAAGCCACGTTTATAAGCTTGTCTTTCAGATTTTCGATCACCCACGAATTACGTATAATCGTTAAAGTTATTCTTCCATCTCATGCAATCCAATCCACCGGTGTCACGGTGAATATTCTAGCTGATGGCTAGAGCATCTATGGCTAGAGTAAGGGACAAGGCTGGAAACCTCCATTATAGCGGTCTTCTAGTACGTATTTTAACGGGTAATAGATGGTGTCTTCACCCACGCATGTAACCCTATCATTCGTTGCCAAATTCACCGAGGTGAGTGTTGGGGGATATGCCTTACTCAGCGATACAAACTCGGGGATGCCAATATCGCTAGGGAATTTTACTCGCGAAGGTGTCATAAACGGGGGGGGGGGGGGGGGGTCAAATTCACCGCGACACCGGCCGTTGAAATTCTGTGTAATAGCCAGACTTACGATGAGGTGGTTCACATAGAATATTAATAATAAGAAATTTCAAATTCCTTTCTTATGTACAGACCAAGTATCATTTTGCATATTAACATGTATACATGAACCTCCATGGACTGTAATTAAAGAATTTGTAATAGATGTGTGCTAATACATTTCATCGAACCAACACAAAGTGAAATTTATTTGTCTTGTGGCATGTATGAACCACATAACAAACTATCAGCTTCAAGTCTCTTGGATAAATGCAATGAGTGCATAAAGTCCATAAAATACTTCATGTGTGTTAATTGTAATGAGGCTACATATGTGGTTATGGTAATAATGGAGTACAGTGGAACCTCTCTATTACAAACCTCTGAAATGTGAAAACCTCTGTAATAAGGACACCATTCTGTGTCCCAGTGTAGTACTGCCATGTATTAAATGACCTCTGAATTGAGGAAACCTCTGTAATAAGGACGCACGCATGCACACACACACACACACACACACACACACAGTCAAACTCATTCTTCAGAGACTAGGTCATTCCTTCATTATACCACTGTATACCCTTCAACTTCCCTTGAATTCCATCTATGTAGGAGCCTCAGTTTGTTGACTGTGTACAGCAATTGGCATCAAATTGTTCCATGACAGTGAGTTAATGCCAAGTATGTTGGCACATGTCAGTACACTTATCCCAACCTCTATTCTATTATTAATAATTACCTCCACCAATGGTTTCAGACTTATGATTCACCAACGGCTTTGGAGTACAAGTTGGAATTCAAGTCAAACCACCCGAAACTGATTATCGATGATCTTAACAGTACATTATTCAGTGATGAAGCCATACTCTGCTCTTCTAATTTGACCTTTATTGATCTTAATGGGAGCTTTGTGTTATTAATTGTCAAGGTGAATTCGGGAACAATGGACACAGCTTATTGGACAATCGTAAGTCAATGAGATTAACTTGCATGCAGTGTACATATATTACATCCCCCAGGTACACTGTCTTTCTAATGTGTACATAGGTTGGCAGCAAAGAAGTAACGTTAAGCTTCCTTCCTGCTTGCAAGACATGTTTTAATATTTCAGTGGCAATCTTTAAAGATGGGATTTCTGAAAATGAATTCAGAGCAGTGAACAATGTAGTCGGTATGTCCTTGTTATACACTCTACACCAGCTTGCTCCACAGAATAATCTAGTAAATCTATCTTGAATAGTACATACATATACCTAGCAGCACCTACCATTGTGGATATTATGCATAATACACAATATCTTAATTCCACCCATGTAAATTTGATGGGAAATACACTGGCATTCAGCTCTTAAAATTGCCAATTCGCCAATTTAAATTCCTTTCCAATATTACCAATATTGTTATGTAGGTGGATCGGAGAAGTAAGTGGTGACACAATTTGACCTATACCTTCAATTTTTTTGAAAATTTCACAAAATAGCAAGACAAACATCACTGAAAATGAGCACACCTGCATACATATGTATGTGTGTACTATGTACATATACATATGTACATAGTACATAGTACATAGTACATGTACATATTATGTATTATAGACACAATCACCTGAAACATCATGATACAGTTTTATAGCAGCTGATGAAAATATAATATACGTCCAAATATGTTGGAAGCAAAGCTTGTTTATTGGACTACTCTGAACATACATAACTGTAATATACCACTTGATAACTTGTACCAATATTCATAATAATACCTACATGTGTTTATAATATGTTCATATAAACATTAACATTCACCAATGTAATATACGAAATATATGAATATTTTAAATCCAATACAAGATTCTAAGACGACCAGTCTTATCCAGGATTTATTCTCAGTGTCTTCTTTCCAACGTAGAAACAGGAAATGGTCCCACATATAACCTCAGCAATATGGACGGGGAAATCTTATACAATCCATCAACATACTGTTTCACTGAATTACGTCTGAAGTGGAGCATTCCAGAGGAGTACAAAAATGTGTATTCTTCATCTGTGGAGAAATTTCATATACGTTGTAATGTTTTTAATTGTACCGGTGATTTGTTTTCTTACGAACACACTAAATACAATCATGTGAGTTAATTATCATAAACATGTATATGTATATGACAGTGTTTATGCTTTAATTTTCAGACTGGTATAATTTGTTACCTTTGACAAGACCATTAGGGAGGTTAATCCAAGTGTAACATCTAAGGCCATCTTTGTAGTCACATACGTATGTACTATTATAACCGTGTGACTATACACACTATTACAGTAATATACATAATATTTTATAGAAGTTTACACAATTTTAGTGTACACAGGTCGTTCCCAGAGTGTGTATGTGTATACACATACATACACATTCATATATACGTATGTGTAATAATACGTTTATTCACATTTATTCTGCACAGAATGATCAACTTGATTTTGTGCATATTGACTCAATCAATTGGAAACCACAGAATGTATCAAATTCAAACTACACATGCAAGGTTTGAGTACTTATAAAGATTTCCGGTAATAATGGATTAATATACGTACACAATATATTTGAGATTCATCATTTTGTTCTACAGATTGTGGTTACACATCATGATGACTGTGTAAAAAAATGCTTCAGACTCGACACGAGGAAATTTCCAATCAGTGTTGATGCAAGTGGTTAGTTCATTTCTAGTTTTTTAACCAGTACACTTTGTATTCCAATCAAATATTGTATTTGAAGTTGCCGATGTAACAATCTTTTAAAACTTATATTTTCAGGCAGATCTCCTGGGAGAGTTGACAATGTTACTATCATTCCTCATGGACTTTGTTTTAACATATCATGGCTAGAACCTTCCATAACCAATGGTAAAATAACTGGATACACAGTTGAAGTAGCTGAGGAGGTGAATGCAACGAATGAAACATCACATCATGAACAACTATCCAGTCAGTCAGTGAGTTAGTTGTGAAAACTTACAGTATCTGTACATATGGAGGACTATAGAATGTATGTGTATTGAAGTTGACATTGTTTTGTATGGTATATTATGTTGCTGTTTATTTTCCTAGGAAAACAAATGGCACTACTGCTGCAGGCACTGTAGAATCACTGATCGCCTCCTATTGTTTGTAAATGTCTTAGCGAGAAATGAATACGACATAAGTGAATACGGGAGGACAGCCATATATGGTATGTGTGTAGGTGTTGTGGTACTTAATTTGGCCCACTTGCATGTTCCTTGACCTATGATTATGGATTTATGTAAATATTGTTGTAAATGAGTGTTGTTTGTTATTATCAAAAGCATCTATTTACATCCATATCATTGTACAGAGTACACTAAACAGCCTACAGTGTCATCAGCAACACAATTACAAGTGGTATTAGGCATCTCACTTTCTGTGCTAGCTGTGCTAGCGACATTACTGCTCATATCGATTGCCGGGATTTTGATCAAGGTAAGTTACGTCAATAACTTTGACACGCTAGCAGTCAATACTATTAATTCTAAGTCTTAGCAATTGAGAAATGAACATAAGAGAGAGTGCATTTTTCTGCATGGACTATGATAAATAGGTTATATGACTAGGATTCAGAATGTGTATGTTAATTAAGTTTTCTATTCAAACGACACATTTAAATTTGCAGATAAATAGAAGAAGAAATGCCAAAAGCAAAGTCAATTTATTGTTACAAGAGGGATGTAGCCATCCATATTTTCAGAAGAATCCACCCTTGCCAACAGACAGATGGACCATTTCTATGAGCTCATTCGACCCCGATAGCTTCCACCTCCTGGGAGAGGGGACATTCTCATCTGTGTACTTCTCTACCATACAGGGCCCATTGTCAACTCCCACAAACCTTGCCCATTACAAGAACTGTGTACAGCACCCACTGGCTGTGAAAATATGTAAGGGTATGTACATTTTACCGATTGAAAGTGGTGGATTTGTGTGCTGTATGAATACTGGTCATTCATGAAGCAGGTTATATACATGTTCCCCATTCACATGTACACATACATACAATAAATATGTGCTATAAATACCGATATAAATGATGTCACTGTACTTAGAAGGCATTATACACTACCTTCCAAAAGCAAGTTGATGGTTATGTTCTTTGTGGAATTTTTGACAACTTTTCCTTGAATGTCTGGTGACTGTCATTTTGAAAAAATAAGTAGCTATTTGCTTTCTTATGGAAATTTGTGGTGAGGAGTGGATTAAGTTGTTAAATTCTCCACCCACCTCGATTGATGTTTACCTGGACAGACCCCACTACTTCCCACTTCACATGCATGTCATCACCAATCAAGCTTACAAGCATCCACAGCAACTGTTATACTGTATTTTTGTTGAAGATGGTATTTACATGCCATTCTACAGAAACATCCACTGAGAACGAAATAATTGCCTTTGAAAATGAATGCGAAATTTATAAACACTTATCCGTTAAGTACTGTCCATATGTCCTTCAACTTGTGGGCTTGCAACTACAGACCACCCCACCCATGATAGCTATGGAGCTTGCGCATTGTGGGAACCTCCTGGATATTCTCCAAAACAGTACACTCGTCGTAAGTACATGTACACACACAGCGTCACAATGTACACTATATTGTTTCACTCATGAATTCATTTGAAGGAAAAGTTGGATATTGACAAGGATTCCTACTACCCAAAAAATCTCACAGAACAGGTAATACCCCATAGGTGTAAGGGTTAGCAATAATTTCTTCTTATAACTTGCGTTTAATGATTTTGATATTAATATTATACTTATGCCTATATACATAGTTACAGAAGAAAGAAAAACGAATAACTTTGTCTGAATTTGAAAGGAAATGTGAAGAGAACATTAACTCCTATGTTCTTCTGAAAGAAGGATACAAGTTGCAAACAATTGAAACAAATGATGTGATGATCGTGATTAAATCAAGTCACCTGATTAAGTTCATTATTCAGGTAACAAGAGGAATGGTAAGCAATGCTTGTTGAATTTCTCCTTGAAAGGTGGATTGTTATCTGATAGCCTGTTGTTTGGATGATTCAGGAGTTTCTCATATCTGAAGGTGTACTGCACAGGGATATTGCATGTCGTAACTTTGTACTAAGCAATGGAATTGTGAAGATCGCAGATTTTGGATTTGCATGTTTCTTGAACGACCAAAAATATGTCGAAGTAGATTTACCGGCAGATAGCAAGCCATTTCGATGGATGTCTCCAGAGGCTTTCAATCTGAACCGCTATAGCGAAGCATCTGAAGTGTGAGCGTACTACATACACACGTGCTATGTGTATTACAGGATTTGATGGTCTCAGATACACTCTTTACAGTTGGTCCTTTGGAATCTCAATGTGGGAGATATTCACCCAAGGTACGTGCATACAGTACCTATATATTGTACATTCATATTGTAACAGTACAGATGTGCAAAGCATTGACATTGGACCATAAATACCCAGGTACACATGGTCATGACTTCACAATGATAATAATAATTCCTAGATTTTTTATATATGTGTGTGTTACTTGTGACACTATAGGAATTTCAGTACAGAAAAGTCCTATACAGTAATATAAGTAATATTGACACTTAATGTAGGTCTAATGTTAAGATAATGTAGCTATATGCCCTATATATGCAAAATTAATGTGTACATACAGTTTGAGAAGGGTTTCTGTACTTTTCCCAAAGGAGGGTCAGGATCACTCATTTATCGCCTTGTAACTATGAACTTTCAAGCTGTAGAATATATTGAGAATTTAATGTATTACACACGAGGGAGATATCAGTTCCAGCAAGTACGAAAGTTCATCGAAACCTGTTGAATGTCCTTGTACCAAGGTTTACATTGAAACATGGATGTTTGATGCTGTTTCAGTAGCGTTTCAAGCCTCGTGAAACTGGCATTTCTTGTCTGCATTATGCTGAATGCTATTGGACTTCAGCAATAGACCTCCTGTTTATTGTGATATTCACATGTATCCTAGTATGTAATTTCGATCGAGTGTTTTTGTATTTATAGGATGCTTTCCTTATTATGGACTCTCTGATGCTGAAGTTTTGGAAGCCATTCAAAGCAGACAGGTTTTAGAGTGTCCAGAAATCTGTGATGAAAAAATGTTAGTAATGTCGTAATATTATTATACATACTGTATAATATAAAATATCATTACATTCTGTATACACATTATTACATTAGTAAGTTGATTAGGATTACAGCATACGAACATGTTGCAATGATTCACCTGTGTTGTTGTGTGCATGTTTACAGTTATGATGTCATGAAACAATGCTGGAGCATCAATCAAGCTGACAGACCAACTTTTGCAGCACTCACCAGGACTTTGGAAGGATTTATGTATGAGCTATACCCGTACATGGAGATAGCAGAAGAGAAATAGGACACTAGATCCCTGATTCCTATTTTCGGATCATTTGAATTCCCCTAAAAACCTTGGCATGCAGTAAACTTTTGCATATTATGTACGTAAAACGTGTGCGCATAAATTATACAAATGGGCACAAATATTATAAGGCATCATGCACTACAATTCACCCATTTATTTCATTAATCATTGTGGAATCTCATACAATGCTCTTGTTACCTATACAAACAAATGTGTAAAACCTAATGTAGCCCAACCTGTTGGTCAGCTGCTTGTCGGTACGTACACACCTGCACAGTTGTACATACATGATCTCAAGGGAGTGCAATGTCATTCTTATGAAAGGAGAAAACTGCTTTAACTATGGTAGAATACTGTGTACATCATGAAGCATACACCTTAAGGCAATAATTATTTGGCACTTACAAAACTCCAAACCAATATAGCACAGATGTATGAAGGCAAAGTGAATGTCAGTCATTATACGCTTCTAGTATATATCTCATACGATGTCTTTCATTTCTCAAATAATATTATTATACTCCATCCTGTTAAAAGGAGCTGATTGTGAAAACATCAGCCCAAGCACAACAGGATGTGACAGTCCGATATGCATACACATTAGAATTAGCTTATTGAGAAATGTATTACAATTTCAGCAAGCATCAATCCCCCATGGGCAAAGAATGTACATCAGATTTAATAAGTACTATATATGCCAAGTAAAACAATATGTACAGAGAAGTACGCACATGATGAAACAGGACAGAGAAGTATGTACTTCTCTGTCCTGCATGTTTCAAATGTAGTTGTTTCAAAAATTATTGTAGTTGTCTGTATACTATTTCAACATGTACTTCTCTGTATTTATTATTTCAACATATATACTATTTCAACATTTACGTATACTTGTCTGTATGGTTTCAAAATGAACTTCTTTGTAGTAGTACAGTTTCAACATGCACTTCTCTGTCTCATTTCAACATGGTACTTCTTTGTACAATTTCTACATGGTACTTCTCTGTACTACTTCAACATGTACTTCTCTGTACTATTTCAACATGGTGCTTCTCTGTACTATTTCAACATGGTACTTCTTTGTACTATTTCTACATGGTACTATACTTTTCAACATGCACTTCTCCTTACTACTCCAACATGTACTTCTCTGTATTATTTCAACATGGTACTTCTCCGTACTACTTCAACATGTACGTACGTACTTCTCTGTACTATTTCAACGTGGTACTTCTCTGTACTATTTCAACATATACTTCTCTGTATTATTTCAACATGGTACTTCTCTGTACTACTTCAACATGTACGTACTTCTCTGTACTATTTCAACATGGTACTTCTCTGTACTACTTCAACATGTACTTCTCTGTACTATTTCAACATGGTGCTTCTCTGTACTATTTCAACATGGTACTTCTTTGTACTATTTCTACATGGTACTATACTTTTCAACATGCACTTCTCCTTACTACTCCAACATGTACTTCTCTGTATTATTTCAACATGGTACTTCTCTGTACTACTTCAACATGTACGTACTTCTCTGTACTATTTCAACGTGGTACTTCTCTGTACTATTTCAACATGTACTTCTCTGTACTACTTCAACATGGTACTTCTCCGTACTGCTTCAAAATGCACTTGTCTGTATTGTTTGATATGTACTTCCTTTTACCGTTCGGTTAAGGCAAACACGTGGTAGTGCAGTTACACACGAGGACATGTGGACACACACATTCTTGGAATCAGGTAAAGTGAATACAGGGGAACACGATACTATATTAACATCGGGATCATAGGTGAACAAATGTAAGTACTTGTGAGTAAAAGTGAACACAAGATCACACGTGGACATAGGAGCACAGAGGCAAACACAGGTGCAGGTCTATCTAGGCTAGCACAAGAGAGCGTAGGTGCAGGGAAACACAGGTGCAGGTGAGCACAGGTGCAGGCGAGCACAGGTGTAGGTGAGCACAGATGTGTAAACATCAAAATAGGTGAAAACAGTGTACAGGTAAGTACTTGTAAATACTTTTTTTTTTTTTTTTTTTTTTTTTATAATAAATAAATCAATCAAACAACACGAAAGTATTTCTTAGTAAGTTTCTGTGAATCTGTTCAATCAAGATCAAGAAGGGGGATCTTGCATTCTGCATTTGCTATTGTGATGAGCTCAGGATTTGCTGGATGGTGTCTTGTTGATCTGGAACCTCTCAAACACATTATGGCTGATCTCAATAGGGAGAAATTTAGTCTACATCTTATCCAGTGTATTATGGTACTATATTGCTTCTCTTGCTTTTCGGCCAAGCATGATGCTAATCGTTTGTATACAACATTTGCTGTGGGCCCCATACCTCCTGCAGATGTGAAGACCAGTGGAGAAAATGATCCGTGCTCTACTTCTCTAATTCTTTCTTCGTATTGCCTTCGCTTCTCCATTTCTTGACCTCGGTAGCATTGGCTTATATTGGTGTTTTGGTGGCTTTGTGCAAAAGGGTTGAAAACCCGTACATCAAAAAATGCACGCTGCCTGTCCTTACTCCAAAAGTTCTCTGCTACGATATCCAGTCGTGCTCCGTCTTCTTTGTTGGCTGTCTTATGCTTAAACTGTTCACCTGTCACTGGCTGCAGCCCTGGTTCAATGCCTACACCATGACATACTTCACTCATCAGCTCTGCGGTTATATCTCTGATCTCGTTGTGGCGTATTGATGGATATCCGCCATGAGGACAGCTGAGTGCATGTTCAACTGTAAATCCTTTGCCACATATGCACTTGACAGGCAATAAATGTGGACGCCAGCCATACCGCAGACATATAGCATCTCTGAACGCCCCCTTGTGTAATGCAAACCCGTGTTCAGCAATTGGTAGAGTTGACAACCAGCTAGAAGCACCTTTTTCTGAACATACTATCATGGCTCTTTGCCAATCTTTTGGTAATCTCTCTTTGAGTGTTGCTGCAAGCTCCAGTTCTTCTTTCCTCTTCACATTGCGAATTTCACTTTTGGTTTTCAGTTGTTCTGAAATCACTCCAGCTTCATATTCGTTTGCTTGCTGCATGATGAGGGTAGTCAATGGGGAGGCTATCTTCTTGCTTGCGTCATAGTGTTTTCTTGCTTCACGGGTAGGGTTACTTATACCTAGACCGCCACTGCGTACCGGCATGGCCATAAGCTCTCTGATGACGTTACTGAAAGGATTTTGGCCTGTAATGGTTGGTAAAAAACGCTGCTGTATGACATCTTCAAGTGGTTGTAGAAGGTCTCCGATGTCTGGTGTTGTCCTTGCGAGATAGATCCATTTGTTTGAGAGACCATGGGTTAATGCAGCATATGCTGCATGAGGTTGAGTTGTTGCAATGTTTGAAAGTCGATCCAGTTCCTGAACCCAATTCTTGACCTTTAGTTGTACAAATTCCTTCACAAAGGATTGCGTACCCAAAGCTGCTCCAAGGTGTCTTTTTCCTTCTGTTGTGATGGATAGTCCAGTACCTTTGAATATGATGTTGGCTTCTTCAAGCTTACTGTCTTTAACTATTAAACAGGTCTTGGCTGAATTAGGCAAGTAACCATAGTCGGGACCAATAGTTGTAATGTTATCCCACCAAGATCGGAGATGGTTAAGGTTACCTCCTGCTGTTGCATCATCTGCGAACCATACTTGTCTTATTTTCTTATCCTTCAAGCGGTGAATGAGTGGTGAGGTGGCAATGGCATACATAGCCATTGCCAAGGGGTCTCCTTGGGTCGTACCTTCCTGGGATAATAGGGTTTCCCCTTCAATGAAAAGGTGAATGTCTTCACGGTAAGTGTTGACTAGGGCTTTGCTAATTGAGGGGCAGAGATAGCTGATGTTTCGCAATGCCACCTCGCGGTTCAGTGTGTTAAATGCGTTTGTAGCATCTACCAAAATGGTTCCATCTGTTTCTGGGTTTTCCAGTGTCTGACGCATTGCATGAATTGCAGCCTCACTTCCTGCAATATGACCGGCACATACCTGGAGTGGTCCAGCAGCCCTTTGGATGTCTTCTCTGAATGTTGTAGCAATGGCTTTTCCAATGATTCTTCTCATAGTCTCCCCTATACCAATGGGTCTTACCCCTGGACATTTGTCTAATGCAATAAGTCTGCATGCTACCAAAGCTGAAATACCGCCTGGGTCTACGTAGCTTGTGCACAGTCTTCTAGTGACAGCGGCTAATGCATCCCGGAGATCTGATGATGATGACTTGAATGAATTACAGAGACGCTTCCATGCAGCTGCATCGAGGCCTGATGGTCCTGCCACCCCATCCATTTTCAGTACGGTTCTGTTTATTAGGTCTCCATCTATTTCATCATAAAGAATTGGATGAGGGTTGATGGTAGGGCTTTCTGGTAAAAGGATAGCTGATTTTTTGGCGTCTTTCCTTGCTGGATGCTTCTTCTGTAGTTCTTCCTTCACTGTTAGCGAACATGGGTTCTTGGGATCAATTTTGGTGTCTAGAGAGAGTGGACCAGTGCTGTAATCTTCAGTGATAAGGCGGAGGGCTGCCCTTACTCTCCCTTGCATCATCATTTTGGCGAAGATGGAAGATAACTGTTTGGTCTTGCCTTTTTGAGTTCCAATAGCTTTCTTCAGTTTATGTTGGATGGTTCTGCTCTCAAATAACAATTCTTCTAGGTTACCTTTTACCCATAGCTGAAGTCGTCGTTCCAAGAGTGATACATGATCTTTTGCTTTGGATTTGGCATTTGGTTTTTGCAAGAGTAAAGCTGGCATGACCATGGCTGCCTTCAGTGCAATTCTTTCAAGAGAGGACTTGTCTGCATAGGCTCTTAGTAATCGAGTAAGCTCATTAGTGAAAAATTTTCCTGTCTTTCCGGAAGGGATTTTGAACAGATTTCGCTTCCACCGTGTTATTTCGGAATAACACTCATCTATAGATGTACAGAAGGCTCTCCCATCTAGATCTCCCCAGGAAAAATTGGGTGCAGACATGGCTTCATAGTCAGGAAGGTCTTCCACTGCCGATTCATCAGAGTTGGATGATAGTGACATTAAATCGAGCTGGGCAGGATTATGAGTGGTATCTTGTGACTGGATTGAGTGTAATGATGATTGAGAGCTGTGTAGGTTATGCAAATTATGTGAGGTACAATTGTGTGGAGTAAAATTACTTGGTGAGTTAATTGGTGATTCTAAGTGAGTATGATGGGATAAAGTGGGAAACGCTGGTGAAAATAAATTAGGTGAGATAGCACAGTGACTCTTTGGAGATTTACAATCTGAAAAATTTGTTGGATTTGGTGAGAAAATTTTGAGGTTACAAAGATTTGATGAACCAGTGTGGGTAGAGGAAATGAAAGGGGAGCTGCTACAAAGATTTGATGGGGAAATGTGATTTGTGAGATTTTCAACATGAGTGGATAATAAAGTGTGAGGGATCTGTGACGTACAAGAATTATTTGTAAATAAAGTGGGGTGATCTGGTGATTCGGTGGCTAATAAATCAGGTGAGTTAACAATTTTTGGTGATTTACATTGTGAAGAAATAGTGGGATTTGCTGAAGACATATTGTTACAATGATCAGATGAAACAGAATGGGTTGAGGAGACAAAGGGAGAGTTGTTACAAAGATTAGATGGAGAAACATGATTTGTGGAATTTTTAGCGTGATTGGGAGACATCTGCGACATACAAGTAGATGATGTGGTATTTTGTGTGCTAGAATTAATAGAGGATGTAGTCGGTGGAATGCTCACTCGATTCTTACATTGGTCTTTCTTTAGAGGTAGGCAATTGGTGCAGGCTTTCCCTGATTTGCGACATTTGCAATTTATACAGCGCCCATTGCCGTTACATCGGCAGCAAACTGGCATTGCAGTCGTCAAGTCGTCAAGAAGTCGATCAGAGATTCGAGAGATTTAGGAGATCTGAAGTTTATTCAACGATTCTTCTAAGATCCGCGGCGTAATTCAAATCCCGCGCCATCAGCCATCCGCCATCTTGTCTGATTATAGTAACATGTCAATAGTAATTGTTGTTTGGTTTGCAGTAAAGAGCCAATCAACCAATTGCCAGTTGTACTTGTAAATACACAGGGAAAACAGATGAATAGGGTGGATACAGGTGAACGCAAATTGACACAGGTAAAATTGGTAAAGAACCACAGGTGAACTGCTGGTGGATACGGATAGAGGTAATTTCTAGCTGAACATGGTCCTTTGGAACACAAACACAAATAATTCAACACAAATACAGGAAAAATAGGTGAACATGTGAACATGACAATAATATAGATGGATGTAGGTGAACACTTTTATAGAGCTGAACACATTCCAATGCACTGAAGAAAACACAGGTGAATTCAGGGAAAAAAGTGAATACAAGTGTGAATCAACACAGGTATAGGTGAGTACAGTTGAATACATGATCTCAGGAGAATATAAGTACTTATGTTCATGTACAACTTTTATTACTTTACATAATGTATGATATACATAATATGTATATGTACATACTGTCATCTTTAGCATAATCGTCCATGTATAAAATGAATATAGTATAGCTGAGCTGGTAAGGTTACTGTAGCAGATATATGTACGTATTATGTAATATTGCTAACAAATGCAATGATGAAGATAACTTAAAAAAAACAGTCAAACTCGTGAATAATAATACTTATGAATCCTGGATTCAATAAAACATGAGTATAAAGCTCAGGTGCCTGATTTTACAGAATAGTCACCTAAACAAAATGCTGCGGGGTCAAGATGGCCCAGACCTCTGTGCTATTTGTGCTTTTCCATTTCGTCATAACATATGGGACAATACCTGCAACACATTGGGGACAAAAATATCTCAATTATGAAATCTTCCACAAGTAGTAAACTGTAAACAGTTTACAGTTTGTTTGTAGTTTGTAACAAACACCCATTGCTTGCATTCCTCATATACCACCTATGAACTTTAGCCCTGTAATCCACCTTTAGATGTGATAGTAACGCACCTTTGGACAAATAAAATTTACAGCCAGCCAATTTTACTGAATTTTAAAAGGATATTTTGAGCAGAACATGTAGCAATCACAAATGATTTATAAAATGGCCTAATCATGTACGTAGGTCTTTGTCAATTTGTTTGATAAAAACAAAGACCCACAAGGTCAAAACGCCTCATGAATTATTCATGATATGTATTCTGGTCAAAATATTCTCGCTTGAAATTCTTTGCTGTTGCTATGACCCTCACCACGCATTGTACGGACACAGATAGGTATCATGCAGTGCCGGGTAGCAGTAGCATGAAAAGTTGGCCATTCATCACTTTCTGAATGAATAAGGAAACGACTGATCCAAAATTGATTGGATCGGATATTTGACCAAGTGATATTTGCTAACATTATTCAAGTCAAAGAGTTAAAAAATAGCTGATCTTTTATCAGGAATAAATTATAAACAAGGAATACGAATTTTGATATTGAAAATTCACATATAGCAAGTCAGTTATTGTACATCCGAGTATGGATTGGCTCTTTACTGCATTTTCCCTTGGGTGCTTCAGGGACTTGAACAATAAATATGCCAATACATACTTGGTATAACATAGCTATTACATACATGTATGTATGCATCATATAGGCTTCACATACCATTTCCCTTTAGGCTTTGCTGTTAACCCAACACACTGGAAGTGGAACCACTCAATAGGACACTGCACAGATAAAATAGGGAGTTCCCATCCATGAAAATTAGGCAAATGCAGGGTATGCTATAACCTCACTTCTGAATTGTCACATCCAATCATCTCCCCAAAGGATACCTAAGAATATAAGATAGAAGAGGCCAATGAAACTACCAACACACAAGTTATGATCTTGAAAATAGAAGATAGGGGTATTTGGAATGCTCTCCTCTGTAGACATGTGATAACAAGCTTATGTAGGTGTTTGGGTTTGAACTGTGCTGTACTTATATCTTGGTGCAGACATAACCTTTTGGAGTGATCCAAAGTGTGTCTTATTTTATATTCTGAGAAACTTTAACCCTATTTATACCATTCTCATCTTCCGTGAAGGTTCATCTAAGCCTAAAATAGACGCCCAAGTAATTAGAGTGCGGGGGCAGCAGCCCCACGAGGTTTCAACTCGAATTACTTGTTCTTCTGCATGGTGTGGTACTTAGGTAAATACATACAGAAGTGTTGAAAAGGACGCTTTACTCTCATTTTGTTTATGTACTTACCCAATCATGGTTCACGTCTCAGTTACTTTGAAGTGTGGAAGCACTATCCAATTTACTTCAAGTTGAAACCTGATTAATGCGTTAACATGCAAATGTGTCAAGGCACTTATGTATAAAATCGATTTAGGTAATCACATAATAGTAATGGTTAAAAAACAATTAAGAGATGCTTGAATGTTTTAGTGTAACTGAGGCTTGAACCAAGGTTAGGTAAATGAGTAAATAAGATTGAGAGTAAACTGCTTTTTCTAACATTTCAATGGTGGATTCATGTATTTGCCATCCATCAAATAATAAACATCAATAAGTCAGATGATCAGATATTACATCTGTTAAATTGTCCCCAGGGTTTGTTCCAGGTACATAAGCAGAATATAGAAAATAAAGATGTTGGAATGCTTCACTAGACACAAAATACCAGATGACCATCACCTGTAGTGCCTTGTCCATCTCACATTCACTCACCTGATGACACAAGCAATACGTTGGCTCGTTGGGATCCACAGGCATGTCCAAGACATCGTGTGCCGGATCAGTGAATGTTCCCAGGGGTGGTGGGGTCGTAATCCCTGAAGGTCTGAACATCACAAACACTGTGCATTATAGTAACCATGTATGAGTGCATTAGCCACATTAGTCACTAGTATGAAGTACTTTGGAAGCTGTCCTCTGCTACTCTTCCGTCGTCCAGTCTTAGCAACAGAATCACTGCTAGGGTCAGGATTGTCTAGAGCGGTAGGACATGATTTGGTTATGTGCCCACCACAAAATACAGGATTTGAAGATCATTGTGCATACCTTCAATGTCTAAATCAGCTGTGGACATCACAGGTCCAGGACAATCAATTTGCGGGAACAATACAAAAATTATAGAATTGAATAATATTGGGAAGCAAAGCAAGTGATGATGAAACTGCATGGTGTCCTAACTTAATATAGATTCCTTTCTTTTTTCATTCTCTTTCATGTGTATTTCAGCCTCAAACCTAGCCAAATCACCATCTAATCGACGGATGTGCTTATCTACCTACACATGCAGGGAAATTCAATATAACCCAAACTGTAGTATGAAAGCATCCATCCACATCCAAAATATGCTAATCTCACCATCTCATACATCTGCACAGCCAGTTGGACTTTATCATCACTATATTCCTTCATTTTGTCAAATTTTTCTTGGATTCGACACAGATTCGCCTTTTTATCCTCCTCAGAAAGTTTTTTTACCTCCTTTTCATAGGAGGCTGACAAAACTTTGATTTCCTCTTCCAAACCTAATATACAGTATAAACAGATACATGACAAGGTACCACACATTCAGATAATACATTTTGAAATAAGTCTGGTATTGATTTCAATATGTAATATAGATATTATGTAGGAGCGGACATTTGGCACATTGATGGCAAACACGGTATCAACAGCATTGGATGTGATGTCAGTCATCAACTGGTTGGCACACATAAACAATGATCAATTTTACAAAGATTCAGTATAAGTACACCCTTAACATAGTCTATGTATACTATCAATACTACTAATAGTAATACATATTCATTCAGTGACACATTGACAGATTTAACTTTGTACAAATTCACATTACAGTTTTGTCTATTCATAGCAATAACTGTTTATTTACCCGTGCATAAATATGAAGCTGATTCACTTTGACTAACCTTGAACTCTGGTGTCTAGATCTTTGATAAGAGCGAAATTTCTTTGAAAATCTCGAGGTAAAGATTCAATATCTGGTACAAACAAAATAAGAAAGAGATATGGGTATGTGTGTATTAATAATGATAATAATATATGCAAAAAATATCATCGGATAACTGTTATTCAGCACTATATGCGGTACACCATAACTAGCAGACAGGAAGTCACAAAATATTACATGACATCACGAGGATTTATACAAGGAGTAAGAAATGATGACAAAAAAACGGGAAAAAAGTTCATTACATTGCGGAGGAGTAAGAAAACAGCGAGTAGTGGATACGTTGGGAGTAACAAAATAATAAAATGAAAATAAATGAAGCTTTACACACTTTCTAAAAACGTCTCCAAATACAAGGCAGTGGCCATTTTTGTGAGCAAAAGATGGGCGTCGTAAGATGACACACGTGACTTAGATTCACGTGAGTCAGACCACTAAAATGGCTACTTGTTGAAATTCCTTATCTGACCACCCACTTCCTCTGAAAGTTCGTCTTTTGTTAGTACATCGTTCGAGCCATGTCGGGGAAGAAGAGGGAAGCGATTGACTTAGACACGTTGTCGAGAGGTAATATTATCTGTTGTTGATTGAAATCGTATTTTGTTGAACGGTCATTTCATTAAGCCTAGGGGCAGATGATGTGCATTGCATCTGCGTACTGTGTGTGAGATCTATCTTCACTGCTGTGTGACTTCACCTCTTTTGACTTCCATATTCGAATGTGCAAGTGTGTCCACCTGAGTAATCATTTCTAAACTTCGATCCGCATATGTTATCCGGTAGTGTGCACGGTACGAACAACTTTCTCAGAAGAATGAAATTCTTAATACAAACGCTTTGAAGTTAATCTTCATTTGATAGGGCTGGTATTTTTGTGAAATATTTTACCGTAAACACACATACGGTATGAGTTGTTTACTTCAGCGCCATGGCGAACTTTCGGCGTTTGTTCGAGTCGTTCCGCCTTTTTCGTTGTCCTGCTGTAAGGAGTTGGGATAGTATCGTGGATGTACGTATGCGCTGCAACTGTTAAGAACCATATCGAACCATATATACTGTGTTTAGTTTACGTATGTAGCGTAGATTATACGATTGTCTCGCGATTTTGTATGTATCAGTTCGTTTGTGTGGTATGACACCGTTACTTAATGTGGTTTATTGTAGATTTCTATTTGACTTGTTTAATGTATTTTCATAAGTGTAGCATTAACTTATGATATAATTAATATCACGTAACTGTTTGGTCGAGTGGTGCTATACACACCAGTGCCTCAGTAATGTTGTGGTTGACAAGTTATAAGCGCGCAGGGCTTCTGAAATCCTATCTTTTGTCTATCTGTAATGAAACCATTCAATGGGGAATTGCTGAGTTCTCTGTACACACAACATTAACACCAAGACCTCTACTTCATAGGATTTCCTTCTGTTAAAGCCGTGTTGGTGGAATGTGTGTATATGTACGTACGTATTTCTCACATACTCATAGTAGAGCATGCATCTGATCGAGTGATTTTCTTTTTTAGAAATTCGCCGTCAGCTAAGCGAGCAGCAAATATGCATGGACATGCGCACCGAAGGGAAGCTGTCCCTTTTGAGTGACTTTACTGAGTTCTTCAAAAAGCGTGGTGAAGTAGAGTTGGAATATGCCAAAGCACTGGACAAGTTGGTTGACAGATTTGAGAGATCCGCCAAAAGAAATTCAAGGTTGTTCAATATTCATGCCTGTGTATTGTCAAACTGTGTTGGTGTGCTGTGAATCTATTCTCTTGTACCCAAGAATACCCGTGTAATTGATTGTTTATGTCAATGCAGCACTTTTATTCATGAATTACCTTTGTTGCGGTGATTAATTTCAAATTTGCAGCTTGTAGCATAGCCTTGTGTGTAGCATTGGTGTATCCCATCAATTCCAGCTAAACATTGTGTACATGGGTTCTTATGTAAAGTATGTATGTGTGTATGTACGTATGTACATGTGTAGGTGCCTTACACGTGCTTGCACTGAATACATAGGTAGGTATCTACATATGTAAATATGGCATGTCATAAGCATTTGATAATTGTGCACTGGTATGTATACTGTTCGAGTTCACTTGGAGGCAAGACCACACACACACACACACACACACACACACACACACACACACACACACACCATCTGTGAGCGATACTTTGGGTGCTCTGGCAGGGCTTGTATGACAGTTGAACACATAAAATTATGATTCTTAGGTATTACATGGTGATATTCTATTATGTGTCACACCCCTAGATTGGATTTGAAAAGTTCAGTCCATGTGTGGAACAGCTTGTTGAGCGAAACAAGACGCATGGCCAAGGAGCACGTTGGTCAAGCGGAAGCATATGCCACTGAAATGACTGCGAGATTCGATCTCATGTCCAAGGATGTGCAAGTTTTGACCAAGAGGGTTAGTTGGACTGGATTATCTTAGAATCATTGCAGGCTACAGTGCTAATTATAACAGTGTGTGTTTTGATGAGTGTAGTTGGAAATTGTGTGTGTATAGAACGAATTAATCATAGATGAAGTTTGGTTTTGTGTATTGAATTCTGAAGTGAAATTACTTGTCCAAGTTACAATGTAGGTGTAGCACATGTGTACTTTGCGCTTCCTATTACCCATTCTTCATTGCGGTGAAGTGCTTACTTGATTCCACTTAATGCGTAACTCCTCAAGCCAACAAACTGCATGCATCATCCTACTGGATGTCTCGGTGGCCAATCCACTGGTATGAGGGGCTTGTTGATGTCTGCCTTGAGTTTCATGCTATTTGTACGTACATTTCTTAGTCCATTTTCACATGATTGATGCCTGATTAGCAGGACCTGGTGTCAAGTAACGGATGAATTATGCTGCATTCAAGTATCCCCATATACAATTTCCTGTCCCATGAGCATTTCCCTAAAGGAGCTCTACATAATGTACTCTTTGTGCTATTCACATACAGTGCAAATTGTCTCACTTGTCTCACAAATACCTAATGGAGTTAGCTGTGTTAACTTCCTGGTATTTATTCCATTGTGTCCAACTTACAAAGAAGTTAACAGTGACATGGAGTAAATGTGTTTTCGATAGGAATTTTCATCTGCCAAACTCTCTGGTCTGTCTAGGAATCCTGAGATATATTTACAAATAACTGACACAAGTACACAAACCAACAAGAAATGGGGAAATTAAAGTAATTTCATAATCAGATTGTCTGTGTGAGGGACCTTGACCAGTATTCTCTGTACGTAGGTACCTTGACGTATGTACGTATGTCTGTTCAACTCTATCCTTGGATCCCATGTCATATTTGCATTAGCATCTACTTGTATGTAGTGTGCCTAACCCTAGATGTCTGTTCCACTCTGGTCACTAAATATTTGGTTGCCTCGAATTTTACTCTCCTGTGCTATTAAACATGTCTTGAGAAAATTCCTGATTGGCTGTATGTTGAAGTGTGTCAATATTGTCAAGTGGTCTGGTAGGATGAATTGAGCCGCTACGCATGTGTAATTTCATTGTCTTCATTCAATATCTTAGACAAAATGTAGATTTCAACATGTCAGACCTATCCAGCCTCTAGGACAACACTGATCTATTGTCTGATCATCATTTCACTGATATTATAAACTTACCCCCAACAATTGTCTGTGTCATATGTACGTACATCTAACTGGCATACAGTGGAACCTCTCTATAATGGACACTTTGGGACCTTGATTTTAGTCCTTATTACAGAGGTGTCCTCAATTCAGAGGTCACTTAATACACTACAGTACTACACCGGGACACAGAATGGTGTCCTTATTACAGAGGTTTCTTCAATTCAGAGGTTTATATTAGAGAGGTTCTACTGTATATGTATATGACAGATTTTGAGGTCCTTTATTCATTTTAGACCCTTTTTTCCAATGTCGTGAGTTGTAATCTGCCATTATCCATCTACCTTAACTTCTGCCAAAACTCCACTTACTGTACCAACTATTGGCCAGACACTTCCTGTGGAACAGACTTTGTTTCATAGCTGTACTCTTCTGTGGCCATCTCCATAACATATTGTTACTTTTCAACCCATACATGCTTGCATTAACCTCCTCCTCACTAGGCTTCCTTATAAAGCCATCATTGTTAGGAGAGAATAGGCAGGTGATAAGGCACATTCCTGTCATGGTCTTGTTGTGACTGGAATGCATCAATCGTCTCAGTTCCTGTTCTCACTGGACAGCTGTACCACTCTGTGCTTTCTGTAATGCTGTAGTGCAAGGATATTAATGCTGAAATACAAGATTCCCTGCTGAAAGACCTCAAGGAGTTGAATGAGCAATCCAAAGCTTATCAGTACTCATGTCTGAACTGTTCAGATGCAACGACAAAGCTAGCAAAAGCCAGGGAGAAGACACAAAAAGCGAACCCTAAGCGGAGAGACAAACTGGAGGAGAAAGAAAGAGAAGTTAGTAGCTGTAAAATGTTTGATTCAGTTTCTGTGTCTGTACTTATACACATCAAGCAAAACCTGTGGCATAGAACATTATCAAATGCTCTAGGATTACAAACAAGTTACTAGGGAGTACTTGGCAATATCCACTTCTGGGTTTTTCAACTACGTAGCTAGTCCATGTAACTAAGTATCGCGATATTCTCTTGCTTAGAACTCGTACTACATTTGCTTGCTCACACAATTCAACATCTCTCTATAGACTTCAACAGCAGCTTCACATGGCTAACATTTAGGTATGCAACAGCAAGATAAAGTGGTATTCAACTTTAACACTGCTGTAGCACATCTAGAGGGGCTACAACTATAAGACATAGTGTCAGATATCATGATAATATGTATATCATGTATGATATCTCAATACTGATCTAACATACGTACGTACGCAATATCACGTATATATTATACATTGTGAATAACTAAAAATATCGGTATCACCCAACACTGGGGAGGGTGCTCTGTGGTCATAATCATCCACCTTTCTATTCCCTTGGAGTTGTTCTTCACTTTTGTGTTTTCTTCGTGGCTAACTACCATTTTCAGTATGTCTCACTTATCTTCTGGTTGCTGGCACCAGCAAAATGTTCCCATTCTTTTGCTGGAGATTTTGACAGTTGTGGTGATAAGGAGGTCATGTTTGCATATTCCACATACGTACTGTATGTGTACATTTCAATGTGGAATATTTGTATGTAATTTTTGCTCATATATGGTAATGGTCATCAGTCATGTCTGTGAGGAAGCCATCGGGAAACCAAACATAATCATTGTTAGTTCATATTCCAGCCACTTCACACTGAGTGTATGAGCCCATATGGGGTGGAAATTGAGCTAATACTTTAATGCTTATTTACGTACATAGCTACATACGTACGTATGGTGAATTTTAAAGAGAAGTACGTATATTGTGATTATTAACTGTATTAAATGTCCATTGTAGCGTGAGCGATTGTTTCTGGAGGCAAAATTCCGTCAGTTGAAGTTTCGCAATGAGTTTATTCTGAGCATTGGGGCGTGCAATGCGGTGACCCAGAAGTATTTCAGTAATGACATTTTGGATGTAATTGAGGTGAGTGCATAGGTGCGTACCTTTGTATGTACATACCTTTGTGTTATGCATGTACATACATGTATGTGTTATCTTATCATGGAACAGAAAATGTAGGCTTATCATGTGGCTGTGTGTGTGTGTAGATAATGTGACTTGGTCCCTGTTGCTTATCTGGTATAGTGTGTAAGTGGTAAACATCTAGGGCACTCTGATTGGCTTCCCGACACCTGTAGTTGATATTGTGAGAATATGTCTCTTGATCGGTGGCAGCATCAAAGGGACAGGGATATGTACTTACGTACATCTCGTATGTATCCCTGATATCCTCAAATGTGACGAATGATGATGAATCAAATAGCTACCAAAAGGTCAGCAAGTGGCTGATCAGGAAAACAATCTTACTTATGTATATCATCTGTAGGAAGGAAACACAGAAAATGAAATTGATACGCATGTCCCCATAATTTGACCAGCATGTGTCATCGTTTGTCTTTAGATGGATAGCTAATGCTTTGTTCAATGTACGTACAGTACCTTTAGATTTACTGTAATTGTTTTTATTTAATTTATTAAAGGTAGGCAGTCAGCACATGGTACATATGTAGATCACACCACTCCTCATTTGTACGTATATGTGCATACGTACATCAACTGCATTGCGCTATTTTATCTAAAATATACGTATAATATGTTGACGTTGTATATTGTACTAGACACCAGTTGTGTTTGATTATGTATTTGGGACATTTATTTGTTTAATACTTATTTCAGGTACACTCTAATACTTTCAGTATAAACATGCGTACCTACCTTGTGTTGGCGTACGTATGTAGTTTACAGTATGCTTATATAGTTAAGTGCTTGTCAGTCAATATCTATGAGTGGGAGTCATCGCCTGATGTATGTACAGTACATATGTTAGAATGGTATCAATGTCTCTGTCATAGACTGTGGACTACGATTATCACGATGCACTCAGTCGTGCAGTAGCAGCATATCGTGAGATGGAATACTGTCTTGGCAAAATCAAGATGGCATCAGTGGATACTCTGGAACAAGAGGCCAAGAAATTGGATTTCATCGCTGACCGCTCCTCTTTTATGCAAGAAAACCAGTCACTGTTCACGCCTCCTCCTGTGGTCCAGTTCATTCCATATTCTGAAGATGAAGTGAGTTGCTAATTGGTTAACTTTTGTCGGCTAATGTCTAATACATTTTCCCTGTGATACGTACGTACATACATACCTGTATCCCAGTACAACGTGAGATCAAAGGCACCGCTGTGTGTCTATATCCTGTAGACACACAGCTGGGGTCTATCAGGCTCTATAGACACCTGATCACAGGCTCAATTATTATGTATTGTGGACACCTTGCAAAGGAGAGGTACTTCGTTGTGCTTGCAAAATCACTAATAGAGAAGATCCCTATGCTGTTGCTGTCGACATCCTATCGAAATTCAGGATGAACATAAATTCTTGAATCTTAGGTCAATGCTTATTGAAACTAACACAAAACCTATTGTCCTTTGTTCTATTGTAGTCGTGTTTTGCAACATGTACTGTACATCAAAAATAGACGACCATTTTATAATCGCTATAGTACTACGTAATCGCAAGTACCATAATAATTTGCGGATTAAACTTTCGCAGATGACCAGGCATTCCACGAAAATTTCCGCACATACAGTATATAATTTGACATGTAATTTGACCTTTCAAAGTTGTTATATTGGAGTTATTCTAAATTCTTACCTGTCCATCCTCTCACTATTTCAATTGTGCTGCTTCCACAGCAGTATGTACGTAGGCATGTATGTATGTATATTTGCTTACCTAATGCCATTGAACTTGTAGTACATACGTAATGTGAACTGAACGGGTTGTGTGTACATAAATATGTACGTATTGGTGTCATGTTGTGTAGGCGGATCACATGGGTGAGAGTGGGTCATCAAACCTATACAACACAGTGACACTTAGATATGCAACACTATAAATCAAATGCACAGCTCACTTTGTGACCACCCCGTCTCCTGGCACTCACAACCTCACGTTACTTCAGTTCCACTGTAGTAAACAATGCAACCATAACAAACGCATCATCCCATGACACAAGCTAGCTGACACCCTCAGTACAGTAGTGGATGGAAAATGTGAATGTATACTAGTTACACATCCCATTTGGGAGATGTGCAACTACGTACATATCTCAACCAATCTTAGTTGCTTTTTTAAACTTGTACATACATTATCTCAAGATGCGTACCTCCTTAAGGGTGGTTTTCTCAACTGGTGTTGAGGAGGTATGTACGTAATATTTGCAGTAATATGATTGTGTTTGCCATAATGTACATACATACATATATGTGTACATGTGTATGTTCATGGCTTTATTTTAATATTATCTGTTGCAATTTGTCTGATTTTATAGCCTTCTGATTTCATGATAACTGAAGGTGTTGAGGCCACCTGTACAGAACTGAACCAAAAACTATCCACTGAGACAACTACACTAACTGCTGAAATTGATGAGGTAAAGGCATCAGATTTTCTTTGGCAACTATGCACATGTTGAACTTGTTGTACTGGTTACTTATTATTCACTTGTATGTTGATTGTACGTATGTACAGACTGCAAAAACTCTTGATCATATGAATAGCAATGTACTGGGCAAGTACAAGATAGTAACAGTGGCTGAAGCTCAGGTTTTACTGGATGAGATGGTCAATCAACAAGAAACGTCTCCACATGATCTTTCAAAATCAGGTCTGATACTAACCTTGCAATTGTAAGGTTGAACTTCGTTTACTTGGATGCTTGCTTCTCACACAGCTTCATTTGAACGTGGTCTGAGCTTGCTTACCAAAGGTAGTCAAATATTAACAGTAGTCCAAAGAGGAAAAAAGCCAAATTTGGAATTCACATTAGAGGTGTGTGTGTGTGTGTGTGTGTGTGTGTGTGTGTGTGTGTGTGTGTGTGTGTGTGTGTGTGTGTGTGTGTGTGTGTGTGTGTGTGTGTCTGCGTGTGTGTCTGCGTGTGCATGTGTGGGTGTGGGTGTGTGCACATGTGTGTGTGTGTGTGTGCATGTGTGTGGGTGTGTAGTGCATGTTTGAATTATCTACATCACACCCTACGAATAGACCATTGCAGTGTTATCCTTCTTGCTGGATACTAACATGCAATTGTAATACCATTGTAATACGTAGCTGAACTACAAATGAAGTCCTCAATATGCATATACCAAGTGGAGGAAACATGCACATGTTTATGGGTGTAGAACATTAAGTTTTTTGTAACTACTATGTACATACATATTAGAAAAACAGTCATCAAATGAGAGGCAATTTGATTACATTATGTGGGTGACTAACTGCTCATGTTTTCAATTTTTGATTGGTTGGAGTGTTGTCTTCGATACGTACGTATATTATTTGTGGGAATCTGACTCTCATCCTTTTAAAATGTCTATGAGTTTAGCAGTTTTAAAATTGAGTATTGTTTAGTTTATTCATTGCTTATGAGCAATATTTAGCCCCTATTTATAAACTAGTTGATAGTGTGCATGTGCAGTATATGTCCAGGATTATGTGGTTATGGTGTATTGTTTGCAGGTGTTCCACAGAAAGCTACAAAAAACTAATAAGCTGGCCAAGGCCTCAGCCAAGCTCGGCCACATCGAAAGAGGACTGAGTAAGGCTCTAAATCAATGATCTCTGCGGAGAATTCAATATTCATACAATGTATTCTTTTCCCCTGCAGCGCATGTTTTACCTGGAGAGTGAGTGTTCATTTGTTACATTACACATGTATATTGTGTACTTGTATGTGTGTGATCTACAGTACGTACGTAGCTCAACAGCACTTTCTTCTTATTTGGGTATTTCAATCTAGTTTGTACATATGTATGTACATGCATTCTTTGTAAGTGTGATCTATTATGTATGCACAATTTATATTTCATGAATATGGGGTGTGCGTACACATAATATGTACATTATATGTAATAATATGTACATGTATATACGTACATATATATATATATATATATATATATATACATGTATATACGTACATACATATAATATACATATTTACTATGTATGCAGCATCCCAGGTGAAGGTGGGATGGCAAGGAAGGTGCCCTCCAAAGAGAGATCCTTGCCGAAATTATTCAAGGGGAATCTTGTGGAGTATGTACAGGTTAATGCTGATTGCAAAACGTTTTGTTAGCACATCTTATCGGTTATGTACTCAACACCTGTCAACTTTGTTATGTTGCAGGCCACATCTGGTGACATACCGCTGATTGTCCGTAGCTGTGTTGTGAGCATAGAGGAGAATGGCATTAAGATGGAAGGGATTTTCCGCGTGCCTGGACCGTCTCAAACCGTGGATGACCTCAGGAGGGCTTTCGAAGATGGTAAATTCAGTTATTTTTGTTTTGTAATGAAACAACTTTTCACGTGTATGCAAATGGCTACCTCTACTACTACCCACAGGAGTTAATCCCTTGATATCTGGTTCAGTGAAACGTAACAAGACCGACTTTGCTGCCATCGCCAGTGTCTTGAAGCAGTACTTTAGGGAGTTGGAAGACCCACTGTTTCCTCAACTCAAATATTCCGAATTTATTGAATGTGCAAGTACGTACGTATGTATGTTGACATTTGTGATAATTTGTATTTTGTATGTATGTAGATGCACTTGTGTACACAGGAAAAATGTGATCATTTTTGGTTTATGTTTGACAAATATCTGTGTATGTGTACTTAGGAATAGAAGATGTCCAAGGCCGTTGTGATGCTATTAAAGAGGCTGTTTCACAGCTGAACCCAATAATTGTTAAAGTTATGAGGTTTCTTTTTTCCTTTTTGTACAAGTGAGTGAGGCCAGTTCTGCTATGTCTCTGTTTTGTGCGTGTGGTTTCAGTGGAAGGTTTTAACTTGTACTGAATTCTGTCTGTACATTTAGGGTGGCTAGTGAAGAGCCTCACAATAAGATGAGCTCGGCCAATTTGGCAACAGTTTTTGGGCCAACATTGACACGGGCTCCGTCGACGGTTGATGCAAAGCAACTCCATCACGATGTCCCAGCTGTGAATGTATTAATTCAGACCTGCATTGAGAACCACTCCTATATATTTGGCGAAGATTTGCAGAATTCCTCAAAGCCATCTTCTGTCCATGGGGATACTTCTCCAGTTCCTCCGGTTGATGTTGATGGTAGAGTGTCTTCCCACTCTCGAGAACCAACGCCTGTCAGAGAAACATCCCCTAAGGAGTTCACTCCCCCTCCCCCGTATGTAGCAGAGGAGGTGGCTTCAGAAGATGTCATTGGTCGACAAGTCCATGAAAGTCCCGAAGACGATGATCAAGAAGACGATGATGAGGACACTGATTCTGACAATGGTATGTGATACGCATGTCTTTATTGAGACCTGTACATGTAAATGTATTATTATGTACCAATTGCTGTATCAGAGTGGAATTATGTGATGTACTGGTGTATGTTGGACTGTTATTAGCAACATATGTATGTACCTACATGTGTACCATAAGTGCTGTTTGTGTATACTTACTGAATGTGGAACATTTGCTATCAGTGTAATGTAAATTTCATAAAAAGCTGAACATTTTATGCTTGCAGTACATACATACGTACGTACTGTTTATTATTTCATTTATATTTCTAGGATAAGCTGTAATAGACCATTATTGGAACGTACGTTTTGTTTTCTATGTATGTACGTACGTATGTACACCTTTTTGTTTCATATCTACGTATGTACGTATTTAGACAATGCAGAACAGTATGTTGAGTATTTATTGAAATGTATCCACGCAGCCGGGCAATAGTCTTTGTTGTAAAATCAAATTCTTGTCACAACATCATGCATGATCATGTCCCTCCCTGCCTTGTGATTATTTCTCTGGACAGAGGAAGCCCACCCATTTTGACATCAAGGTGGCTTGAAGCTTTCAATGTCTATTGTTCATGTAGAGTTTTGACAGGATTCCAGTCAACTTTTAGACAATATGACATTGTAGTGATGATTGATAGATTGATTTCATTGTGATACCATTGGTCAGTGTCATGGTGACAGTATTCAACTCAGATAAGGGTGCATTTACTGTACCAGTCTTGGTGCTGTACATATACTTACGTATACTCCTTGATTCTTCTGTACACGCTGTAATTATAATAATGATGTTTTGTACTGGTGTGTTCATAGACATGAATGTTTCTCTCTCAATAGATACCATAACACTGACTGTCAAGGCAGTGTTTGATTATGTGGCAAGAAATGAGAAAGAGTTGTCCTTCAATCAAGGAGATTTGCTGCATGTCATTGAGAAGACCCCTGACAACAATTGGTGGGACGGAATGCGTGAAGGAAAGCGGGGCTTTGTTCCTGTGGCTTACGTGGAAATCTTTCATCCCAGTGGGTCCTTGACGTCCTTGCAGTCCCCGGCTCCTCCGAACAGGAAGTCCAGTATAACAAGTAGTCCAGTTGATGATCCCCTGGTGGAGTCTGTCCGTGAACAGGAAGTCAAATCTCCAGAGTTGAAGGGGCCTGATGTTAATTTGGGAGAAAGTGTGCCACCAGTTGTTATTGGGCCCACAGAAGTTTGTGAATCGCCAACCTCGACAGAAGTCGTGCCTCAAGTTGGCACATTGGATTTGAAAGAACCCCCTCGCGAATCCCCTCCACCTCTGCATTCCCCAGATGAAAAGGAACGAAGGTTGTCAGGCACTTTAAGTCCTGTATCTGAAGAAGACAAGATAAAAGCTCAAATGAGAGGGAGAACAGGAACCGGTGTTTCCAGTACACTAAAAGCCAAGATGGCAGCATTTGAAAGTTCAAAGAATCCTGGTGGTCTATCTGCATCAGTGGGAACTAACTCCGGACACCAAAGGAGTATATCTGTTGATGATTCAGCAAGTTATAGAAGATTATCTGAAGGTCACGGTGCTCTGTCAAAGAAATTCTCCAACATGGAATCTTCCCCTCAAACACTAGCATCTACTCTCCCTGCAAAGCCAAAAGTGATGGAAAAGCCAAATGTAAAGGAAATGGCACAACAAGGTGCCTTTGTCCCGATGCCTCATGGCCAATACCCAGTGGCATCTCCTTTGCAGAGATCAGTTCTTCTTCGTCAAACTGAAGGGCCACCTGCTCCTCCGGAAGAGCAGTCAAAGAAGAAAGGTACGAAACCTCCTGTTCTTGCCAGACCACCCAGACTTCCCGGTAAAAGGGACTCCGTGCCACAACCCAAGCCGAAAAATGAGTCCTTGTCTGCTGAATTGAGAGCAGTAATGCAGGCTAAAACACATCCTCAGTAACTTTATTATAGGTAGTTTTTGTACAAAGATAATTTAGTGCATTGACACTTGTATTGATGTCTGCTATACCTATTACATATGAACTGACAAGTCGATCATCATGTTTATTATTGTATTCTTAATTAATTTTTGTAATGCACAAGTGTGTGGTATTGTTTCCCTAATTCTAAACCCCTAATACTATACACAATGTGGGGAACATGAAAGTGGGACTTGCATGCGCTGAGCATATACAGTGAAACCTTGCTAATCCGACACCTCTATAATCCAACATTCTCTCTAATCCGACCATTATATGAGGTACAGTCACCATACATAAGTATGGTAAGAGGTACTCCATAATCCAACAACCTCTTAATCCAACATTATTCCCAGGTCCCATTGAGTGTCGGATTAGAGAGGTTTCACTGTAATAGGTTTCCTCGCTCTTGTATGGATTTAATGATCTCATAACGGATCTGGCGCGTAATGATATGCGCTTATTTATACAGTACATCAGCAGGAATGCAGCTTGATTTCGATGACGTCGTAATGGAGGAGTATTCGAGTTTTTTCCTATATACGGTAGTCAGCATGCAGCTTATAATAACCGTTCCAGGCTATAGGACGCATTGTATATACGTATATTATGTAGTGTACGTATAAACTATTCGCATCCTATATACGCATCCTATTTAACATAGAACGTAAGTCAACTCTCTCATTTGTACTGTACATCGTGGCAGCCGCCGTAGTCCTTGCGTCACACCACAGACGATATGTTTCGTGAGCTTCTTGTGTTGATCACTATTTGCCACTGTTTCGCCCAACTCACCCAGGAAGAGAAAGATAGTTTGTTGAATGCTCACAATGAAGCCAGAAGTGCTGTCAACCCATCAGCCGCCAATATGTCCAGGATGGAGTGGGATGACGCCATAGCCGGGAACGCTCAGACCATCGCTAGCCGTTGTAATTTTGCACATAGTCAGAACAGTGAACGGACGATCGGAGTAAACTTCAATTACGTTGGAGAGAACATATATTTAACTAGCTCGAGGACATTTTCAGGCGAAAGATTGGCTAATGCTGTCACTAGTTGGGTTAGCGAGGAAAGCATTTATACCTTCTCTACAAATCAGTGTTCTGGAGTATGTGGACACTATACGCAGGTTCGTCCCTGTCTTGTAATAATATTATCGGTGTATGAGAGAGGGGTGTAGAGTTGATGTCTTTCCAAAATTCTAAGATGATTTAGGGTATACGTAACATCGAAAGTTGAATTTTAATAACCTCGGCTTCAGGTTACGAGAGGTTAACTCCTTTATGAGGCAAGAGGGGTAGTTTTGGGGGGAAAAGGTTATTATATTCCTTAAACAAGCACCTTGAGATAGAGGATTTTGACCTGAATTGATTGCATTCATCTCTCTGCCAATGAGCTATAAGGTCCTTTTGGAGAATACCACTCCTCATCTGTAGCACTGGGGAGCATCCTGAGCTGTCAATCTCTGCTAAGCAGAGTATCGGAGTACCTTTCAGCCTATTGGGTCATTGTCTGTATGGTTCATTGTAGTTCGAGTAGTGGATTTTGATCTACCAACTCAACACCCTACGCAAAGTTGCTGCATGGCCTTGAAATATTCAATTATTCCCAAACAGGGTAGGGCTTATTTCTTCTACATTTCCGTGGAAATCACAACCTTAATTTGTAGTCTTTTGAAAGCAACTTTGCGAAGTTTCCCAATTTACTCACTCGTTCAAGGTACAAAGTACAAAGTTGTGATGATTGTCAGAAAGCAATATAGAGCGGTCGTGACTCTTGTATAGTGTCTATGTTGTAAGTATACTAATAATATTATTATCTGTATAATTTTTAAAAATTAACCTTGTCAGCAACCCGTGGACAACCTGTGGGCAACTTGGTAGCCAACTTTGTATACATTTCGAATTGCATGCTTGTACAAGGGTATTCACACCTTGTAAGTTCATACTACATGGGTATGTATTCAGTGTTCAAACCCACGTGTGTATATACATACATATATAGCAACTATTATCTTCTAAGCATAAAAAAGCCCTTGGTAGAAAGGAATTGTCCTTTCTACCAAGGGCTTTTTCTATGCCTATATGTAAGGTTTATGATATGTATAAGGTTCAGCTATAGGTACGTACTACAGTTCGTTGTCACAATTACATATACAATATATTGTAAATGGTTCCTGCCTAGTATCAATCAAATACTCTAACAATGAAACCTGTCTGGTGTTTGGTGGTGTTCACTGACCTGTGCTACGTGACTTGTGTACACAGATTTCTTTCTTTGATCCGCCCCTCAACCAGGATACAAACTATGTATTATTATGGGATGTATCACAATATACTAATAGTCTCTCTATGATAAGGTCACATTACCATGGAGTTTGTTTCATTGCAGGTTGTTTGGGCTAACTCTTATACAGTAGGGTGTGGATACCAGTCATGTAGTACAGTAACCAATGCTGGGGGGATTACTTCTGGAACTCTTGTGGTGTGTCAATATGGCCCAGGGTAAGTGCTGTCTGTACCTGCACATATGCAGTATTATTGATCTATGTAGTAAATGTATGCTCTGTATGGAAAACATCTTGTACCGGTAAGACTTCCACCAAGGAATAGTGAATACTTATAGTGAATTGGTGTATACTCTATTACGAAGTTATTAAACTTGAATGACTTGTTTTAAGTGGACACATTTTCCTTTATTGCTTTTACTTTACATGTAATTTAATGACCTGTTCCAACTACAGATTGAAATATTCTGCCACTGTCCATGCATTAGAAAGCCAAGTCATTTCAAATATAGTTTTTGTACATGCGCAGTTCCAAATGTTACCACTTTTACATTTTAACTTGAATGGTCTGTTCAGTGGGAATTTCAACAATCAGTCCCCGTATGTCTCAGGAGCATCTTGCTCACAGTGTCCTGCTCACAGGCCCTTCTGCCGAGATGGTTTGTGCGGTGAGTTCTTATACTGGTGTTTTTCCACATTGGCACAAGACATCAACTCTTAGATACATTGTTTCTCAATGTAATCTGTTTAGGTGATATATGTACGTACAAGGCCGGGTTTCATTTAAAAACTCTTTGCTAATCATCTTTACCCTATACTGATATGTATGCTCTGGATTAACAAAGCAAATCATGATCTTGTGGTTTAATAATCCTGACTAACACATGCAACTACTCTTGGTAGGAGATATTTCAGGCATACACTGTAACAGTCTTCCCTCTGTGTCCAGCACTTGAGTACTGGCTACTCGAGCTCATTGCCTTTTTTGGGACTGTTGATTTGTAGGTGACTTGCATGTTTTCTTTCCTTATTTCATGAAATTGAAGGTACCCAAAGTTCTGGTGGAGTTTACCCTTGTTGCAACAAAGCATTCATAATTGCAGCATTAGTAATTATGACAAAATTGTTCTGGTAATGGTACAGCAATCTGCTGCCTATTAGCAATATGTATACTATAAACTATAATAATTGTATATTATAATATAACTTAATAATGATAATATGTTATTGTATGTAACTTTATATGCTGTATACATACTGTCTTACTTTACTTTCATTATTATAAATGAGCAATGAGGTTGTGACTATAATATTTTGTGCATATACTGCATTACCAATATTATGTCATGCAATATTAATTATTATTATCGTGACAGTATATATGCATATCACAATATTATTACTGTAAAAACATATAATACCTTCTTACAATAATAAACTATACAATAATGAATAATAATAATAATGTACTGAAGTTCACCATAAGTTACATCTGGTTGTCGGCAATTTGCATCGAGGATCTAGGTACTATAGTACCCCTGTAAGCCAGTGGCAAACGGTTCAGTCCCAAAACTACAGCTGTGTTAGCCATATGTAGTCCACCGATCCTGAGGTCTCTTCACTGTGGTACTCAATCAAGTCCAGGGATGCTTGTTTCTGATGTTCTATGGGTCTGAGAGGGGAAGAGACGCTTCTTCTATGAATTTCACTGGTTGAGATGAACAAGAGGACTCTGATTGGTTGGATTTAGTGACGATAGGCATAAAAGTGGCAGTGTACAGCACTTGACAGCCTATTTTCCATTGCGCATCACAAAGTAGACAGTCCGACATGTTGCTTTGCTGAGTGAGTATATTCAGTGTCATTAGGTATAAAAATGCCCTGTGCGGTGTGCATGTACGCCTTCTCGCAATTATCGTGTATCCCCTGAAGTCTCGGTTCAGATCTCAAAGTAGGTGGCTTACTGGTTCAGCATTAGCCAGACCTTCTCTGCCCCCATCAGACAGACATTCTGATCCAGCTAGTATCAGTCACTGTTCAACAGACTCTGTTCGACGTGGTCCGCGAAGCGTTTCGGCTCCTCGAGATACAACACTCGTTGAGGAGTTGCAGCGTACATATCAATCATCCCTTCTTCATCGGAAATAAATCTTGAGTAGTATCTCGTTTTCTCTTCAACAGCCTTGTGTTGACCCGACAAGGTAAATAATTCATATCAGCTCTTCAACCAAAGACACTGACTGAGGAGTTGCAGGGTGGGTGTTCGACTTCGGAAGGTGACCATTTGAACTATGATAGACTACTTGTACTTAACAGATATTCGGTGTCTTCTTACAAAGTCAAAGGATGGCCAAATTTATAGAATTAAGATTACAACCTGGTCCACTCGCACCTTTATCCACGAACAGCTGGAGGACGGGCTGAATTTAGTCACGTGATGTGTGACGTCACGTCGACATTAGACTAGAAAATCAGAAAATGGAGCCGTCGAGGAAGAATCTAGTGCCAGTAGTATTGGTGGTACCCTCCCAAGCCAGCGGTGGTCGGTCAGGTCCCATGAAGAATAGATTCCAAGGGCTAAGGATTCATCATCCAATCAAATCGAGGGACGCCTGTTTCTGATGTTCTATTGGTCCGAGAGGGGGAGGGACGCTAGTTCCTGATGTTCTATTGGTCCGAGAGGGGTATAAAGGAGGTTGTACACAGCACTTTCCAGCCTCTTTGCAAGTGTTCATATCACGTACGGCAAGTATTCATATCATAGACGGCCCATCATGTTGCTCACAGCCATGTTCGCTATTAGCCAGGTGAGTAAGGTAAAATAGGGAGACATTTGGAACGAGGTAGCTTTAGAAATGTGACTTTTAATGACTACAACTCTAGGTTCCAAGACGTTATCCCCATTATCGGGTAAGAAGGGTAACGTGGGAAAACTTGTTACCCGTGTATTTCCATCTTCTAGCACTGTACAACTGAAGTTGTAATATTATACCATAGTCCCTAGATATCTAGGGTCTATGATTATACATTCAGACCTCTTTACAACAGCAGTTTTTACAAGGACAGTCTCTTCATAGCAGTATGCCTTGTGACCACATATGTATCCACATTGTATTGGTTACGACTGTAATGTTGTTGAATGAGTGGTAACCAGTGATGTTTTGAAGAGGTTTGATTGTAATATGTTTGCATTTATTGTAGTAGAGTCTAGTTGATTCAGCAAGTTATGTATGAGGGTAATTATTATTATTATTATTTGCATTTTACAGATTTTTGGTGGCTTACTCTCAAATTTCAAGGAAAGAAAGGAGCTCAAAAACAAAAATACTGTTCCCACCCCACCACCCCCTCCTCCTCTTCCTCTGCAAGCAGCTGTTCCCACCCCACCACCCCCTCCTCCTCTTCCTCTGCAAGCAGCTGTTCCCACCCCACCTCCCCCTCCTCCTCTTCCTCCGCAAGCAGCTGTTCCCACCCCACCACCCCCTCCTCCTCTTCCTCCTCGTATGGCTGGGTGCGAAATTCCCACCCCACCACCACCTCCTGTACTCCCTCCACAAGAAGATGGGATTCAAATTGCCTCCCTGACGCCCCATCCTATCCTATCAGAAATGGACTGTGTCAGTATTGATTCCAACAAGGCATTCTCAGCTCCTCAAATCAGGACACTTTTGGAGGAATTACAAGATGTACAGCTTCGTAAGGTAAGCATTTGAACTATATGTATATAATAGTGTGTATATGTACATTTTAGACCAGTCTATGGCCTATGATTATCTTTCTGCTGCTAAAGCTGTTCCCACATATCATCTGATTTGCTGTAGCCTTTGAGTTAACATTTCCTTATCATGTACAGCTCCCACAGGCTGTTCTCATGTTTGAGTTGTTCAGCCTATGATCCATATCTCCCCATCTCCTTGTCATGTACAGGTTTCCAGAGTTGATGACACAAAGAGACCTTCTGGCCACGATGTATTGTCCTCTGTTATTGCCAATGCAATGGCCAAAAGACGCCACCTCCTGGAACCGTCAAGTGATGAAGATGATGATTCCGACAGTAAATGGGAGGATTGAAGGAATAAACCAACATAATGAACATAATATACTTAAAGAACCAATTAATTTTTAATTGCATGTCTGTTACTGTATGTATCAAACATACTATTTTAATAATATTCTAATTACATAAAATCATCGCATGCGCAGTGTAGGTCATTCATTATTATACAAAGAATGATGAAATATATATTATACAAAGATAGCACTAGCTGTAGTATAATCCTAACCCACACACCATCTCAAACCTATACATCAACCAGTGAACTTGCACCCAATTCAGGCCTCTGATCATACACGTGATCCTAGCTACAAGACTATCATGCATATTTGATACAATGTACAGCCAGAATTGCCTATAAATTCATTTCATGTAGCTTATAATTGTATGAAGTGTATCATTTGCACCTACGTTTCTATTTAATTGTACAAGTGTTATATTGCACTCAAACCTATTATGCATATAATACCATACCACCAACCACCCTTGATGATCGAGACGAGAAGAAAAGTAGAACTTTTGCCAAACTTATGTTCCAGGGCAAAGTACGAGCAGCTCTTCGCCTGCTATCTCATACGACGCACCCTGGTGTATTGAGCCTCAACCAAGAAATCAATGGTAAACAAGTACGTGAAATCCTCAAAGACAAACATCCACCAGCTCAATCTGCACACTCACACACTCTTCTCCCGGAGTCAGCACAATCTCAAAAATACCATCCCATACTCTTTGACAGCATCAATGGTCAACTAATGCGTTCTGTCTGCCTCCGAGTTCAAGGCTCTGCTGGATCATCTGGCTTGGATGCAGCATACTGGCGCCGTATGTGCACAGCCTTTAATGACATGTCAAGAGCCCTTTGCGATGCTCTAGCTGCCTTGACAAAACGAATCTGCACTTCAATTGTCGACCCTTCTGGCCTATCAGCATTCATTGCCTGCCGTCTAATACCACTCAATAAACAGCCAGGAGTACGCCCCATTGGCATCTGTGAAGTTATACGCCGAATTGTCAGTAAGGCAATACTAAGTGTGACCAGATCTGACATTCAATCTGCAGTTGGTGCCCTTCAGCTATGTGCAGGCCAAGATGGAGGCTGTGAGGCTGCCATACATGGAATGAAATCAATTTTTGAGGATGAGGAATGTGAGGGAGCATTACTGATAGACGCTAATAACGCCTTCAACAGTCTCAATCGTGCCACCACCTTGTACAACGTCCAAAACCTCTGTCCCAGCATTGCTACAGCACTAATCAACATTTATCGATCGAATGCGGAACTCTTTGTGGATAACGAGGTTATCCTCTCCAAAGAAGGAACCACCCAGGGCGATCCATTGGCCATGGCCATGTATGCCCTGGGTGTTACACCACTCATCCAAGCTGTCTGTTCTACAGGAGTCAAACAAATTTGGTTTGCCGACGATGCTTCAGCAGGAGGACACATAAGCCAACTTCGATCCTGGTGGGATAGACTAGCCACGGTAGGCCCAGATTATGGCTATTTTGTAAATAACAACAAAACAAGTTTAGTAGTGAAAAAGGAATACCACATGGAAGCAGAAAAAGTCTTTGAAGGAACAGGAATCCATATAACCCATACTGGCCAACGCCATCTTGGTGCCGCCTTAGGCTCAAAGTCATTTACTGAAGAATTTGTTCGGGAGAAAGTGAAGACATGGAAAACCGAACTCGACACACTTTCCCAATTTGCCAAAACTGAGCCCCATGCAGCCTTTTCTGCTTTCATCCATGGCCTTAAAGGTCAATGGACCTATCTGCTACGTACGGTAGAGGGGATGACGCCCCTTCTCCAACCACTTGAAGACACTATCCGTCAATCCCTTCTTCCCGCACTTACAGGCAAATGTGGTATTTCAGACATAGAACGCGAGCTCTTAGCCCTTCCTGCCCATCTAGGTGGACTTGGGTTGGTGAATCCAACAACTATGTCTGAGGAACACACTTCCTCAAAACACCTCACAGCACCACTAACATCTATTATCGTCACGCAGTCTGGTGACTTTGAAGCTGCTAGACAAGCCCAACAAGCCACCAAGTCCATCCTATGCAGAGATCGAAGGATAAGATTGGATGACAGAGCCACCAATCTAAAGACTCGATTGCATGTCTCAACGCCTGTTTAGATCTGTTTAATTAGCCAGTGAGAAGGGAGCCTACAGCTGGTTAACTGCACTTCCCATCACTGCACACGGGTTTGCCCTCCATAAAGGCGCCTTCCGTGACGCACTCTGCCTACGCTACGGATGGACACCCTCCAACCTACCTACTGAATGTGTTTGTGGAGCCAACTTTAACACAGAGCACGCTTTGACTTGCCCCACAGGTGGCACTACCATCATACACCATAACGAAGTCCGCGATATTGTGGCCAATCTTCTCACAGAAGTGTGCCATGATGTTCGTATTGAGCCACATCTGCAACCTCTTGCTGGCGACACACTTTCAACCCACAGTGCCGCCACTAATGATGATGCCAGGCTTGATGTTGTGGCAAGTGGTTTCTGGGGAGGGAGATTCGAGAGGACCTTCTTGGACGTAAGGATCTTCAATCCACATGCCCCCTCGAACAAATCCCTCCAGACCACTACATGTTACAGGCGCCATGAACGTGAGAAGAGACGCAAATATGAGGAAAGGATTCGGGAAATTGAACATGCCACATTTGTGCCATTGGTTCTATCCTGCACTGGTGGAGCTGGCCCGAGTGCAACCACCTTCATCAAGCGACTCGCTTCTCTACAGGCTGAGAAACACCGCTCGACCTACAGCACTGTATTGAGTACGCTTCGGTGTCGCCTCAGCTTTGCTCTCTTGAGATCATCAATCAATTGCCTCCGGAGCTCGAGGTCATCATACCATCATCCCAGCCAAGTAGATATGAGTGCAGCTGATCTGGCCATGGCGGAAGGGCATGTTGATAATATTGCATGAAGAATTATTATTATTATAAAAAGTATAATTATTATAATAGTTATTATTATTATATTTATCATATTCCATTATATTGTTTATTATTATTATTAATATTAATTATGCATATAATACACATATAAAATGTACATACTACACTGGTCCGTGGGTCTTTCTGCCAATCGATTTTGCAATTATTACGTACACAGAAAACAGGACTCGTTTCCAATTTCCAATTTTGCTAAAATTGAAATACGCCATATTTTTGCGTCTGCTTGTTATTCGGACTCGTGATATTGTTCCAGTCACAAATATCCACGAAAGCGCTTAAATCTCCACTAATAGCCCCACGAACAGACAGGTTTAGGGATGGACTCGCGCCTCAACACTAGGGTTTGCTCTGACGGTTTTGTCTCTGTGGATTTCTTGACGGAAAGAGTACGAACGGTAACTATGTAGAATCGAATGCAATACCTGGACCAGCCATAAATATAATATTATACATTATAAATAACCCTAACCCTAATGCTAACAGATTAGGGTCGGTTAGGGTTACCTAGGCCTATACATTGTTTATGGTTGGTCCAGGTACTGCACTTGATGTAACTAAGCGCGCGTGTTTTTCTACGTGCATGTATGTGACTGTGTGTGTGTGTGTGTGTGTGTGTGCGTGCGTGCGTGTGTGTTGTGTGTTGTGTGTATATGTGTGTTTGTGTGTGTGTGTGTGTGTGTGTGTGTGTGTGTGTGTGTGTGTGTGTGTGTGTGCGAGTGTGTGTGTGCGTGCGTGCGTGTATATGTGCGTATGTGTCTGTGTGAATTTCTGAGTGCATGCATACATGTGTGTATTTCTGAGTGCATGCATTCTTGTGTGTGTGTGTGCGTGTGTTTTTGCATGCATGCAAGTGTGTGTGTGTGCGTTTTGTGTGCTTGTATGTGTGAGTGTGTGAGTGTATTTCTGCATACATGTATGTGTATGTGTGTACATGTATGTGTGTGTTTGTGTGTTTCTGCATGCATGCATGTGTGTGTGTGTGTGTGTGTGTGTGTGTGTGTGTGTGTGTGTGTGTGTGTGTGTGTGTGTGTGTGTGTGCGTATGTGTGTGTGTGTGTGTGTGTGTGTGTGTGTGTTTATGTGTGTGTGTGTGTGTAGGTGTGTGCGTGCGTATGTGTGTTTGTTCCTGTGTGCATGCATGTATATGTGTATGTGTGTGTGTGTGTGTGTGTGTGTGTGTGTGTGTAGGTGTGTGCGTGCATATGTGTCGGTGTGTGTGCATGTGTGTGTGTGTTTGTTCCTGTGTGTGTGTGTGTGTGTGTGTGTGTGTGTGTGTGTGTGTGTGTGTGTGTGTGTGTGTGCGAGTGTGTGTGTGCGTGCGTGCGTGTATGTGTGCGTATGTGTCTGTGTGAATTTCTGAGTGCATGCATACATGTGTGTATTTCTGAGTGCATGCATGCTTGTGTGTGTGTGTGTGCGTGTGTTTTTGCATGTATGCAAGTGTGTGTGTGCGTTTTGTGTGATTGTATGTGTGAGTGTGTGAGTGTATTTCTGCATACATGTATGTGTATGTGTGTACATGTATGTGTGTGTTTGTGTGTTTCTGCATGCATGCATGTGTGTGTGTGTGTGTGTGTGTGTGTGTGTGTGTGTGTGTGTGTGTGTGTGTGTGTGTGCGTATGTGTGTGTGTGTGTGTGTGTGTGTGTGTGTGTGTGTGTGTGTTTATGTGTGTGTGTGTGTGTAGGTGTGTGCGTGCGTATGTGTGTTTGTTCCTGTGTGCATGCATGTATATGTGTATGTGTGTGTGTGTGTGTGTGTGTGTGTGTGTGTGTGTGTGTGTGTGTGTGTGTGTGTGTGTGTGTAGGTGTGTGCGTGCATATGTGTCGGTGTGTGTGCATGTGTGTGTGTGTTTGTTCCTGTGTGTGTGTGTGTGTTTGTGTGTGTGTGTGTGTGTGTGTGTGTGTGTGTGTGTGTGTGTGTGTGTGTGTGTGTGTGTGTGTGCGAGTGTGTGTGTGCGTGCGTGCGTGTATGTGTGCGTATGTGTCTGTGTGAATTTCTGAGTGCATGCATACATGTGTGTGTTTCTGAGTGCATGCATGCTTGTGTGTGTGTGTGTGCGTGTGTTTTTGCATGCATGCAAGTGTGTGTGTGCGTTTTGTGTGCTTGTATGTGTGAGTGTGTGAGTGTATTTCTGCATACATGTATGTGTATGTGTGTACATGTATGTGTGTGTTTGTGTGTTTCTGCATGCATGTGT
>OZ026555.1:3092294-3159794 GCA_964020155.1 Chondrilla cf. caribensis | reverse complement strand
TATAGTACCCCTGTAAGCCAGTGGCAAACGGTTCAGTCCCAAAACTACAGCTGTGTTAGCCATATGTAGTCCACCGATCCTGAGGTCTCTTCACTGTGGTACTCAATCAAGTCCAGGGATGCTTGTTTCTGATGTTCTATGGGTCCGAGAGGGGAAGGGATACTTCTTCTATAAATTTCACTGGTTGAGATGAACAAGAGGACTCTGATTGGTTAGATTTAGTGACGATAGGCATAAAAGTGGCAGTGTACAGCACTTGACAGCCCATTTTCCGTTGCTTATCACAAAGTAGACAGCCTGATATGTTGCTTTGCTGAGTGAGTATATTCAGTGTCATTAGGTATAAAAATGCCCTGTGCGGTGTGCATGTACGCCTTCTCACAATTATCGTGTATCCCCTGAAGTCTCGGTTCAGATCTCAAAGTAGGTGGCTTACTGGTTCAGCATTAGCCAGACCTTCCCTGCCCCCATCAGACAGACATTCTGATCCAGCTAGTATCAGTCACTGTTCAACAGACTCTGTTCGACGTGGTCCGCGAAGCGTTTCGGCTCCTCGAGATACAACACTCGTTGAGGAGTTGCAGCGTACATATCAATCATCCCTTCTTCATCGGAAATAAATCTTGAGTAGTATCTCGTTTTCTCTTCAACAGCCTTGTGTTGACCCGACAAGGTAAATAATTCATATCAGCTCTTCAACCAAAGACACTGACTGAGGAGTTGCAGGGTGGGTGTTCGACTTCGGAAGGTGACCATTTGAACTATGATAGACTACTTGTACTTAACAGATATTCGGTGTTTTCTTACAAAGTCAATGGATGGCCAACATTTCGAGAATTAAGATTACAACCTGGTCCACTCGCCCCGGCTTTATCCACGAACAGCGGAGGACGTGTTGAATTCAGTCACGCGACGTGTGACGTCACGTCGACATTAGACTAGAAAATCAGAAAATGGAGCCGTCGAGGAAGAATCTAGTGCCAGTAGTATTGGTGGTACCCTCCCAAGCCAGCGGTTGTCGGTCAGGTCCCATGAAGAATAGATTCCAAGGGCTAAGGATTCATCATCCAATCAAATCGAGGGACGCTTGTTTCTGATGTTCAATTCAATCAATTTGTAGTCATAACAACCTGAGTAAGATGGCGGTCAACACGTGGCAAGTAGTGGAAAATTGAAGATAAAGTTAGCTATATCAAATGAGGAAGAGGAACGCCACTAACATTGATTAGAATGAATTGAACTATAGCTGTAGGACAGAAGGAGTGAGTAGGCAAGGCGAAGATTTAAAGATCGACTCTGAAGACGGTGGCGGCGAGTGGAGACCCCTACGCGAATTTAGCAAATCGCTGTCCACTGAACAGACTTTTAATGCTCGACAATGTAGAAACAAGCTTTCTATGCCTCTCATGCAATCCTTTCCCTTTTTTTTTGACTTTTGTCCCATCATGCCCTAGACTTCGTCTTGCGTGAATTGGGACCAGACCTTGCCAGGGCAGTGAACACCCGGTGACTATTTGTCACCTCACGTAACCCCTGAGTCCGAGGCTTCCTTTTTGTATCACATTTGTTGTTCTTTGATTTGAATAATAATGTGTTTCTCCCCCCCTTGGTCCGAGAAGGGAAGGGACGCTAGTTTTTGATGTTCTATTGGTCCGAGAGGGGTATAAAGGAGGTTGTATACACAACACTTTCCAGCCTCTTTGCAAGTGTTCGTATTATAGACGGCAAGTGTTCATATCATAGACGGCCCATCATGTTGCTCACAGCCATGTTCGCTATTAGCCAGGTGAGTAAGGTAAAATAGGGAGACATTTGGAACGAGGTAGCTTTAGAAATGTGACTTTTAATGACTACAACTCTAGGTTCCAAGACGTTATCCCCATTATCGGGTAAGAAGGGTAACGTGGGAAAACGTGTTAAGTTACCCGTGTATTTCCATCTTCTAGCACTGTACGACTGAAGTTGTAATATTATACCATAGTCCCTAGATATCTAGGGTCTATGATTATACATTCAGACCTCTTTACAACAGCAGTTTTTACAAGGACAGTCTCTTCATAGCAGTATGCCTTGTGACCACATATGTATCCACATTGTATTGGTTACGACTGTAATGTTGTTGAATGAGTGGTAACCAGTGATGTTTTGAAGAGGTTTGATTGTAATATGTTTGCATTTATTGTAGTAGAGTCTAGTTGATTCAGCAAGTTATGTATGAGGGTAATTATTATTATTATTATTTGCATTTTACAGATATTTGGTGGCTTACTCTCAAATTTCAAGGAAAGAAAGGAGCTTAAAAACAAAAATACTGTTCCCACCCCACCACCTCTTCCTCCGCAAGCAGCTGTTCCCACCCCACCACCCCCTCCTCCTCTTCCTCCGCAAGCAGCTGTTCCCACCCCACCACCCCCTCTTCCTCTTCCTCCGCAAGCAGCTGTTCCCACCCCACCACCCCCTCCTCCTCTTCCTCCGCAAGCAGCTGTTCCCACCCCACCGCCCCCTCCTCCTCTTCCTCCTCGCATGGCTGGGTGCGAAATTCCCACCCCACCACCCCCTCCTGTACTCCCTCCACAAGAAGATGGGATTCAAATTGCCTCCCTGACGCCCCATCCTATCCTATCAGATAAGGACTGTGTCAGTATTGATTCCGACAAGGCATTCTCAGCTCCTCAAATCAGGACACTTTTGGAAGAATTACAAGATGTACAGCTTCATAAGGTATGCATTTGAACTATTTCTATATAATAGTGTGTATATGTACATTTTAGACCAGTCTATGGCCTATGATTATCTTTCTACTACTAATAGCTGTTCCCACATATCATCTGATTTGCTATAGCCTTTGAGTTAACATTTCCTTATCATGTACAGCTCCCACAGGCTGTTCTCATGTTTGAGTTGTTCAGCCTATGATTGATATCTCCCCATCTCCTTGTCATGTACAGGTTTCCAGAGTTGAAGACACAAAGAGACCTTCTGGCCACGATGTATTGTCCTCTGTTATTGCCAATGCAATGGCCAAAAGACGCCACCTCCTGGAACCGTCAAGTGATGAAGATGATGATTCCGACAGTGAATGGGAGGATTGAAGGAATAAACCAACATAATGAACATAATATACTTAAAAACCAATTAATTTTTAATTGTATATCTGTTACTGTATGTATCAAACATACTATTTTAATAATATTCTAATTACATAAAATCATCGCATGCGCAGTGTAGGTCATTCATTATTATACAAAGAATGATGAAATATATATTATACAAAGATAGCACTAGCTGTAGTATAATCCTAACCCACACACCATCTCAAGCCTAGTGAACTTGCACCCAATTCAGGCCTCTGATCATGCATAATATACATGTGATCCTGCCTGTCACCCGACTGACCTTGCACACATACAGTTGTGTCAGTGTTATTGCAATTGTGTTTTTTGGCTGATCTACTAAGTACATGGCCCAACATGTTGCTTCTTGTAATAATTGTATTTCTGTCAGTTAATTTCTTCAAAGTGGAGTCTAGTTGAGTGAACACTTATAGGATTAAGACTTGCTAGTTATCACATCCTATACTTTAAAGATATCGGTTACTTTTCATGCATGAAACGAAAGTCAACACCACAAGAGAATAATTATTGACATCTACTTGTCCCTTCATGTATGTCGTGTGAACAGATGGAACCAAGTAAATTTATACCAATAGGTTAGGGTTGCTGTTATATAATAGGTTTGAGTTATAAGATAAATGGTTGGTCGAGGTGCTGTAGTTAATCTACTTAATTTTGTTATAATGAAATATTGAAATTTTTGAAGTTCCTCCAATACATAATTACCCCCTACAGACGACAGTCGAACCTACTCACAAACAGCACTTCTTAATATAGACATGTACATGCAGTGTTTAACATGTCTTGCGGGTACAGATCGATGTTTTCACATGCAGTTTTTATAATAATAATATTCTTGGTTGTTTAGCAGCAATTTAGTTGTATATAATATGCAAAATGACATGCATGTTACAGTGTGTACAAATTTGGACTGTACGGCATACTATGCATATATACATGAATTATACATATTAATAATATTATTATATCAGTATTTAATAAATCAGTTTAATACATAACTGTATACAAAACAAAATTGTGCACATAATAAAGCACAAAGTATGGAAAGTTAATAACATACAACAATAAATTTTATATAATACTGTACATAATATACAAATCACTACTAGGACGATAGTTCCTTTGTTAAATTCTATTTCAAACCAGAAGTAATTCAATACAGGTGGCCGCCATTGCTTGGGTATTCAGGTTCGGCTCATTCAATAATTATACTTTTGAGATCATCAAACCAGAGTGTATTATTTCATATGATGTCCTCGGTATTACATTTCCTCTTTGCTTCTGGTAATTGACACCCACAATCCTTGTCAGATATATCCTGTATGTCAATTCTTGATGGGGTGCTGTACACAGGCACACCTCCTTGTAAGCAAACCCCCTACAAAGACAGTAATAAAAGAATCCAGTCCATGCAGCTTGTTCTATAGTTAAGTGTTACGCTCTATAATCAGGTTAGAGTACAAAATAAACTGCTTACCTGTTGGATATCTTCCTTAATTTCACAAACAACAGTTAACCCTTTAACATCTTCTACTGCAGTTAAGATAGTATTCCACGTTCTGGGTTTATCACCTGTACCTTGACCTCCGTTCAGCCAACGCTGCAGCATTCTCAGACATACTTCCTCACAAAGACGGTAATCTTTTTCGATCGTGTCTATGATATAATCCCTAATACCAAGATGTATCCCAAATTTTAAGTTTTCGGCAGCTACCCTTGGAACAACATGCTTTGAAAGGACTTCTAGCTCTGGCTTCTCATTAAATGGACCATCGTGTTCGTAATAATCCAAGGAATCATTTACCCTGCTAAGATTTACCTTTGGAGGGTATGATGATGAATATTTGACAGCAAGGAGAGTAAGGTGGGGGGTTGTAAATTCCGGTGGAATTTTGTTCAACAAACCTGGACGACCACCAGCCCTCTCTAATACACCCGCTATGTCATTGAGACCAAATAGCTTTGCTAAATCAAGGGGAGTATGACCAGTAGGAAGACGCATATTGACAGTTCCCTTCAGAACAGAATGGCCTACCAGCTTATTTATGAATTGACTATGGTTTACAATCTTGTGATCATTATGAAAAGTGTACTTTCCTGCCTGAATAACATTGGCTGAAAATAAGGACACGTGAAGTGGGCTCAAAGAGCTGGAGTCTGGTAAGGGGAAGTCTGGAAGTAGATCACCAGCAATGGAGCGGAGTGTTCTAACAGTGAAAGCATCACAACATATATTTTGGCCTGTACTCTTTGGACCACAAAAGTACTGATAGAAAAACTGAACATCTCCAGGTATGGCAGCTAAATGGAGTATCCTGTCTGGATTTAGAAGACCATTGGAAAAAAGTAAAGATAGTAAAGAATTTGATGCACAAGGTTGTGCTGTTATCTTTAATCCAAGAGCCTCACAAATGTTATCTAATTGATACCCTTGCCCAGTAATGACTGAAGTTTCCAATGGAGAAAGTGCCTCTTGGACGGATGATGTTGAAGCATAAGAATCCAGATTAAAACCTTGCCTAACCAACTCTCTTATAACCTTTATACGCCCACCACTGGCTGCAGAATGCAGCACACTATAACCCTGACTGCAGAGAGCATTCACTGAACAGCCATCTTTAATCAAAGCCGTTAATACATTAAGATGACCACCAAGTGCTGCTTGATGGAGTGGAGTACCACATTCTCCAGAAGAGAAAGATTTTGGTGCACCTAGTTGAATCAGTGCAAAGACAGCTTCCTTTTTACCATGGTAAGCAGCATTATGTAGGGGAGTACTACCAGACTTTGATTTTATGTTAATTTCGGCCTTCTCATAAGCAAGCTTCTCAATCACTATTCTATGACCTCCTTCAGCTGCAAAATGAAGTACACTGTAGCCATTGTTTTCAATAGCATTTACATCACAACCTTTCTCAATGAAGAACACAACCACATCTAGGTGACCATACAGTGCTGCTTGGTGGAGGGGGGTACCAAACATGGGAACATTCAATGACATATTAGCACCTTTCTCCACTAACTCCACAATTACCTCCATCATACCTAGTGCTGCAGCAATATGTAGTGGGCTGCAGCCATTATCCGCTGTTGCATTTACATCATACTCATAGTTAACTAACTCTCTTATAACTGCTGGAGATCCACCTTGGGCAGCACAATGGACTACAGTGGAACCACTGTACAGTACCATTCCTGCATCAAAATCTTGTCTAATCCGAGCTAAAATAATATTTTCCGTGTGATAAGCAGTTTTTTGTATTGAAATGTTCCCATTGTTGCCAGTTACCAAAAAGCTTTTAGCTTTGAGTCTTAAAAGCATAATCACAGCGTATAACCTGCCATAGGCAGCTGCCATGTGAAGAGAACTACAACCATCATTATTGAGTACATTAATATTACATCCTTTTTCAACTATTTCCTTAATAACATTTACATGACCCCCTTGTGCGGCAAAATGAAGTACAGTTGATCCATTTTCATTAGTTGTATCACTGGGATAGCCCTTTTCTACTGCATCGATGACAGTGTCAATATTACCATGAAGTGCAGCATGGTTGACAAGACGACGTTGTTCAACACTTGCACTGTTGTTTCCAAATTCATGTGCATCAGCTTGGAGCGACTCTTGAATGATCTCCTTATCCATCCAGTACTATAAGTAATTTTTAGAAGAGAAATAATACAAAATAGTAAATATAGAAGAAATAATCTAAGTGATATGGATATATTCACTATTATATTACTTAACATTATCATTGTTACATCATGGCCAATATATTATACACTAGGGCTTACACTGTCACAAGTGGTATCATGCATATAGCAAACAATCAAGGAAGAGAAGAGAAAGCAAACAACACACGCAGCAAAACACAACAAAAACAAAATTGAGAATAATGAATAATTTACATAATGCACGCAATAAAGGGATTATGCCAAATGGAGTTCTTCTACCATAAATGCATATTATAGGTGCCATACTACACTTGTATTACAAGTACACCACCTATCATAATACAATAAATTGGGTCAAAGTATAATTTCAGGCAACAATCATCAATATCATTACAGCATTCTCCTTACGTGCGGTTAGGAATGGATATAATAACTAAATTAAATGTAAATTGTGAGTAGTCTACAGTGGTTATAATGTAATCAGCATGAAATGAGAGCAATCAAGTGTGATAGATCAAACTATTTACTATTAATATAATGTATAGCTGTATTGCTAATTTGTTTATAACATGAACATCAATTATTTTAATATTTTCCACTAATTTTCACAATAATTAATCTCATCTATAGTTATCATCTACATGGGAAGCTGCATACACTTAGTCTCACATAGTCCAGTCCCATTCTCACATCCAATTTAGAAATTGAGACTCTGTTTAGACAAGGAGGGTCTGTACCAGACTCTTTCTTATCGGGATGATGATGAGAATGGGTCTGGGTTATGCAAGACTAGCATGCACTTCCGTGTAACTGAAAATCCCTTTACTAACGATTAGCATAAAATCAGTCTGTTCTTGTTCCTGTCAGTGTCGAGATGGCAATGTTCACTATGCGTAATTAAATTTGTACACATATTTGGTTCGGACCTACAGGAATCTTCCCATGGAGAGGAGTTTCTCTTATTACAAACAAGCTCCAGGACCTACTAATGAGTAGTCTGGCTCACTAGACCCAATTTCTCATTATCGCGCGGGGGCTTGAAATGAGAAATAGGGTCTAGCAACTATTGTCAATTTCACACCTTGCGAAATCATCGCCGAGGGCGTTTATAAGCAACAATGCGTACGTACGAAGGTGCAAGTTGTATTTTGGACGCTGGAACAACTTTGATGAAGGGATACAACACGGATGGCGCACGGATTAGAGGCTAGTCACTTAGAAACAACATGCTGCGTCTGCGCTGCCGCTCCACGCAAGGAATGGAGAAAGGTCTCTGAGACGTTCGCACTCACCGTTCTCGGGCGAAAAGTGAACAAAATCAGCCAGATTTCTCTGAAACTGCCAAGCAACGCTATAATCATAGTTTTTCGAGCGTTGCAGTGATCAGGCTGCGAAAGTGGAGAGGCTGGAGACAGAGATGGCTGATACAAGTAGCAGAATTGTACATCTCATCGATCAGCGCTGGCAGCGTAGGAAGTGTATACTGTTGCTCTCTTTTAGAGGAACTGGGATCTCTCCAGCCAGCAAGAAGGTAACTCCAAGGCCAGACGTCGTCTACACACTCTTCCACACGCCTATTCTTTAAATGCCGCGGAGCGGCTAGTGCCAATTACTGGTGGTGTCATTTCAGTTGCCGGCGATTTCATTGGTCCAGCCGAGGTGTGAAATTGACAATAGTTGCTAGACCTCCCCCTCTCTCTACCGCACCCACGCGCAGTAATGAGAGGTTGAGGTCTAGCGCGCCAGGCTAACTAATGAGTTGCTGTTATTCTTACTATCAGTATCATATAAGCAGTCATACCACATCATAAAAGAAATGTTTGAAGGATTGTGCAATGATTTCCTGCAAAAATGCTGTATTAATTTTTCCACTCACCTTTATTAACACTTGATAATCATTGTTGAAAAAGCTATCTTAAATTTGAACAATCCTAATGTGGAATAAACAGTGGATGTCAAATTGAGAAACTTGAGAGATTTATGCACCACTGAACTAACTAAACTCTAAGAAAGAAGTGTCATAAAAGGAATGTAAGCACAGTCTAGGGATTTCTTGGGTATTGCATGGGCAGTGTTGAGATGGTATCAGATAACATAAACATTATGAATTGGATGTATGTCAATGTATTGTGAATTCTCATTTGGAATCAGTTTTGAAAAAGATGGTCTGGTTGAGACGTTCTAGTATCCATATGGCTACGTGGTCGAGGTGATTCAAACTTGGCCTTATGATACACCTTGAAGGTCGGCCTCTCGCCTCCCATGTGATGTTTATCCACCGGTGATCGGAATTATCCCGGGCCAAATTTACCATACTGAATGAATGTGTACTAACTCTTTTGATAGGCACCGGAACGAACAATTCGCGATCGACCTACGACTGGTTGGATTGTGGTAGAGTAAGTAACTTACGTAGATACAGTACCACAATCCAACCAGGCGTATATATGTCGATGGCGAATTGTTCGTTCCGGTGCCTCGGGATCATGGAAGATCTATGCTAAAAGGGAGACTAAGTAGCTACTGAACAACCATGCACCAGATCTGTACCCAATTATACTCTAACTCCTAGGCTTATCATCACGCTAGTCAATAGAGTTTGGAACTCACTTAATCCAAATACGACCAAGGAGACCGAAGGAGTATATACACCGTCTTGGAAGTTCAAAAACCAGAAAACGTAAGTAATTTCTTCCCCGTGACCCACCCTCTGTTTATATACAAAATTAATAGAATTATACGGTATATGATACAAGTCTACCAAAATTAGGCTAAGCGTTCGTAGGCGTATTATACCCTTCCGATCTAGCGGTGGTCGCCAGGTATACATCAATCAATCAATCATTATTATACGTGCCCTAGGACAAACTGCCCTACGAAGAACACCATCATACATCAAAAAGAGAATCAGAGCAACAACAACACATTATAAGACACCATTCAGACCGAAGTCAATTAAAACGAGCAATCCACATCTTCAAGATAACCTTGTGATGCTTGCATCCTTGGTCCAGAATCGTAAATAGCTTTTCATCATCTGTCATCATATCAAAACGCAGTGATACCCTTGTCTTTCCACTTCAATCTCAGCCAATGCTGCACATCTTCCACCTCCCTGTATCATATTTCCCACATCTTCTCTCGTCTCTCTCAAACCTCCATATTCCACACTCAATCCTGAGCCCACCTCTGATCATCATCATGAGTCTTCCCTTACCCTTATCAGCCACATCTAAGCATCAAGACTCACCACCTTTCTCCTTCAATAGCCAATAAGGCCAACTTGGGTTTTGTGGCAAGTTCATCATCCCATTTATCTTCCACTTACCTTCTTGCACAAGTCTGCAACAATACATTGTTGTAATTTCTCCACATCACAGTCCTTTTGCCTCCTCAACACCAATTTCACACCAACCAAAGCACTCCATGCATTTTTCGGATATATACGTATGTACATTCTACGAACGTATACTCATTAGAAATTATACATGATAATACTTTAATCAATGCATAGAAGTGAACAGGTTGAACAAAACAAGTAGTTGAGTTAAAACATATATGTGATGAGCACAACTTAATAAAGTTCTGAAGCATAGAACACTGCATCAGTACATAATGGTCATATATTACAAGTCTAAAATTTGAATGAGTACACTATAATAATATTACGTACATCATACAAATGTATTTTTGTTAAAATTAATGTGTGCAGGTATAATACTTTAATAATTATTAATATTATGCATATGCATGGACGAGTTGAACAAGAACAAGTATAATATTATGTAATTTAAGTTAATAATAATGTGAGTCTGAAACATTGAGATGGACAATAGGACACCAATTGGTCAGATTTAGTGTCACAAGGTAGGAAGAGGTTTTGCACAGCATGTGTCAGCTGCTTTGCCATTGAGTATCTCTCAGTAAGATTTTATAGCAGACGACTCCACGTTGTTAAAGGCCATGTTTGTGCTCAGCCAAGTGAGTATATATAATGTGCATGGTTGGATGTATCGTACTAGCTTCTATTCAGCTAAGTAATTCAACAACAGTTATGATTAAGACTACTGGTACATTTTGGTAAGTCACTTTCAAATTCCAAGAAAGCTCAACATTGGAACAAGAAATACTTGCACCTTCCTCAGCAAACAGCTGAGATCAAGGTTCCCACCCCATCACCCCCTCCTCCTCTTCTGCAGCAAACATTGGGGGTCAAGACTCCCACCCCGCCACCCCCTCCTCCTCCTCTCCCTCCCCACATAACTGAGATGGAAGAGCCACTCCAGCAGCTCCTCTACCCCTATATATCAGACGGGAACTCTGGAGCAGGAGTAGAACAGCACCAAGATGAAGTGACACAGGTATTCTCAGCTCCTCAAGGGACAACACTGCTTGAGGAGCTGCAGGGTGTTCAGCTCCGCAAAGTAAGCCTCTACACTATTATCTCTCTGTATGTATCTTGTGCATGTATGCTCTGTGTATCATTGTCTATTTGTAATCAGCTGCCACAGGCTGTTCTTACGAACACAAGTTGTTACATGCAGTCATGATGGATATTTTGATTCGTCATTTCCTCCTCATGTACAGGTTTCTATTATAGAGTTGATGACATAAAGACATCTGGCCAGGGCAGTTTATCGATCGATGCCATTGAACATGCAATGTCTATAAGATGTCCCCTCCTGGAATCATCTAGTTCCGAATTCTATGTCAAAGAATGTGCATGTATGTGTTTCAATAACATCAATAACAATAATAATAATAGTCAGTAAATAATGCATAATACTACAATGGTAAAGAACAAGTACACAGCGAATCAGTTTTCATGTCCTTATGCGAAAATGAATGCAAATAACTTGCATTGTTTGTGCAGGATTAAACTGTGAAAATTGCTGTCAATGTATTAATACATACAATGGACACATAGCAGAAAAGGGCTATGGGTCGGAAGCACATTGCAACTGAGCGGGAGAAGTCAACTTTTCTTTTTCTTTCAACGCTTCCATTTCTTTTGACATATTATCCATACTCTGAAAGCAATCAAGACGGACAAAACATTTCAAACAAGACAATGTTATATTTACTAATTGTAGCCATAGTAATTGCAATACTCCATTAAACATAATAAATAGTGCTGGGATGATTAATTGATTGATCAATTTTCATTTCAAATCTGATTCCTATTGCTGATAGTGCAAGCAAATTGATTGATCACTGGACGTAGTTAAGCATGCAGAACAGGCAGCCACCTAATTTCCCAGAACCTTCAGTCCATGAGTATAGTTTTGTACTTCAAGAGAGCTTGACATGTGCAAAGGACTCTAAAGACTTCACATCAGGTCTACTGGACTCAGTCTAGCTAACAGGTGGGAGTGGTTACCAGTTACACACACTAATTACTTCCAGTAATTAATCCATCAATCTGCAGTTATGATGCACTGATAATCATAAGATTTTAAGGTAAACTGAATCAATCTTACATTCTAATAACCAAGGTAGCCTTTAACAGGACGTGCTTTCTACAATATACAGTTCAATGTATGATTACACCATTGTAATGGAATAGTACCACAATTGCTGTGGATATATAATACATATATCATGCTAGTGTAGGTGCGTGAGCCAACCCAGGAGGATACCATTAATATGTGTCACAGTTGCTATACAGTGTTGTGTCTTTTCATACAACTCACTACTGTAGTAGTGACATTGTATTGTGGTAATTGGTGCAATTAAAGTGAGCCCAGGTATTGCTGGATTGGTATTAAGTGAGTCATTCAGAGGAATAGGACTAATATCGCATACGTATATCAACCACTTTTCTTCTTGATCCACCTGTCTTAGCACATGTACCACGATACATATGTGTGAAGTGAATACCACATTAGTACACTGTGTACACTTACTTCTTGTAGATGAATATTCTTCATAAGTGCTTCTTCGAGTGCTCTCTGCAACTTTCCTACAACTTCTTTCAAGTGATCAACTTCATTAGATCTCGATCCTGCTATTCTCTGTATTAATTTACGAGGTGACACCACTACACTGGTAGCACCACTGAGACTCTCTGAAGATGACGATGGTTCTTTGAGGGGTTCTGAGTGATCTGAAGATTGGTATACGTAGTCCATGCATACAATGAATAAGTTTAACAGAAGAGTGTATCATTGGCAGAAAATCAACATGAAAATGTGCATACAGCAGTAATGTAACAATCCCTTCATAGCTATAAAAACAGCACTATTATACAGCCATTTTATAAGGTATTGAGCCCTGACCATTGTACGATGTTTTGTAAGCATTTAGGTGATGGAATGTTTTGTCAATAGATGTTCAGTATTTTATGACATACTGCTCTCATGCCCATGTTTTAACCACTAAAATGTATCTTGAACTGTTTTAGCGACTGACTACAATCAATCAATTGGCACATCTGGGGATTTCAAGAATAAATAGGATATGTTAGTACAGTCCGACTCACTTAGTAAGTATGTACCGGTGCCTTGAAGGGCACACCAAATCTGTACTTCTTATTACAGTAGCACAGAAGCACAGTACTTGGTATTAGTACTGGTTGACATAGTGTACATGAGCTAAGGACCGAGTGAGGTGTACTCTCTAATCAGGAGTATGTACGTACTTACCCAGATACTTGCACTGTATACGTATATCCTGTCCGTCTCTTTTATGTTGTCACAAATCAGGATACACATACATACATACGTACGTATGTACACACAGCATGTGTTCTATAATAATTTCTTTACAGTGCTATAGTACTGATAGAGACTATACTGTATAGTTCAGGGAAACAACTGGAAGTTCTAGCATATAAATTGCATATACACAGTCATCCTGGCTATGCACAGCTGTAGCATGACATCCGTAGATTGTCTGCTATTCAGGTGAAACAAATGTTTGTGCTGGAACCTGCAATGAATTCAATGTTCAATTCCTCACCTGCTTTATTAGCCATGAAATAATGTTGAATCACAGCAGATTTCTGAAGTAGATCCTCAGCAAAGGCTGCGTTGCTCTGTTCTAAATGGTTTACCTGTAATTACAATGAACTAGGAACTATCATAAAAAATAACAAAATAACCGATAAATTTGTCTTCTGACTGAACAGTTGTTACATGGTTACTTAACACATGATTCCAATTAAATTACATGGTATATATTTTATTGAATCCGTGTAATACTTTTTTCAAATGGGAAACCCCACAGTAACAATAGTTAATGTGTGTGTATTTGCACACACATGTGTTCAAGGGATGGAGTATCGAGTGTGAATGTGCACTCATCATATATGGAAAGGTAACTATACATAATACAGTAATCTATTTACAAATTCCAAACAAGCTCTCATACAATGTCCAATAAAGCAGGTTGTTGGCTGAGAGAAGAAAATTTGATTATTTTATTGTGCACTAATCAATTGCACTTGATGTACGTACATACGTATGTACTGTATGCTATCTACTAACACGTGCTTCCAATGCCCATTTTTCACTTTGCAAAGAAGTTATTCTGGTCAGCAAATCTTGTGTGTCACTATCCAAAGATGTACTCTCACTTGAGGTGCTGTCCTAAAATATAAGCATGGACAACATTATACTACAGTATGTACATTTGCGTACATTTACAGTACATGCAATACTAGTCTGGCGCGCTAGACCTCAACCTCTCATTACCGCGCGTGGGCGCGGTAGAGAGAGGGAGAGGTCTAGCAACTATTGTCAATTTCACGCCTCGGCTCGACTAATGAAATCGCCGGCAACAGAAATGACACAGCCTATAATTGGCACTAGCCGCTCCGCGGGCGTTTAAAGAATAGGCGTGTGGAAGAGTGTGTAGACGACGTCTGGCCTTGGAGTTACCTTCTTGCTGGCTGGAAATATCCCAGTACCTCTGAAAGAGAGCGACAGTATACGCTGAGCGCGCTGATCGACGAGCTGTACAATTCTGCTACTTGTAGCAGCCATCTCTGTCTCCAGCCTCTCCACTTTCGCAGCCTGATCACTGCAACGCTCGAAAAAACTATGATTATAGCGTTGCTTGGCAGTTTCAGAGAAATCTGGCTGCTTTCGTTCAGTTTTCGCCCGAGAACGGTGAGTGCGAACGCTTCAGCGACCCTTTCTCCTTTCTTGAGCGGAACGTCAGCGGCAGCGCAGACGCAGCATGTTGTTTCTAAGTGACTAGCCTCTAATCCCTGCGCCATCCGTGTTGTATTCCTTCATCGAAATTGTTCCAGCGTCCAAAATACAACTCGCACCTTCGTCCGTACGCATTGTTGCTTATAAACGCCCACGGCGATGATTTCGCAAGGTGTGAAATTGACAATAGTTGCTAGACCCTATTTCTCATTTTCGCCCCCGCGGGATAATGAGAAATTGGGTCTAGCGAGCCAGACTAATGCACTACTGGAGTATGAGAGTTTAGTTCAAAACAATCCCATGTTGGTCTACATGTATGTATTACAGTACATTGTGAGTATAACAATGCATATGTATATGAGTACTTGCCGGTTGACTATATAAAAACATGGCTACAACTTTATTTAGCATAATAAAAACATTTAAAACGACGAAGGATGTAGGGATAACAAACAGAAAAAGGAAAAGAACAAGGTAGGGATGAGTGGAATGTGAACACCATCGGAGTGAGCAGCAAGTTGGAATGAGAAGACTGTCGGAATATAACAATCCCTATATCAACAGCTGCAGACAGTATACTGTGTGTTGCACGAACAAGTACTGCTGTTGATAAAGGGATTGTTATATAGCTATTGCATTCTATGATATTTCTAGAGCTATCTAGAGTTATAATAATAGCAAGTTGGAATGAGGAAACAAAGATCTGTATTTCTTCATAATATAATCTTACATGTCAAGATAAAATATTTTGGATGTAATGTATGGGGATCCAATGTGAGATCAGCAGCAAGTTGGAATCAGTACAACATTGAATCAAGGGGGAAGATTGAAAGAATAGTGGAGAGACGGCAGTCCAATGGAGAAAGGGATTGGACAGACCCAAACCTTAAACTTATCAGAGACAGATATCCAGCTGTGATGTTTCAATATTGAAAAGGAAAGAGATGGATATTCCAGCTCATGCACACTCATTCCATAATAAGTCTTTACCCATCATAACGCAGTGTTAAAATGCATCATTGAAAGCGATATAGTTTAAAAATGGTTGATAAAATAAACATTGAAATACAAAGTCACTATTTCAGCACACAATCAATACACTCACAGGTAGACTTTGACCAGATGATTCTGGAAGGATTCCTTTTGTGGAGGAATAGCTACTTTCCCTATGCATATACGTACATACATATGAAGAATGTAAATCCTGCAACATCTCGTAATATACAGAGAATACAATAAATTATCGCAAGGGCCACAAAAATTGCAAATATTTGTGCGTTTGTATCACAGACATAACACACCTGCTGTGTTGCCGCCTCTGTTCAGTGCTGGGACTATGCAAAGTGTTATCACCAACTGGGTATAGAATTAAAAAGAAAGTAAACATCAACAAATTCCCCACACATTCACTAAGTATGTACATAAACAATAACAATCTGCACACTTGCTGTGGCACATTCACCTGAACCTGTCCTACTTTCTGCTAACTGGTGCTGCAACCTCTCCTCCTTCTTCTGAAGCTGCTGGAGCTGTCGCTTCAGGTCTTTCATCTTTAGTTGAATACCAGAATTGTGAAACTGGAAGCTAAAACACTAATATCAATGACTGACTTGATTGATGCCTTTTCTTTCAGCTATAACTACTTCTTGATCCTTGTCTTTCAACAGCTATGTAGCAGCAAAAAAAACAATAATCATAAAAATCTGCATGATCTTGGAAATCCATAGGTATGTAGCTAAGTAAGATTAAATATACGTACGAATGTAAAAACCTTACTATAGAGTCATACATTATAATATTTAAACACAGCTGTTGCATAATAACAATACATATGGCACATGTTGGAAGAAAATCTCCATATTGTATTTAGGACCTCAACTCCACCCTACAAATAATGAGCTATAGGCTTAGCTTATCAACTCAGTTTAGAAGTGGCCGATCCTCTGCCTAGCAGAGATCCCTTGACAACTTCTAAATGGTACCCGGTGCTACTGAGGAGCGGTATTCTACAATAATGGGTTGTAGTACAATGGCAGAGGAATAAACACAGTCCATTGTAGAAGTTTGCATCTCGAAAGGTATGTTGAAATAGATGCAATGAAAATCTGTATTTCTTCATAATATTATAATCTTACATTTTGAAATATTTTTCATGTAATGTATGGGAATCCAATGTGAGATCAGCAGCAAGTTGGAACCAGTACAACTGTTGGATATTTACAATTTCTTGGGGTTCAATAAAATCCAACTCAACTAGAATTGGAAGTTAGATAGATTTCCAGTTAGATATGAGGTTCAAATTAGTTGCATTAGAATCAAGGGGGAAGATTGAGAGAATAGTGGAGAGACGGCAATCCAATGAAGAAAAAGACTAAACAGACCCAAAAGCCTAACCTTATCTTGCAATTACCCCTTTGGCCATTACCTTGAATATATCAAAGGTGAGCAAATCGACTCCAATTACTATCAGTGGGGGGGGGGGTGCAGTGGCAATGAACTCAATCATCCTATCTGTTTACCTGATCAAATTCCTTAGATTGGTCAGTTAAACGCTTACAAGACTCTCTTTCACTGTCCAGTTCACTCTGCAATTTCTAGCATATAAAGATTGGCATTTTAATGATAACACAGTATTACATCACAATGGGAGAATTTGTACAGAGTAAATGTATGTAAACAGCTTTTATTTTACATCGGGTGTGGTGATACATAGATCTAAGATGGAGCCTGAAGAGTTGGAGTAGTGAGTTAGGACAGAGATACACAGGTTGGATAAGAGAATGAGATGTGATGAAGTTTTGTTATGTTTTCAGTGAGGTTTGGTCAGGTCAGACATGTTGATGTTGAAGTCACCACAGGCCATTAAATGTTTCTTGGTTAACATCATGGATTCAATATTGTCACAGACATCATGGACAGATTGGGATGGAGAAGCAGGTGGATGGTAGAAACAACCAAGAGTAAGAGAAGGATGAAAACAACCAGATTTGACAGAAACCCATAGAAACTCAGCACCGGAGGGGGAAGTACCACAAGAGAGCAAGGAACACGAGAGGTTAACAATACAGTAGATAGCAACACCACCACCACAACGATTACGATCAAAATCACATTCATAGGTTTATAAAATTTGCACTTTAATTAAAGGGAAAACGTTGTAGCTATGTACTTTTGCCAACACTATAGACTGTAAGTTCTATGACTATCATTCTACATACTATTGGACATGAACATTACAGGCCACAGATCCCTAATACATATGTACATAGTGAACTTTACTCTCACGTGGAATTAATCTAAGGGTACTTCCTCGCGTTACAATGACTGGCTACAGACATAGCCTATAGCCAACACTCCCACAGGTATATCTATTAGTGTATCTGTCTCAGTAAGGCTAGGGTAAAAAAATATTATGAAGTATAACAGGTCTTCTATATATTTGAACACAATTGTTCCTCCAAAGTGGTCCTTTACCTTCACTACTGAAGCTACTATCAGTAGCCGATTTGTAAACTACAGTTAAGAGTTCAAAAGCATAAGGTTACTCCTTTGATGACTCATGAAAACCTTACATATGTTCATTTTTTGTTGTCATTATTTCTCAAAATAGCTTTGCTGTTACCGCGACGATTTGAAGTGCTCTATACTAGTAAAACTGTTCCAAGAGAGGCTCATTTTTCTATACAATGTGATTATAAACAGTGACTCCTGTTCCTTTGTAACATTACACCAGACTAGTGGAAAAGGTAACACCTATGAAATAATCAAAAATGGCTTTTTGCATGGTAAATCTACAGAGCACTGAGGTGACTCAAGAGTTGATACTGAAGCCGGAGAATATAACATAGGCTACATTTTTGTTATGGTCTAACAACTAAATGAAAATTCATGTCAGCAGCTCTCTAACACCTTACATGTCAGGGTGGGACAAAGGCACCTACATACATATAGTCATCCATGATACATACGGATACCATATTATGATACAGAGAGATCCAAGTTACTGCAGTAAAGCGATTTAGACCTCTATCCAATAAAGACACATGTATGCATAGTACCATAATTTCTTCTTCTAGCTTTTCCTTTGATATCTTTTCAGCATTTATGAGATGTTCCTTTTCACCAATCCACTGACTCTAAGCATAAAATAAATCAGGAAAATAAAAGTGACTCAATTCTAGCAATCCACTGTTCATTTGACTTTTACTTGTTCTTCCTCTAGTTGGCGGGTTAGGGAACTACACTTATTTTCCAACTCTTCCTTAACCTTCAGGCCACTATGTAACATTTCGTTTTCTTTCTTCAGATGATTAACTGATTCCTATAACAGACATATGTATAACAGTAACGCTGGACCATAGTAAATATACTAGTCATTTAGTTACCATTGCAGATTTGAGTTCCACTCTTATCTCTTCATTAGCTTTCTACGACACAAAAGTAAAAAAGCACAAAACGACATTATTAAAATTTAAAAAAAACATGAAAAATTATCTATGATTGAAGATTAGATGAAGTGATTACATTGATTAGACTACAATACATGCAGAAATGAAGAATATTAACACAATTCAGTGTTCGAAATAACGGTCGGACTTCGGACATTATCCGACCATTTTGGCCATTTGTCCGATCCAAAAATGCTGGGGTCGGACATTTGGCCGAGCACAATTAAAGGGCCACTGCCATGAAAGCTGGTCTTAAATCACTCTTTTTAGTAATTAAACATCCGTGTTATTGTTAAAAATCGCCGTTCTTATTTCAAACGAGTGAAATTTGCAGTTTTTGTCTACAAAATCGCCGAAAATCGGCCATTTTGAAATACGCGTAATGACGTCACAAGAGACCTCACGTAGTGTATACATTGGATAAGGAGATTTTTATAGTGAATTGTTGACTAATAACATATGAAGTGATAGTTTTACAGTGAATTTTACATTGCATTATGTGACATGAAGATCCATACAAACAATGTCTGACCCAGATTGAATATGTCCAACCGAAATTCAAAGTGCTCGGACATTTGTCCAACCACTTTTGCTACCTTATTTCTAGCACTGCAATTAACAAAAACAACATGTACCTGGGTTATGGTATACATGTAATAGTAATATCCTGACCTGGTGAATGATAGACAATTTATACTGCAAATACTATGAACATAGTCCAATACAACATATTACATGCAATAGAAATGTGTTTACTAATTTCCTGCCTTGTTCTCACTCTATTAATCCTAACAATGAATCCTGTCTGGTGGCCTGTGCTGTACCACTGACCTGTGCTACATGACTTATGTACACACTATTTTTCCTTTGATCTACTCCTCAACCAGGATACAAATGTTTATGTATACATACATGTAGCTATTCCATCTTGGTTCAACATACAAACAAATCAAACCAAATGGTACCTACGTAACTAGTCAGCATCTGCTAAAATTGTTAGCGAATGAAATACGTACGTATGTGTTCGTAAAGAACCCAATAGAGAAAATAGTACAACTGACTGGAAGTAGTAACAGTTGGCTCAGTCACCCTTCTTTGTGTATCATCAACTCAGTATCAAACGGGTCCACCAAGTGCAGAATGATAACAAGCTAACGGAGCCACAAATTGCTCAAATGCTAACTACATATGTAAATAAACGTAGGTAACACACTTGTGGTACACCCCAGCATACCTTCCATCGATCTTCCACTTCAAGCAGTTTGCTACGGTAATGTTGATCTTTTTCATGTTCTTTGGTGGACAGCTCATTGATAATAACTCTCCTCTTGTCAGCAAGCTACATAGGTACATGAAAGGTTACATAATGTGTGTTCATACCATTATTATGTATAATACACACATTACCTACAAAGAGCTACTATCATAGAGAAAAGAAAAAAAGAAGAAAATTTTACAATGAGCGGTTATAGTGAGGCATGAAGATGTGGTAAATTGTGAAACATGTAAACATAATAGTATATTATAAATGTAGGACAATTTTTCAATATTAGTTGCAATAAAACTATGCCATTTGTTCATTCAAAGGTTTGTATGTAAATACTGTATGCATAGTGTCAAAATATTATCAAAATAATAATGTTGAATTTCTTCACAGTCATGTACATACATATGTACGTACATACGTATTAGTGTTGCAGCAATACAGGAAAATCTGTATCACAGTCTATAACAGGTTTGTGCCATGTTATATTCTACATTACAATATTCCACATGGATTGGATGTTGATTACTACAGGTACATATAATGGTGTAGACTTATTAGATATGAGACATGTGCATGTAGACATGAGGCATATGGCTCTCTTAACTGTCAGTCAGGTTTTTGAAAAGAAATCAGTTGGGTAGCATGCTTGGATGCTCCAGAACAGATCCAAATGGATTTTTTACTAGCTTATTCCAAAACTGCATTACCTGCCTACCACAGTTGATTGGGTGACTAGTGACAATCAATTAATCAAAGGTGAGAGGTCTGTGCACTGGGCAATATGTTGGGGACTGCCATTATGGAAACCCTCTGTAGCAAGGTATGATAGTGTATTGTAAATTTAACATATTGTGATTATCGTGGCAACACTAATGTACGTACGTACATATATGTATGTACGTATGTGGACACACAAAACCCACCTCTTCAGCATCAGCAACCTTTGCCATTAGTGATGAGATGTGACCTTTCAGTTCCCCAACCTCAACAGATAAATCTTCTCTTTCTTTTGTTCCGTTCTAAAGTTATAAACACCATTGCATGATATATAAGCATCATATACGTACATGCGTAAGGGAACATAATAATACAAACATACATAGACGAACAGGTGTACTTGTTCATCTAACAAATTTACTAATACAGCCAAAAAAGGGAGAAGCATCATATTACAGTATGTACGTATACGTATTAGGCTCATAAGGTATGATACTGATTATGAGGAAAATTTATATAGAATGTTTATTCTTTATACGTACGTAGGTGATCAGTTATAATATTTAAGTATGGATGATGACATCATACTTTTGGATATACAGTACATGCACATACAATGTATGTATATGCATATATACACAGGAGTTACAGTACTTACCGATACTTGCAACCGCAAGTCAGCATTCTCCTCACACTGCTTCTCAAGGTTACTTCTTAGAGTGCTTAATTCCTTGGAATAATCTTGAGAGTTATCCTTGTTTGAGGGAATAAATTGTATACAAATGTACGTATATCTGATACTCAGCAGTACACACAAACAAACACATGTAGTCTGCATGAACTCACCTGTTCAGAATTATCAATCTTTGTCTGTAATTCTGTTATTTGCCTTGTCAACATCTACCGAGGAGTAAATCACAGGGTCTACAATACTGTTCAAAAAACAAAATTTCAAGTATAAATCGCTCTCACACGTACCTCAATTTGCCCTTCATAAACTTTCATTGCTTCTTCTCCTGCATGTCTATAGAAGCGATATTAACACAACTTGCAACTTTGAAGAATGGAGAGTTTCGCTCTTCTTAACTGATAACTAGTCCAATCTAGTCTACATCACCTGATTATAGACTAGATTGGACTACGTACATATGTACTTGTCAGATATCCGCATTAATCAAGAAGATCAAAACCCTCGATTATTTCACACTGTCTGACAGATGTTGGAGTCTACAAGCCACCTATTACAAACAGGGAGAAGGGACAACATGAGCCTCGGAGCAGGGGGTCTTGGTGGTAGAACACAGTTTGTTCAACTTTGTTACAGCATCCACAAACGAGGGAGGACAATAGGAGCCAAGGTCTTGTATAGGAGACTTGCTGAATTAATTGTGGGCAAAAGGAAGCTAGCTATTCACAGATCATAAAATGGATTAGATGTCTTAACTGCTGAACATGCAGTTGGAGTTTTAGATTTCATGCAACTGATACAAGAAATAGACGTATAAAGATCTGGAGATTGGAACGTGTAGACTGGACCTGCAATCATGTACCTTTAATACTTGGATGCTTCATTACACATACAACATATATCTTAGCAGATTAAGTAATATTATATAATGGTATGTCAGGTACATGTCTGCATGTACAATTTGAAAAGAGGTAATGTTTTTAAGGTTATCATTATTATCAACTGTTATTCTTGAATATATTATGTAGTTGAATTCTCATGTGCTTGGTCCATTTATTACTACTAGTATATGCAAATTACATCATTGTAATAAATGACTTACTTTTTTCCAATGAAGAGGGTTTCCTTTTCCTGCTGTAACTGTAGAACACTATGAAGTAGACATCAGAACTAACTATCAATGGATCAATATATAAAATGATATTGCGTACAAACCTTTCCTGCTTTCGTCTTAGTTTTTCTATAAGCTGTAAATGCATAAGAGAATATGTACGTACGTCGTTCATACTACTATGTACGTACACATGTAAGGTATTGAACATTTACAACACATCTAGACTACACCAACCTCACTATTTTCCATTTTCACTTTTTCTAATTCATCTTGATGAGCAGCCTATAGGTATAACATACGTATGTATGTATGTATGTATATAATATGTGTATATGTATGTATAAAACACTGCTATACATACAGTATACAGTACTAAATGAACTGAATTGACATAATAGAGTTATTTATGATAAAGACACTCTGTCAGTATGTCTGATAGCAATGAATGACACATATGTATGAATACTATGTAAGTGCACATGGGTATGTAAATCATCTAATTAGCAATACATGTAATTATTTTAATGTGCAGCAGATGGGAGTAACATAAGGGTTTCAATACATATGTACGCATATACAGTATGCAAATATGTATGTACATGTACAGTGAATACTCAATACTGTTTTATCTGCTGAGCCTTAATATCTGCCACAATATACCAGTGCCAATATAATATATAAGAACTAATGAATATCCATTTAATCCGCCAAACTCATTAATCCATCATACTTTTCAAAAACATATTATTGTGGTGGACTAACGAAAATTATACAGAGTGTCACAATTTGTTTTACAGTATTGTCATTGGATAATAGACATGCTTGGAGATAGTTACATTCCCAGTATATTATCACATTGCACATTACCAGGGAAATGTATGTATACATACATACACACGTACATTCTTATGTATCAAGAATTCACTTCCCAAATACGTATATCACTTTAAGTTACCTTAAGTTCTGCTAATTGTTCATATAGTAATCTCTTTTCCTCGACAGCCGCCTGTAATTGCCATCCAGTTTCACCATCTGATTCTATTCCTCCCATGCTATGGTCACCTAATAAGAAAACACCCGTATGAATACAAATATCAGTACTTGACAAAAAAACATATTGTAGGAACTTAAGTTAAGCAACAATAGCTAAAATACATATACATACATGTACTTGTATCCTAGTGAATGTTAACATTAGAGGTGCACGTGCCAATACTGTGTGTATATATCCCATTGGATACACAATTAGTGTATGTAATGTAATCAGCAACAAACAATCATTCACAATAAACTAGGGTTATTCAAAATGATCACTTACAATTACTGTAATGGGATACAACATACGCATGTAACTCTCCACACATAATATGCATGTGGAATCAAATAAAACTATAATGTGTGCCGGGTATCACATCATAACCATTGTTCACAGATGATTCCCATGCATTTGCATCAGCAATGATCATTAATTTACATGCACACTACACAATAGTGTTAATTATTGAATTAAAGGAGTGTATGCATATGTACATACGGCTATTACAAGCATTCGAAAAGACAAAAGATGTCAGTATCCACACATATTAGGTATGTACGTATATACCTTCAATCTGTCTCTGCAAAACAGTGATTTCAGCCTTCAGCTTCAGTACCTGGTCTTCATTGTCGTGTTGGGAGTTGTCCCTACTATTACTGAGTAGTCTTAACTGAGATACTTCCTTTTCAAGTTCATCTTTCGCAGTAACTACCTATAGGAAAACAAACCATACCAAAATGTTGACAAAGTGAACACATACATACATACTATTATGAAAAGATTTGTATGCTAAATCCTTGCAAATGTGAACAAGTGGAAATGCATATTTCTTCAAACACATAAACGTACACTATATAAAAATATATGCACATGTACCATGGCTAATTCATCCATTATCGTTTTGTTCTGTAGTTTGAATTCATGCTCTTGTGCTTCCATTTTCATTTGCAAACTTTCATTCTCTTCAACTAAAGACTGAATATCCTGTAAACAAATCAGAGATGAACATCATATGTATTCGTGTTCAAATGAGTGTTACACCAAAAATTGGATGAATACCAGTATCGGTTAAATAGTTGGAACAACTTTCCTAGATTGGTGGTGATTTGGTAACACTGACTATATTATCTAAACCACATTTAGCCCAGTACTGGAGTTGTTCTATGATGGCAAAAGTAGTACATGTGTAGGTACAACCTCTAATCAATAATTGTCAACAACCACTAACTAATTTTCGAACAACAGATGCTAACATGGCATTGGCCATTAGCTGATCCTAAACATTATCAATTATAGGAATAACGTTTCTACATACGTACAGTATGTATACATGGATAGTTACCTTCCCTTTCTTACTCTTTTGAATAACCTGCGAGGACAAAAACCTAACATGTAATCATTTATGGGAAACACTCATTCATTTTATAAATGAAACACACATGCACATGTAATTGTATTACATACATATACTAAAAGAAGTGAGATTTAGGGATCTATTAATTTTACTTGAAAACTCACACACGAAGAGTGCTACAGCATTCTATCATATCTGTACGTTTTACATACAATATTGCGGTATGTAAACACAGACCTGTTCATATAAACTTAGGATTTTATTCTTTCATCAATTTCAAACATCAAACATGTTTGCACAGAAGACTCAGGAAAAATTTCTCTCCAATGATATTATTGGAAATTGATAGATACTCACCTTTCGAGCTTTTTCCAATTCCTTACTTTGAAATTGAAAACTAACAATTTCTATAAAAGTATCAGACCATGTACTTGAGATAGATGAATTATTGCAGTAAAAATAAGTACAAGTAAATCTACATACAGATGTATATATGTACATACATACATACCTGCTTCCTTTCGAGCTACATCCTCCCGTAATAGGTAATTTTCTTCCCGAAGTTGCAACAGCTGAGTCTGTTGAAGTATTTTACATGGACAGGAATAAAAACACAGCATGCACACCAACACATGACCAAACATAATATGCACATGTACTTACAACCTGAATAATTAGTGTCAATGTTTAAACCGTGCAATTTAATGTACCAGGAACAAACAACTACAGGAATATAGTTTAAATTAGACAGAAATCATCCAATTGGGGGTGGGGCGTGGGGGGTGGGGTGGAATTGATACATTGAAGCAGTATTGAAATGGAGCTATCAATATTAGATTGATTCATATGAGAGTTCCTATAACTTGCTGTTATACCAAATTATGTAATGATCTAACATGGCTAGACACAGTAAAAACGCCGTGCCTTGTTATCAAGTCTATTACTTATTTGTGATAAGGTAGAGAAATACTCCATTTACAAGAAATATCCACATACTTCTATTACACAGAATTTATTATCAGATTTGGTCAATTAAGTCAAGATACTTCAAAACCTACGTATGTATTTGAAATATAAGTGATGATCGATTATGGTCTACCACTACAACTGACACTACAGCAGACCCAAACCATAGTCTTAGCAGGGGCGTGAGAGTGACGAGAGGATGCGTGAGAGTAAGCAAACATATGCCAAGCCATGCATTCATAAGTGGATGGAATTAGTTCCTCTCTGTTCAAATTAATCTCCATAGACAAATGATTATCACATTCGAAGACACTTGGTCACGGCTCAGGTTCTAAAAACGCTCAATATAAGTTACCCTCACTCCATACTAATCTCAAACTTATGCAGATCATAGCAACATTACTCAATACATTCACCTGCATTCTGCTGAATTCTTCCTGATCGATTGAAAGAAAATTCGAGTCGGGTTGCTGCGAATCACCCATTTTCGGCTGATCCCCTTGCGCCATTTTGCTCCAAGATTGCGACACATTTAAGCCTTCACCGCAGAGGTTACCACGCCGGGTACTGACGGTATCCTCTTATCATCTATTTTGAACGGAAGATCGAAGGTCTGAAAATGTATGCGTTTCTTTTGACAGCCCTAGTATTAATCACTTCTGCAGACGGTAAGAATTATTTCTATCGATTGTATCACCTATGTGAGCATAGACTCTTTGAGGATTAGTATTGCTGGTTGTATTTTTCAAGAAAATGGCCGAGCCCTTTGTTCGCATTCAGATCAACTCATTTCAACTGTTCTTGCTGTCAGCTAAAAAACTTACACTTCGCCTACCTTGTTTAGTAGTAAGGCTAAGAACTCCATTTCACATTTGGGCTTGTCTCAAGCGTCAGCTATTAAAGACTTTGGGTCAGGGCTGGTTATGTAGTGTCTATGGGCTGAGAAAGCTTATAGAACGCATTTTGGCTGCGTATGTGACTTCTGGTGAATAATGAACCCTGTCCATGAAATCTAAGTGCTCTCGAATGTTTAGAACGGTGAACAAATGCCTGCCTGTGACTGTTCTGTATTCATCTGATTATGTATAGGTATGCGGGCACCATGTAGAGCGTGCTAACAGAGAAAAGATGCTTGATTATAAGTTATTCTAGCGGTGCTACCTACGGTACTTTTTCTTTGGTTTTCTTTCATCAATTCAACAGTATTTAAAGTTACATCAATACTACCTTTCAGATTAGCTTTAAAACCTGTAAGAACCTCCAAACATGTCTCACATACATAATATATCTCCATCATCTGCTTGAATGCTCATGCAGTGCTGTGTTTGGCATGATTTGTTTATTTTGTTGTAGACTATATGTACAGTGGAACCTCTCTATTGTAAACCTCTGAATTGCTGAAACCTCTATAATAAGGACACCATTCTGTGTCCCATTGTAGTACTGTAGTGTATTAAGTGACCTCTGAATTGGGGACACCTCTGTAATAAGGACTAAAATCAAGCTCCCAAAGTGTCCTTAATAGAGAGGTTCCACTGTATATAAAATACTTCCTTTTGTTATTTTATATGGATAATGCTTTTGTTATTCAGCTGCTTGTAAAGCTCGTTCAGAACAGTACTCAACTTCTCAAACCATATTATCCAAAGAAACAGTTCTAATTGTGGAATTTGAATTGTCCTGTTCTGGAAGTCATTCTGAAAAGGTTTGCTGGATGTTTGTTTTATGCTACATACTACTCTCTCTTTAGGAGTCTAATGCATACGTACGTACCTGTGTAATTACATAATTACATAATTATCTGAAAAGTGGGAATAATCAACCATTGAAATTCCTTTCCGGACTGCCCAGAAATAGCAAAGATTGTAAAAAAGTTAAAATCTCTCATCTTGCGTGGTAACGCACTAGTTATGGCTAAGTACATATTTGGTTGGTTTGTTTTTATCCCATCATGCTCTAGACTTTGTCTTGTGTGAATTAGGGCCAGACCTTGCCAAGACAGTGAAATCCTGGTGACTATTCGTCTCCTCCATAATCTCTGAGTCTTAGGCCTACTTTTTGCAACCCATTTGTTCTCAGGTTTGAATATTAATGTAGTGTGTTTTTAAAAAAGGAGGTGTATGGCTTTCAGTGTCTGTGGAAATCCATTTACAGTGAACTTGTAGCCTACCTTGTAGTATGTCAGCCAGGTTTGTTTAGTTCCTACATCTTGATGAACAATGCCTCCACTTCCGCAAAAAGAATAAACAGATTGATGCAGTTCCTCTCCCTTTCATTGTGTATTTTCTTCCATGATGACAGTCCAGATATCTGTGTAAACTGTACGCGTTAATTTGAAACCGTTGTTTCAATGCACAATGATTGCTCTACCATGTATTTCAATTAGTTTTGCCTCCGGCCCTTCTACTCCTGTGAAGTAATGTATGTACGTAGTTCCTGCAAAAGTTGCACCTACATATGTATTAAAAATCCCCGTTATATGGTAATTTAGTCATATCAGATATGTACTTATTGCATGATAAAAAGTTAAATTCATTTTTGAGGACATACATAAATGTTTCTGTTGTGTTAAAGTAACTTTGTGCGGGCAACTGTACTGTACATATTCTAGCTGAATATGTACATATTTGGCAATAGCATGTTCATACAGACCACACTGTACCTTTGTATGCTAATCATATCTACATGAGCCTCTGTGAATTCCATTCTTCTTCATCTTAGGATGTTTGGTATGCTAATTTGAATGGTAGGATTTTACCTGTTGTCCACCATCCTAAAACAAAGAAATATCAGGTCTCATACTCCAATGGACATACTTCTGTCTCGAAAGGAACATATTCCTTCCAATTTTTCAATGAAGCTACTATTGGAGAAATTCGCAAAGTAAGTGTACATGTATTAATTAGTATCCTGTTATTTTTACCCTGATTAATACTCGAAATATCAACTTACCACTCTATAGGCGATCAGAAATGGAGAAGAGATTTCTGCTGATCCAGCATTTGTTATCGATGTTCATCATACGGTTAGTTTGTTGCTCTCTTCAGCTACCCTCCAGGCATTCACATGTCCATCTGTATTCTTAGGGTGCTCAAGAACAGTTTTGGTTGGCAACACACTTCATTGCCAGTGTGGCTGCTTTGTTGCTGTGGTGGTTTGCTTATACCACAAAGGTGAAACTCCAAAGCTAATTCAACCTTGTAGTAGTTTAGGATCAATTATTTGGCCTTTGTGATTTGGATAATTTTAAGCAAGGTCTACTGGTAGGTGACTACTGTTGATACACATTTTCCATGTATGGTAAACAATTATGAATACTATTATTGTTAAATTATTACTACTGTATTGGTATAGAACTGTGGGTACATACTGGCTATATCTATAATATGATTTGCTTCATTGGATAATGATCGTGACATGGTTAGCTGTATGAGTATGCATATGTACGTATATGTACACAAACATTAAACCAAACATGACTTTGAACATCTTGCATAGAACTACTAGATAGTGTACTAACATTTGTCTACTGATAAAAACAGTAGTTGCTGGACCCATATTTCCCTTTCCACCCTTCTGGGTGTTTAAATAATGCAGCATCAAGGTATGTATCCATAATCCAGCTGGCCAGCCTTCTCGTTGGGACGAAGTCCCATTATATAAAATGGAAACGAGAATGGGTCTGGATTACGTTCGAAACTCACTGATGGATGGCGAAATAAACAAAAATGACTCTAGTCCATCTTATAGTAAGCTATAAGCAGTATAATTTGAGTATCCATCATTTTTACCATCGAATTAAGCATCCAGTCAATATTTGCTTCATGTGACGGATCACCGGATACAGAGCTACCGGGCAGCACGCTTTATTGTCTTCGAGATATGCCTTCGATAACCCATTTTGTTTATCTGTTTGTTCTACTTCAAGGATTAACGATAATATACTTGCTTTTTCGAATCCCCAGTCCGGAGGTTGGGTATTGTTCGCGTAAGCGAGAAATATCACAAGAAAACCTTCGCTCGAACAACGCAGAAGCTCGTGAAAGAAAACTTTTATGTATGGTGATCTTGTCTACCCCTACTGAACAAGGAGAAGCTAGAAGAGAGGCTATAAGGAATACCTGGTTGCAACTGAAGTATAAGGGACGTCCTATTGCCAGCGAATTTGTCACTTATAAGTTTTTCATTGGAGGCCATTCCTTACCCTCAGGTGTGAAATCTGGCTTACTCAAAGAAAAACAGAAGTTTGGAGACCTAGTGTTACTCCCAGGATTAATAGATTCGTATGCTAATTTAACACTGAAGGTTCTAACCAGTTTTCTTTGGACTGATACCAATGAATACTTCACATTCTTGTTAAAGTGTGATGATGACACTTTTGTTCAATTAAATATTATTATTAAAGAATTGCTTCAACGTGTACATGAAGAAAAACATAAAATGCTATACTGGGGTTTCTTTCGTGGAGATTCACATGTGAAAAGAAGTGGAAAATGGAAGGAAACTAAGTGGTTTCTCTGTGATCGCTATTTACCTTATGCTCATGGTGGTGGATATATTCTATCTCACGATCTAGTGGGACTAATTGCAAACAATTCCAAATTTCTGGCTATGTACAACAGTGAAGATGTTTCTGTAGGTGTGTGGCTAGCTGCGTTTGATGTAAACAGAGTTCATGATGTAAGATTTGATACAGAATTTGTTTCCAGAGGATGTCAAAATCAGTATGTAATCTCTCATAAGCAATCAATTCAGAATATGAGAGAGAGGTACTCCAACATCTTGAACAATGGTGTTCTGTGTAAGAAGGAATATCAAACTTATCCATCTTTTGATTATCTTTGGCATGAATTACCAAGTAAATGTTGTAAACGTAGCTTTGACTTTATATAGAATTTTTACTCCATGATTCTTAAGCACTGAATACATGTAATTATTTGAGCAATGTAATACATTGAGTAATTATGTAATTATAACGTCAATATACCTATTCTTAGAACAATGTTGTAATACTAGACAAAATATTATCAAGTATACAGTATATACTTAGTTGTATGAGTAGCTGTAACATATAGGCATTCAAAAATGAAAAAGGACACAGGATGACATTCCTAAAAAGTTATATATTAAGTACAAGTTGGGTTAACCGGAGGCAACTTAATGTCATACCGGTATGTACGCCATTGCACTGAGCACAACATTCTTTGGCATAAACATCTCAATATCAGCAGTGCTACTTTATGTATTCCATGGATTTACACCGCTGGATCTTGGTGATATGTGAAAATGACTTCAGTGACCAGTAGGGTGGCTAAGTTGGCCAAAGTCATACAATTCAAAAATACACTTACATAATAGTATCTACAAACCACTGCTGGCACTTTACACACTGCACTGCTACATGTTGCTCTTGGACTGGTTTCGTTTGCTCTGACAAGCACTTGTGCCTCTTCTTGTCAGACTCTCTTGAGTGATCTGTCACATACGTAGTACAGGTACGGGTTTGGCTCGTCTTCCTGCACTGCTGCTGTTCGTTGTCCAGTTGTAGCTGTAGTCCATCGCCGTAGATTGCCCACCAGCCTCCTCTGGACAGAGTTACCTTGTCATACCACTCTTGCTTCACACACACACACACACACACGCACACACACACACACACACACACACACACACAGGTTCGCCTTTGCGCATACTGTGTATGGCTTCTTTGATTTGATAACTGTGTTTGGCCATGTTCACCAGGACTCATTGGTAACTGTACTGAGGCTGTTCCCACCTATGTTTATCACTAACAAACCTGGGTTCTTTACCATCTTTGCATCTCTCTACAATTGCGAGGATACAAGCCTGGTCGGTCACCAGTGGTATGTTAATACGTATGTACATTGAGACCTGTAATGAAAGTGATATGAAGGTACCTGTAATGAAAATGATTGACGAAATGTCAGTGTTGTCCACTACAGCACTAGAAAAGACCTCGTTTACCTTCACTTGTAGACAATCTTACTGTTTTCCTTACTTTTCACTTGATTTATTCTGGTCTTATGTAGACTGCTAACAAGTTCACTCAACAATTTTTGTGTCTCTGACAAGTTCACTCCACACTTTTTATGTCTCTGACAAGATCGAGTGTCTTCTGAAAATACGCCCATGTTATTTGTAATGACAAAGTAGTCCAAATTATCGAACTGACCGTTTGCTCCAGCAACACCGGACCAGCACTATGACGGAAGCCAAAAGAAGGAAAGAGAGCAAGGAACTGTATCATGCATTGTTGAATGACCTGCTGAGGAAAGACATCAGGGCCAGCTACCTTGCAATTGAAATAGATGCTCTAGGATACTACCTGCTGGGACTTCCACACACGCAGACTAGCTTAATTTCTCAGGATGAATTCGCAACATTAATATTGCCAATTCAGAATGATCCTTGAAGAATTAAGCAGCCAAAACATCAATTTTATCATCTCAAATAATCTTTTGGGCCAGGGGCTGCCAGAATTGGGAACTAAACAAACAATTATTGTAATGATCATCGTCTGTGATTTTATACCCTGTAATCAATTCTCATGTACTGATGTACTGAGAATAAGTGTTTTTGTGCAGGAACATACACGTACGGCCTTATGCACATGATTTTGTGGATAGATTTGCCAATTTGATTCAATACTACCTGGAAATCTACCAGGTGTGCAATCTACAACCTTAAAACAACAACAATGTTCAAGCAACCTAGGTGAACACAAGGTAACCGCCTGTATGTGTTTACTTGTGTTGTGTCTACCTGTGTTTGCCCCGCTAAGACTAAGGCCAACTGTGCAGACTGACAGATTTGTTATAAAATGTTTGAACATGTTCAACATCCAATGGATTCTCACAGTAAGCTATTGCACTACACAGGAGAACACATTCATTAATTTTTGTGAAAAAAGTAACAAGCTTAAGGCAAGTATAAGTATGACAATGGAAACGGTAGGCTTAGTGATTTAAACACCTGAGGGCGGGACTTGCATGAACCATGATGCAAGACATCCTCAGGCACAGCCTGAGGATATAGGTTACTTGTTTCAACTGCCTCTCTTCATTCAACTTATAGCTATAACTTCAGCTATACAAATGGTCAAATTGCTTCTAGAGCTGGAGCCAAGCTGTCTGGTACAAGATACAAATAAACTTTTCAACCAAACATGCAATTCCATGATGTTCTTTTTGAGAGCATCACAGCTAAGGAAATAAGAAAATCAGCCCTGAAGATGGAAGGTTCTGGTGGTCCCTCTGGTGTCGATGCTATGTCCTGGAGAAGGTTGTGCACTGCCTTTGGAGACAGCTCCAATGATCTATGTTCTGCACTTGCAGCTTGTTGTCTGATACCACTGAAAGGAACCCTGGCATAAGGCCAATTGGAATTGGAGAAGCCACTTGAAAAATCATTGGAAAGTGATAATGAAAATCGTCAAACCTGATCTTCAAAATGCAGTGGGCTTCAATCAGCTCTGTGCTGGTCAAGATGCTGGTTGTGAAACTGCAATTCATGCCATGACCCATATATTCTCTCATGAAGATTCTGAAGGTACATGATTTGTTGATGCATCAAATGCCTTCAATGCCCTAAATTGACAAACTACTCTTCTTACCTCAGAAGCTATCTTTCCAGCCCTAGCTCCTATCCTAATCAACACCTACAGAACTCCATCTTACATGTTTGTGGATGGCGAATACATATGCCACTGGAACCCTACCTCTAATACAAAAACCTGATAACACAAATTTTCAGGTCTGGTATGCTGACGATTCCCCAGCCAGTGCCTCCCTAAGCAGACTCCAATCGTGGTGGAAGGCATTACAAGAGTTAGGTCCCAGCTATGGCTATTTCCCAATAGCTTAAAACGTTAAACCAAATTTAAATTGGTGATCAAAGAGAAGCATTCTGCAGAGGCTAGCTGCTAGCTCTTTGAAGGCACAGGAATAACGATCCTAAAGGAAGGAGCAAGCTATTTCGGAGGTGCCTTTGGATCCTTGCCATTTATTGAGGAAAATGTCTCCAATAAAGAAGGTGCAGGAATGGACAGAGGACCTCATACGACTGAGTAAATTTGCTGAAACACAACCATATGCTGCTTATGCAGCACTTGTTCATGGGCTCATATCCAAATGGAACTACTTCCTACACATCAATGATTGGGAAAGCATATCTCCAAGAGAACACTTTCAACCTCTTGAAGATGTCATTTCCACGCAAGTCATCCTCCAATCACTTCTGGGGAAGATAATTCGAGAAGGCATTTCTTGACATGAGGGTTCTTAATCCCAGTGCCCCATTGAATAAGAAGTTTACCACAGAGGCAATGTACTGTAAACATGAATTGGAGAAAAAGAGACATTATGAAGAGTCAGAGATATACAACATTCCAGCTTCACACCATTGGTAATGTCCACCACTGGAGGTTTAGGGAACATTGCTACAACCTTTTACTGAAGATTAGCCTTAATGATCGCAGAGAAATAGGATATCCCATATAGCAAGGTGATGATGAACCTTATCAGATACAAATTGAGCCTTACCCTATTACGTTCATCAATTGCAACCATGTGCATCAGAGAAGCAAGGTCCCACACTGGACACTATACTAATGAATCATTTACCCTACAGATTGCAGAATGCCACACATAAATTAGCTATGTGTAACTCCTGACTATCCTAGCACACATAGATCATAGTTCAAGACTTGCATGTCAGTTATATCATTGGGTAATAATATGTCAGAACGTCAAAAAAACAATATACAAATCTTGAAGCAAGCTGTCAACCTCTATCTACTAGATACCTGGCTTATTACTAAATGTCTCTATTCAGTAGGAGCGCGATCCAATCGCCCCTTTCCAGTGAAATTCTAGCCATCCTCGATCAATGTGTCGGAATTTCGTTTTGTTGATAGGTTGGCTTGAGGAAAGGGTTCCACTTGCTACAGAGGACTTATACACCTCGTGAATATTAATGTACATTGGTGGATTACACTCGACCACATCAAAGACACAAATACACACATCCAAACATGTGAAATGATTGTGATTACAATAACTACAAAAAGTAAATTCTAACACAGCACTGACTGTTTCAGGGCACGCGCGCACACACACACACACACACACACACGCACACACGCACACGCACACACACACACACACACACACACACACACACACACACACACACACACACACACACACACACACACACACACACACACACACACACACACACACACACACACACACACATGCACACACAAATGTGCGAATGTGCAGAATCACAGATTTGCCGCTCCTTATATACCCGCTGGACACTTCAAATTTCGCGCCATAATGACGTCAGAATATTGATCGAAATCCACTGCGTTGCCGTGTTGGCGAATACGTTATAAGATCATCGGAACGCATAACAAACGCGATCGAAAATTACATACGTAGCAGAATAATAATACTCGCCTGTTGCTATGACAACGCATGTAGTCCTTCCAGTCCAGGCGACAGTTCGATACTTATTCCAATCTTGATCAACCAGAGACTGATGGCTGCAACCGGAGGAAGAAATCCTTATGTTTTTTCTGCAGTTGAGAATGATGTAGGTTTCTCGGGTCGAGTGAGTTGACCTGGAGTCATCGGGGCACCCGTGTACGTTCCACTAGGTAGTGAGGTACATCGTAGCACGGGGCTATTTGAGACACCCGTGTTCTCCTACAACTACATTTCTTAGTAATTGTATTTCCTTATACATGTTCTCATATGTTCTTTAGCAACAAACAAAGGGTAGTTTGAGATACTCGACTTTCAACTATCTTAAATACTTCGCCACTATAGCTATCGACACAACATAACACAATAATGCATTGACCTGCGGTAGACGCCTGAACATAGCTAGAATATTTGTAGGTTGATGTCCAACTACGTATAGACACTAAATACTATCGCCACGTGTTACCTTACTGTACCAGAACGCCTAATTTCAGACCGTTGATGCAGTCATGGATATTCAAACAATATCTATCTTCATGTCAGCTTCTAAATTTTTATATACCAACATACATGGGTGCACTTTGCAAGTTTTCAGATCCCAAAATCTGTCAATGGTAGGTTTTTCTTCAAAAGCAATGCATGGTCGTAGTCTGGCGGACCGACCCTTGAGCGGCCATTAAATTTTTGGGGCGGAGAAACGGTCTGGGAACTTTGCTATTCAATAATGGTAGCAAAGGGGCGGAGTCGAATACGGTATAATCAGTAAAATGGCGACTGCAACGGTTCATTTAGCAAACTCAAAACATACTTCCCATCACTGAAAAAGCCATGTTAGAAAGCATCTATCAAAATATAATAGAAGGAAATGAGGTTTTGGTCAGACTTTGGAAAAACCATAATCACGGCTCTTTTGCTGTGTACCTAAGTTTGATTATTTAGGGGATAGAAAGAGCCATGTGCACAGCGTTACCCTGCATGTTTCCCCTATCTGCTTTGATGGTTGATCATAAGACAGTTATGAATAGGATGGACTTGCTGGAACAAAGACAAACTATTCCCACGACGATCGCTAAAGTGCGTGCTGGCCAACCCTAACATAAATCCACTTTGAAGTAAGAAACTTTCTGGGTTGAACCATAGACCCCAAAATTGAGATGCCGACTTCACAATGACTACATACTATGAACTCCGCTAACGATTGTACGTATACTTAGTAAACCCTTGTATAAATTCCGTAAAGAATTAAATGGAGATTATTCCATATAAAATTGTCAGGTTTAACCTGAGACATTTCACCACTACTGAATGGCAAAGTCCCAGACCCTTGTTAATTCCCCATCAAAATAAAATGGCGTATCAAGGGTTGCCTATGCCACACTATGGTCATTGATATCATGTTGGGATCAAACCATTGTAATTATGGATCAGCGCCCGTATATAGCTAACTGTGTTCTGCAACATTGTAGTAGCCCTGATGTTAATCATAATTCAACCTAAACCCTAAACCCTAAAATTGTAAAAGGTCTCATTCCAAAGTGAATTCACTTGCTCACCCATGAAAATACCAGCTGACAGCAAGAAATTTTGGAACAAATTAACCTTAATGCAGAGTTTGGACAACTGTTGGCACTGTAAAATGTTGATATAGCACATTTTGGCTATGTATGAGGGCTCGTTCACATAATGGACAAGCAAAGTCACTCTACCTTCAATCTTATTCTTGAATATTCTACAGGAATTGCAAAAACATGAAGAATCTTGTACATTGCCAAAAGGAGATGATGATCCATGGTCTAGACTCTATTCTACTCCTACTTTATCCAGCTCCCGAAGGGATATTACTTACTATGATCCCCAGGTATATACGTATGAATGTCGTTTTTTTTCAATGTAGGACCCACCTCATCTTGTCTGCCTGTTTTGACCATCTCTACCTTGTTCATTTGTCAAAGTTATCCTCTCATCCTTTATGATTTGTTCTTGTTTTAATTATCTTCAAAATTTATTTTTGACTCTATATGTACATACGTAGGTACCCCAGAACAGTCTTGACTTTGTCTTGAAGTGTAAATATGACCATCACAGTGAATTCATGAAATCAAAGGCCACGGTGCTTAAGCAGCCTGAGACCACTGGCGATGATCATGGGTGAGGCTAGAAACCTGCTAATGTATGTACGTATGTATGTATATATCACTGAAAAGTTCATGACAACTTTTAGTGTGCAACTGTGTGCTGTGTTTAATGCACCAGACATGAAGCCAAACCCTAACTTCTTCCTCAGACCAAAGTGTATCTAACCATGCTAGTAAAGACTTAAAAGACAAGATATTCAATCTTTTCGATTATAAAGTTTCCTGAAGTTTCTTTTCGAAAGATATGCCAGCTTATGCAGTAGTAACGGATTTACTGACCATATCCTCGGGTCTGTGGTCTGTAAATTCCATACTCATAACTACATATTACGTATTTTGGATACGCATGGCGTCTTGTTAGAAGACGGAAATGGCTGCACTTGCCCATATTTTATAGCATCATTTAAATTCTTTACCTAACTATAAGTACCCATGTACACATTGGTTTAATGAAGTATAGAACAAGCAGTTAAGTTATTGCAGTTGTAACTAATTATCAACATTATCTTTTAATTGGGTAAAAATTGATTTGGCAGAATAATGATAAACCTTCAAAATTAATATAGTCATAGGTGGTGGAACCGGGGGGGCAGGGGGGGCATTGCCCCCCCCTACTTTTTGAGGGTCATGTAACATTACATAGGACACAGGAATCTTTTACACATATTATATCAATCAATCAATTAATCAATATTATTAAAGTGCACCACACCATAAGGTGCAAGGACACGGAGAGGTCCAATATAGCACTCCACAAGATACAATGATAACTGGATTAACATAAGAAACAATAAATATAATAATATTATTAATAAGAAATAGGTTATGAACATTACACCTTAAAACGGGCATACCACATAGAGCTAATACATCGTCTAATACAGTTATTTAAACATGCAATAGATAGAATAACTGCCGCCGTTGCTCCAGAGTTGCCCCTTTGGGTAAGTCTCTCAATGCTTGTGCTGTAAACAGCGGCTGTCTGATATGGTCCCAGGCAGGACATTACAGCAGCCAGTGGCATACATCTTCAGCCTCCCCGCTCTGACACTCTTTGCATATTCTCTCATCTCTTTTCACCCCTTTCCATCTCCCAACCTCAACCTGGAATGCTGCTGTTCCTCCTCTCAACTTCATCAACATCGACCTCTCTCTTTTCTTTTTCACTAATGCACATCTCGATTCCAGCTTCAGGTCAGCAATCTCCTTGAGTATCCTCAGTTTGGGTTTCTCCTCCATGTCTTTATTCATCACTGATGTAACATTCCTCCACGCAGAACTCGCCAACATCTCCCGAATCTCTGAGTCTGATAGGCTCCTCACAGCATCCACTTCCATACCACTCCACCCGAAGTCATCAGTACACCTAGCCATGTTCTTCACCCAACCCCCCTTACCACACTTCACAGCCTGACTAACTATCTTCTTCAATAACCTCCCCTCATACTCCTTAGCACTCAACACCTTCAGCCAGAACCGGACACACCGCATCCTTGCCTCCCACACCAATGGCAACATCTGCATCTCAAACCATAAGAAAGTCTTGGGGTGAAGTGTGCCAACTCCAAAAAAAACATACGGAGGGCACGTGCTGGACCTTCTCAATAGCTTCCAAGTGTCTGCTGCACCCCCATATTACATCAAGGTAGACTCCACCAGCGACCCCATCAACTTCCGAGCAATCCCAACTGTCATATCACCAATCTCCTCCCGGCACCTAGAAAAACAAGCTCCCAGTGCTCTTCTCCCCGCCTCTGCCCTATCCTCTATCATTTCCTTCAGATCTAGGTGCTCATCAATGACACAGCCCAAATATTTGTAGGAAGTAACCATAGGGATTGTCTTGCCATCTATGTCATATGTCACATCACACCTTTTTACCTTCTTATTTCGGACATGCATAACTCCAGACTTGGCCACATTGATTTAAACTCCCCACTCCTTACACCACTCTATCAACACATCCAAACTCTTTCTCAACCCTGATTCATCTGAGGCTAGTAAGCATGTGTCATCAGCAAACAACAGACTAGGAACAACCTCATCACTAGTACTACACACTACCCCACACTTCTCCTCCTTCAGCTTCTTCACCACTCCGTTGATATATAACGAAAACAGTAAAGGCGACAGCACACATCCTTGCCGCAACCCAGCATTGACCTTAAAATCATCACTAATCTGCCCATCTACCTTCACCTTACACACACTCCCTTCATACAAAGCCTGTAGAAACCTTAAAAACCTTCCCTCCACCCCCACACTCTGGAGACAAGACCACAACTTCTCCCGATCCACTTTGTCGTACACCTTAGAAAAATCAATGAATGCCACCAACATACCATCTCTCCGTTTGATCATTTCTGTTTGGCCTGGCAACACCAATGACAACACTTGGTCCCTACACCCCCTGCTCTTCCAAAAGCCACCCTGTTCCTCAGCCGTGAGTCCTTTGTCTTCCACCATGCCTGACAATCTGCTCTCCAGAATCTTGCATAAAACCTTGCTGACCAAAGACATCAATGAAATACCTCGAAAGGTGTTAACATCACATACTCCCCTACCTTGCTTCTTTGGTACTGGGACAATTATACTCTCTTTCCACAATGTCGGTACTCTCCCATTCCCAACAAAACTCAAATAGAGCAACCCATACCTCAAACAACCTCTCCGTTAGAATCATGTCCATCACAACATCATCCATGCCAGGGGCTGCATCCTTTCTTACTTCATTCATAGCCCATGATACCACCTCTCTTGAAATTGGCTCACAAAGATACAGACTAGATTGAGACAGACTGTCAACCTTGCACTCTGTGTCACACCTTTACTTCTGACCTCTTTCTTCATCACCACCAACAACCTTAGCGAAATGATTCCTCCAGACTTCCAAAGCGTCTTCACCCGATTGTACAACACCTTCTTCATCCAAGACGCAAAGCAATTTACAACCCTGCTTTTGCACTTTGCTCACATTCATTTTCCTCAAGGCCCTCCAGAATTTCTTTGGTAAGAGCAAGTGTTGCTCTAACTGTTCTTGTTTGTTCTTAAGATGAGACCTTTTGGCCCTCTTAACTGCCTTTGAATACATTACTCTGGCTTTCAAGTACTCATTTCTCAGATACTTCGCCTCTACACTAGCCTTACCCTTCAGCCAATCCTTCTCTTTTTTGTGCATCGCTTTCCTCAATACCTTAAGTTCCCTGGTGAACCATACCTGTCCACGTCTATCACCACCACACTCGACCTCTTTCAGACCCCTCTTCAACCCTTCCAACAATTCACTGTATATGCCATCAAGCTCACTTTGATCATCCTTCAACCCTTTCAGTCGAGCAACAATGTCAGCAATGAAATCTTCATCATGCATATAATCCTCTGGGACAACAAGCTTCTTCCAGGGACGCTTTTCATGGTCCTCGGCAGGCAAAGGAGAAACATCAGGTCCACAATCCACCATCATATCCCACAGGAGGACAGAGTGATCCGGCAACCTATAACCTTCCTCATCAACGCACAACTCTTCCTCACATTGTAACATCGTCTTGACAACAAAATTATGGATGTCTATCAACTCATCTTCAGGCACCAAGCAATTATCCACCACTGAACTACCTCTACTAGAAATACATGTAAATTGATCTGGACCCTGATGGCCATTGACAAATACCAAACCTGAACTCCTCATACAATCCACTAGCAGTTCCCCTTGACCATTCTTCTCCATATCCACACAAGACCTACCTGACTCCCTGTCCATGTCACACAGCCCACCACACCTCACATTAAAGTCCCCACATATAACCACCCGACCTTCCACCTTGAAGCGATTAACCTGCTCTTCCAACACCTGAAAACGCTCCTCCACATCTATCTCTCGACTAGAACCAGCCAGAGGTAAGTAGCAAACTGCAATAAACACTCTATGGGAAGTCTCCTTGGGGACCAACCTAACCCACAATACATCCTCTAACTGCATATCCACCACATCTACTGACCAGTCACGGACAACCAACTCTTTCGCCAATACCCCAACTCCACCTGACCCTCTAACTGCCTTCCTACTCAGAGATGTCCTGTTATGACCAAACCACTTATACCCATCAAACTCCACAGTTTCAACTCCTCTCAGCCATGTTTCAGTCAAGCCCACAATATCCGGTTTAAAAAAGTCAAGCACCTTTGCCCGAATATCCCGACTCTCCACTACTCTACCACTTCCATTTGCACTCCTCTAGACCACCCTGACACATTCCAATACATATACATATACATACGTATATCAATCAATCAATCAATCAATCAATAATTATTTGAGTGCACCACATCCGAAGGTGCTAGGACATACCATTGGTCCTATGTAGCACTATACATCAATACACAACAACAGAATTAACTATGGAGTATCTAGTACACTAGTCCATCACAATTACAAAATAATGAGTTACACACCAAATCTGGCTGACCACATTACGCTAAGATGATTTAAAATGTTATTCTTTGAACAGGCTTGTGATAATATGAACGCTGTCTTCTCTCTGTCACTCTTTCCTCTAAAACCATCCATCTCAGCGACTATATCAATTAATGGTATCCTTAAGTGTTCCCAGGTAGGGCACTGCAGCAGCCAGTGGCAGAGATCTTCTATTTCCTCACTCTCACATTCTTTGCATATTCTTCTTTCCCTCTCCACTCCTTGCCACCTTCCCATTTCAATCTGAAATGGTGCTGTTCCTCCTCTCAACTTAACTAGCATTCTTCTAGCTCTCTTGCTTCGTACTGCTGCACAGCTAGAGTCAATCCCCTGTTCTGTCATTTGCTTCATCATACACAGCTTTGGCTTCTCCTCCAATTCCTTTGCTAACATACTGTCCACCTTCCTCGATGCGATACTTCTCAGCATTTCCATAATCTCTTGATCCTGAATACCCTTAATTGCGTCTACTCTCATAGCCTCCCACTCAAAATCCCTCATGCATTTTGCCATGTTCCTGATCCATACCCCTTTGCCACATTCCACAGCTTCTCTTGCCACCTTCCTTAGCAGTCGCCCTTCATATGCCTCACTATTCAAAATTTCATCCAAAATTTCACGCAGTGTATCTTGGCCTCCCATATAACTGGCAAGCACTTCATCTCCAACCATAGTGACGCCTTGGGATGTAATATACCCACTCCGAAGAACATCCTGAAAGCCCGCAGCTGTACTTGTTCAATAGATTCTAAATTTCGGCAGCAACCCCATATCTCTGCCCCATACAACATGCTTGACTTCACTAGTGACTCCATTAGCTTTCTAAAAATCCCAATTGCTACATCTCCAATCTCCGACCGACATCTCAGTAGACACACCCCCAGAGCCCTTCTCCCAGCCTCTGCCTTCTCCTCCACCATCCCTTTCAAGTCCATATGTTCATATACATACACACAGTGCTGAAAATAGCAGTCGGTCATCGGTCATTTTCCGTGCAAATATTCGTTGGTGCAGACATTCCAGTTAACAGTCGGCCATCTTGTCCGAACAATATGGCTGATCGCTAACACACGTTTTGAGAACCGTCGCTAGTTAACAACAAAGAGACAATCGAACGAAGTGTGAAACGTTTCAGTGGACAGTATTAGGATGAAGAGAGGTGCTTCTCAAGTGTCTGAGGACGAATCTGCGCGTAAGCGAGCTGCTACTTACGAAAACCTTCAAGAAGCGGCGCACGGACTAGGATCGTGAGTATCACAAGGTATCGCGGCTCGACTGCGACACAATTTCAGACGGTAGGAAGAGGATATTTAAGCGCTAGAAGTGCTAAGTCTGTAGCAAGTTTAAGGCGAGCATCATGGGTCGACGCAATTTCAGCGATCGATGGATCGGCGGTGCGGATTCAGTTCGTAAGAGCAATGTGAAGGATCACGCTCCGTCAGATCAGCACACACACACGCCATGCTGCTGCTTAAGAAAGAGCAAAGAAGAGCTGCAGGCCTAGGAGTCGCCTATGGATGAACCCACACAATCATGATGACCCTATTGTGTTGCAGTAACCATTGCTTTGTTTTAGTTTTCCTGTATTGCTGTCTTTTATGTTTACTTGACACTATTTTATGGTCAGTGATATTAAAGATGTGTTCACAGTTGTTGAAAAAAACGTCCGACCATATTATTCAAGCGTCCGACCAAAACTGAGTTTGGTTGGACATGTGTCCTAACATAGACAAATAGTTATTTTCAGCACTGTACACATATACACACATTAATATAATTTTGAATGAGCATTGGTGTTATGAACATATGCATAGCATGTACTGAACACTGAAGTGAAGGTTTGGCTAGTATATGCTAATTTGGTGACTTAGTGCTCTGTACTGCACATGCACTGGACTACCGCCCCCCTAAGATTTTTATATTCCACCACCACTGATTATAGTTATTATTATGTATTTTGGTTATCCAATGATATACGTACGTATATTCATTCTTAAGAACCAAATTGAATCAACTCTTCCCAGTATCAGTGCCTCACTGCATCTGTAATAGTCAATATGAGCTTTTAGAAGGTTGAGTGCCTTCTTTCTTCATAGGAGAGTACTCAAAAATAGACCTCAAGTCCAACCTCCTGTTTTACTTGAAGACCAAGCCCTCATACACCATGAAGACAAGAAAAAAAGCAATGTGAACAGTAGTAAAGGTCTTTCAATTGGTGAGGGTCTGTGGAAATGTGTCAACTAATTGGTTTATGTAAACTGATTTAATAGTATTTGAATTTTGCCTCCAGAGAGCCATCATAGCGAAGCTACAAATCAGGGCTATTCCAGGAAACATGATGGTGGATTTTATTCCTGCTAGTTCTGACAGAACTGGTTCATCTTGCTTTATCCTCATCGAGGTATATATATATTTTGTGTATTCATTCATAATGCTTTCATCTACAGTATTGTATACAGTACACAGTTTCGTACTTATTGATGTATTAGTGTATGTCTAGAGATTGTATTTATTGTGCATCTTCTGCAATAATAGGGGGCCATATGTCAGTGTTTAAATATGTACTGTACATACGTATGTACGTACTTGTGATAATCCCCACATGTAGTAATATTATAATAATATATTTTGATTATTATAATTTTACATACGTACATATTATGTAATACTGTAGTTCACACTGTAGTAACTTAACTTCACCAACCCCACGTGCACACTTTGGTCTGCCATCTGTACACTCGTTACTAGTAACTACTGTGTAAACATACTGTAGTTGGCTTATCCACAACATTTCAGAAAGGTTTCAAAAAGATTTGCTATTACTTTTTCAAATTCAATCCTTGCTGGTGTTTCAGAGACTATATCATCTAAAAAAGAGGTTAGGGAATGTTTAACCTGGGTTGTAATCACATGTACCAGACTTTATATTATATTCACCTGAGTTGTTACCACCTGTATATGCCTGGATTCACCGGAGTTGCTACTAACTTTGTTAGGTTGAAGCCACACGTACATGTACTGGCTTGTGTTCAACGTGTATACATGTTATATAGCCTGCAGAATGTGAAAATGGCTGCTTACACCATTGTTGTATAATGTTTTGCTAGGAATCTTGACTTGAGTTTAAGGTTAGTAACCTTAGAACGATTTGTACGTTTAAGGTTTGATAAATCACAGTATCTTTGGATAAGCATATTAGGGTGGAACTGGGTAGTTGAAGATCCAGTTGGCAACATTGATTTTAACTACCTAAATGCCTGGGTATTGGTTCGAATTCACGATCCTCTACATACGTACATGAGGAATTAACCAGCAATAGACATGCACCCAACCATAGTTATAATATCATGAATGTTTCAAGGTGTTTGTCCTACACTACCCAGTGTCCAATTAAGTAATTCCATTATCAAAGAGAATTATCCATTGGATGGCAAGTCTCTGCCACCCTCTCTGTCGTAGTGGTGCAGAGGGCCACTACCTGGAAGTGTCTCCAATATATCCACTCGGTTTGTTCTGCTGTGGCTGTTGAAACTCCTCAACTGTATCCCATGTTCCTTGCAAAATTTCTTGTTGGAGTATCAACCGTTATGCACACATGTATCCAAAACTGTCTTAAGACGAAATGTATGTCCAATTCCCTGTGACTCCATAGATGTCCCTTCTATTATCTATGGTGACTCTTAACCATGTATGTACGTACATTCAATGTCTTTAGTGATAATGGTACCACCTGTTAGCCTGTGTTCACCTTGGTTTGTACTATATATCTGTGTTGTATCTGTGTAGCTAGTCTTATTCTTAGCCTGGCAAATGCATCAATGAACTGGTTAAGAATGGCAATTAAAGGTAGTATAAACCAATCACATCCAGGACACATCAGCTACCTTAATGAAGGAGATTTGTCACAGTGTATCCATTGAGCCCAACCTGCATGCTCAATAGGTTTAAGATCACTCTACGTCATCCATTACCTCACGATTCATGCATTGAGCTAGCTATCAGTGAAGCTCGAATCACTATTGATTAACTGACTTGACTAACTGCAAGCAATTATAACACAAAGTTACATTATTATACTTCATTGTTCATTATTTTTGTACCATGATGGGTGGGCATTCTCTTTGATGTGGTCAAGTGTATAATTCACTAATACACCACATTAATATTCATGAGGTTTATAAGTTCTCTGTAACAAGTAGATGAAGTTTATGTGCTCACATTAGCTTGAAAATGGAAACATACCACCGAATTCGAACATATCTATGTCGAATTAGATCAATGGTATACACTAGGAACACATGTACACCAATTGGGACCAGTTATATATTATTTTGTCCATACACCCTTGAGAAATTATGATCAATCAGTATGTCAATTGCAATAATATATTATATAATATTATTTAGATGATGCAATCAGAAAAATTGCTATGGTAAGCTACAAATAGGAGCAAATTTGTTCAAAGTGTTGTACCATGCTAAATCAAGTAAAGAAGTTAGAATGTCTATAACTAAGGGCAGTGTTAGTGCATACTTAGTGCAGCAGTGTACAAACATAGCGCAGTGTTAGTATTATGAACGCATCTGTTACATGTTTGCACATTTTTATTCTGTTGTGAACCCAACATTGTCTATAAAGATCTAGACTTCACATTCTATGCATTGTCAGGTTATTGAGGAGGACATATTGTGTATTATTTCACATCTTAACCATCCCCCCGAGTACATATATATATGTTTGGTTCTGTGACATTTTCGAAAAAAGAATGAATAAAGTAGTATATATATTGAAGGAATAAAATGTAATTAAAATAGTGTGTACATAATTATAATATATTGATAATGTAATAATAATAATAATAATATAATATGGAGAATTATAATTTATATTAATCTATGTAATTAAATACATATTATATTACATCAATAAAATCAAAAGAATAGAGGTGAATCGGCAGAAGAATGACTCATAGTTCCGAGAACGGATTCTGCATTTCCTCGCTGAATTGCAATGGAGATATGCTGTAGGAGATAATAGTGTGATGATTGATCACCTGTCTGAATCTTGATTCGTCTGCCAATTTCATGGAGAAAGGCAAGCGCACTGGGGACGAAGGCACCTGTGGTTTCCACTGCTACCGGAATAAAATGAGATGTGTTGGACAAGAGGAGGTATTTAAGAGCCTTTGAGTTCTTTGCATCAGCTGCGACTGCTCCTGGTTCAACACTAGAATGGGGGAGGTGGCAAGGAGCAAAAGTGTCTGGACAAGTGAAGTCCCAGGTAATTAAGTGGCCGGCCACATTTCTAGGGAACAAGGGAGATGCCATCAGGGTGGCTGCCATCTTAGGGATTGGTTCCTTTGGGTTCCAGACATGATGGAACACCAGCTGACAGTACAGCACAATTAATAATGTCATTCACAGCCGAATGGCATGAATGTCGACCCTGGGTTTTTTACAGTGTAATGGGTTGCTGGCTCATCTACTGTCGTGCCACACTGCTCACAGCTGTGAGGGCAGCACAGAGGGGCACCCAGTCGAAGAGCTACTGCAATTCTCATGATTATAATATTATCATCCAAATGTAGGCCTAGTGAAGAAATTGGTGGAGCTTCAAGCCAGTACCCGGATTCCTTGCAAAATGATGCTAATAGGTGTGTTCGATTTTGTGAGTCCTGCACAGAGTCCAACAAAAGTTCCTTGCAGGAATCTACTGTGGGTTTATCCCAAGATTTCTGCTTGATTGCATCAGTGCCCAAAGGAGGAGAGTGGTTATGGCCAGTGGACCAATCCTGTAAGGCCAGTTGAAGAGGGTACAGCCTGTCACTGGTTTCTGCCGAAATGGACCAGCTTGCCACCTTAGCGATGAGATGTCAGATTGTCCCACCTACTGCTATGGGGCATATTCTTTGACAGGGCAGTGAGTGAAGCTCCGAAGAATACTTCACCAATGGAAGGTGGTGCATTACCATGTAAGACAAAATTAATTTTATGAATGAGGTCAAAGAGAGTAGTAGCCTCGACCTCCTGCCTCAGCAGATGGACTAGTGAGATCCTGAAGGTTGAGGGAGTAGGCCATCAGGGCCTCCAGCTGATCCTTTATGAAAGGAACGCAATGCTGACAAGATATCATTTGATGTGGCTGTAAAAGGGGGACAATCTGCAGTTGGTTTTTGTGGAATCCCAGATTGAGGATGAGTTGGAGGATGTTTGTCTGAAGGGCAGATACAGTAGCACTATTGTATCCAGCGAACGTGTCTGTCAAGGCAGAAAGCCTCACTGCTCCAGCAAAGTCACCCTCATGTTTAGAAGAGACCCTCCTAGCAAGGCAATCTAACTTTTCTGACCCAGGCAATGATTTCCGTGAGGAACGCACTGTACTTCTAGACAATGAGTCAGAGACAGAGAAAGACTCAGACTCAGTCTGATGGGTGACGAGGGTATATAGTCAAACTCCAGCGTTTCTGACCATGGTGGGGAACCCATGAACATGACCTACCAAAAAGAAACAAGGGTAGCACCAAGCGACCCAAGCGTCATGGCTATTGGTGTGGCTGATGTTGTCAAGAATCTCAGATAGCTTGCCTGCAGCCTTACTTCTGCACCCTTTGGGGATTCTTCAATCGTATGTGCCCGTGACTTCTTAGAACAAAGTATAAGGGATTCCAATGAGTCATGTTGTTGGTCTTTGACATTAGTGGAGGTGGCTAAGACAGGGTTGTCCAAATGTGGTGGTAGACCCGAGCTGGCGCAGTGACAATATTATATAATATACAGTATATATAATATACAGTGTAAGGAACCCTTTTGAAGCATTTGAGCATACAAGTACCAAATGCACGTATCACTGGTAACTCATCTCCCAACGCATAAATTCATGTGAGCATTGAAATTCAATGTATTTCAACATTTGTCACTCATGCAAAATGTTTTATAGATCCCTTCAGATGTCTGCATGTGCATACCACTGGTGGCCAGCTTGTAGGACACATGCATGCAAACACGTACAGTACGTAAAGGACACAAGGGAACAATCGAACGTTATCATGACAAAGAGGAACTCAATCACAATACAGACTTATACAGGTACACATTGTTGTAGAACACAGGAACACAGGCAAATACATTTACCTTATATCACATGCAACTATTAATTTTTGTTTATACGTACATATCATGGAATGTACATATGAATTTACCAATAAAGGAATGCTAAATTATTATTATTATTACGTATATAAATGTATATATATTATAGTTAAGTAAAACACTCAAAGATAAACATAATTGATTAAGACACATGTGAGATATTTTTAATAACTTCAATATGTCTATACACACTCCACAAGGTCTACATGTCATTCTTGTTGCAGCACAGGATTTTCTTTTGTGGTAGAACTAGCAAGTAGCTGGTCATACCTATTCTTTAGCTGTATAGAAAGAACAAGTCTCCTAGTTATTGCACATTTTTGAGTATAGTCAGGCAACCTTACAACAACACTTCATGCAGCATGTTATGCACGAGGATCAAAAGGAAAACTAAATTTCATGATGTGAACACATCTGGTATTTTTTCAATTAACCTTTTTGGCAAGCATTTTTATTGTTTTATAATAATGTACTTTAGTAGACTACAGTGAAAACTTTATAAGTCCAAATCCTCTATCATAATAATCTAAACAAATCATTATGCTGAAATACTTCCATTATTAATAACTAAACCATAAAAACCTCTACCATCTGACATCTACAGTATATATATAATTCAATTCGTTTGTTTGTTTGGACAAAAATCTTATTAAAATTGGTCTGATTTCATGGAATAATACACAATTTTAGTAAGAAAAAGGTACTTGTGTGAACTTCACCTGAGCAATCAGAAACTGTAGCTGTCTGTGACGCTCTATCTCAACTTCCTGATAAAAATATGGATAATCTTTCAATCACAAGTGGCACCATAGACGACACACAAACATACAAAGAATAGATAACTTCTACACAGCAGTATGTGGCAAATATACATAATGTGTACATACAGTGGATAAGGTGATACAGTACATGTTTCCATGGTAATAGTACCGTTAGAATACCTGTCAATACCAACAGTCTGTTACATTTCACTCAAGACAACTTTATATACGTACATTTTGTATACAAGATACAGTACTATGATTACAGTACAAAAATCACAAATACTAGAGATTAACCTGAGGCCTCATTCTTGGATTCCACCTGATGTAGTAACCAGTCCAAAAGTGTAAGTGGCGGATTCCAGTCAATGGATACAGAACCTTTGGTTGTATTATTAAAAGTTACTTACAATTATAAGTAATATCAATAATGGTAGAAATGTATACTCACATGTTGATGCATCTTGTCGGAATACAAAGGATTTTGGTATAATTCCAGCTATAGACAGGTGACATTGATAGACCATTCAAAACGATATTACGTACATGATATTTGAAGGCTAATGCTATGATACAGTATAATCTTGAGTGTTAGTGAGTTTCCCGTAGCAATAATGAATCAAAATGAACTTCCACTCAGCAATAATGACATTACATTCTTGGATTGTCACACCTTGGTTTGGTAGCTGACAAAGACCTTCCTGGTTGAAATGTCTTACATTCTGATTCATTATTGCTGAGTGGAAGTTCATTAACACTCTAGCTCATGATATTATGTACATTCTTGCAATTTATGTCACATACATATACTGTAATATTATAATATTTGTATCCAGGTTGAGGGGAGAATCAAAGAGAAATCTGTGCGTACATAAGTCATGTAGCACAGGTCAGTGATACAGCACAGGTCATAAGACAGGTTTCATCCCTCGGCAATCAATTAGCACTTAATATCTGCTACAGCACACATAGGCAGGATATAACTATTACATACAGTACATGTACAGTTTTACATTATGTAATTTATATACAAATTTCGCAAATCAGCTCTATTTTCACGTGATATATGAGGTCAATCATCACGTATGTAGGCATACCATTTTTTTATATTTTCCCTTATTAGTAAAACTCCTCACACAATGAGGATAGTTGTTATAACTGAAGTGTAAACACCTTCAATTATACATAAAATGCTATGAAAAAGGCAGCAGTTTTGTATGCTGTTCTTCAAATGGCTTGCAAGGGAAAGGAACAGGTTTTGACTATTGCACATAGCTTGAGTTGTACGTACATACACACATACTCAACTGCACAAGGAGGAGCTACATCGACATGCACACACTACTGAACATGGACAAGTAATGATTGACAGATATGATGTCCACAGGTGTACTGGATATAAACCTACCTGGCTATTTGTAAAGCTCCATAAAGATACAGTGTCGGATTTAACTCTCTATGGAATGTAGACAGAATGGGTTGGAATATCAGCAAAATGACCTAATACACATGGTATCGGAACTTAACTGCTTCACTTCTTGCCTTTTCAGAATTGCACAGAAATGTTCCAAACAAACAGCTAATATATGTACAAGGCAAAAGTAATAGTGTGTATAGGCACACTGTACTTCCAATGCAACATCAAAAACAATATGTTTTTGATACCAAATGAGCACATACACATAAACATAGATTTTTAACCAGCCATATCTCACAATATGATGTTAATTATGAGCCTCTTAACTACAGTCACATATCCAAGCTAACATATAGGTGATTTTCTTTAATTCAAATATAGTGCCATAATTTAGTCTTCTTCTAATCAACAATCTAATAATTTTGTTCAAATGTACAAAAGCCAATCATCACTAGTTCATGAGAGCAATATCAAAAACAGGCCCCTGTAATGAGTGATAACTAATACATAATACAATACATGCTGTATGTACGTACCTGTAAATATGGTCCACAATCGTGATCAAGAAAAGTTCATTAAATTCAAAAGCACATGGAAACTGCAGTGAGAAGTGATAGCAGATTCACTAAAAACACAATTAAAATGAATACATGATCATGCGCATGAATCAGTTCAAACATGATCACTAAACCTCACCTGTCTGGTCATCTGCCACACACAGTCAATAAACTGTAAAAATACTGGAGCTCTTTGATCATCATTATGATTCCGATCACCATGTCCAATTCTCTATAAAATTAAAACAAGTACGGAGGAGTCCATTTAGGTCGAACTTGCTTACACCATTCAAATTTTTAAACAAATTAAATGGGTATCCCTGTCCTAACAATCAATAATTCTTGTTAAGAATATTTTTCTTTGATAATAAGAGCCTACTGAAGTATCCACCAGAGTATGCATGATTGACTTATCCAAATTCCACTGTATGCATTATATGTATGGGGTGTGAAGCCTATAGGTAGTTATTATGTTCTTACGTAGTTGGTTAGTCACGTGCTTTATGACAGTGCAATGCCTATTATGTTGTGACAGGTGCAATGCCCATTGTCATTATTATTCCTGTTCTATGATATGTGCGACCATATGGCAGTTTTAGCCAGTCAGTCATGTGTCATTGTATAAGGAGAGAGAATGTTCATTCGGTGATGGTGTTTGAGTCCGAATCATTCTGAGAGCGTTACACTTATTTGCTGAATATAGTAATGTACATTGGATAGTATAGTAAAATACATTGAGTTGAACAATGAAGGTTGCAGGTTTAAATGCTTTAACTCTTATTACTAGTGTCTATTCATACATGTCTAACCTGACTAAATTTATGTCCAAATGAAAGCCACTCCTTCTCAATCAATATCTGCATGAACAAGTATGTAAAACATGGAATGGTTAATGTACAGAAAACATGCACTGTACATACCATACGAAAGGATGCCGAGGAACCAATTTTATGTAAATGCCCTCAAAGGTCCACTGGATATACAGCATCTTCGCCACAAGCCACAAATTTACACAAACAAAAACAAGGACTATGTTACTACCATAGTGTCAGAATAAATGCCACAACTATGAAACTACGTACGTACTACATCATCCTAAGAGCAGTGAATCACAAATATGAAATGTTTGCTATCAATTACTAGTACTACAATGAAGCATCAATCTAGTGGCACATTGTACCAATAATATAATGAGTCTCCGCAAATACACTCAACCCAAAAGCTCCCAAGTACACTACAAGTTGGTTCTAGAGAGTACACACAGGTGCACAAGAAAGTGTAGCAACACACCTATGTACATATGTACATACCTCCAAACCACGAATAGTACGGTAGTAAGGGTCCAGCATGAGCATGGCTAGAGAGGAAAGCTGAGCAGTCCTGTCCCAACCATCAGTGCAGTGAATGAGAACAGAAGATTTGTTCTTTTCAATCAGTTCGGTTATGCGCACAGCACCATTAAGTATCGTCTGAAAAACAAAGGAGTGGATACTAACGGGTTGATATTCCAAAATTGATATCTACAAACCTTGATGTGATCAAGCCATCTTGTGTTCTCTAGATTTGACAAAAAATGAACATCATCTACTGATGGATAAACCATCTCCTTAATCTTCTTCAAACTAACAAATACAAAGGCATTAATCAAAGAATAACCTGAGTGTTAAGGACTACAAGCATTATACCTGTCTCTCATTACATGGATGTTCTCGATGTCAAGGAAAGAAAATTCAGTATTGGGATAATTATCGTCAAGCTCATAGCCACCTCCCATAGCCTAGATACAGTGCTTGAAGGCTTACATATTATAGCAATGTTCATATTACCAAGAATGAACTTACAATATTCACCAAAGCATTCACTCGAGGCCTGGCATCCACAATATATAGTTTATGTGAATGCTTATTTGCACGGAAAATAGCCTGTATGAGTTGTAAGTGAATACATGGACAAAGTGCAGATGCTAGACACATAAAATACACATTAATGTACTTGAAAATAATTTTCATCATCTTGACTACGTTTTCTTCCTGGGCCCACTAAAGGTTGACTGCAGCGTGTTATACTCGCAAAGGTTACTGGATGTAACCATGACAACGCCTGTAAAGAACAAGTTGAACTTGAAAGTTCGCACAATGACATCAAACGCTGGATTCACACACTGGCATTCTATTCCTGCTCCGGAACATCGCAGCAGCTTCCAATTCATCATCCTTGACAGACCTTGGGACAGCAAACTATATACGTACATATGTAGTAGAACATGTAAACGTTCAATACACTCAGCATAAGTACAACTCGATATTAAGAACTTACAACAGCAGGGTATGTTTCACACAATCCATAACTCTGATTGATGTATGTGATTCTCCAAGGAACACGATCTGTGCCTATACCCTACACATGTATGAACACAAGTACGTTGAAAGCAGCATTACTATGAAATGGTAGTGACTAGGCAGGAGAATAGCAAACACTCTACTGTTTATGTTATGTTGTGTTGGACTATAAACACGTACGTATGTACACAGGAGAAAATGCTCATGACTCACTACACCTGAATACAACTAAAGCTCAAGACCTAATCTGATTTTAAACGTAAATTTGAAAGTGACTTTGTACGGGTACCCAACTAAAGCAGTGTATCAATGGTTGGTTAGGCTGGACTGGATACAACTGTTACACTTATAATAATGATAACTGTACCATTCGTTTGAGTTCACTTTCAGCATCATAGACATTCCAGCCATCCTCTGGATAGGATTCACGAAAATGATAGGCAAACACATTCTATTTGTAAATTAAATATGAATTGAGGCAATAAAGTATACACAGATATGGTTGAATATCACAATAAACTCACTCCTCCTTGACTGACAGGAAAGGCCAAAATCTAAACATATTAAAGTACGTTCATACACACACACACACACACACACACACACACACACGCACACACAAACACACATGTCATCACCATAACAGACATATGTACGTACATGTAACTTCTCATACACTCCTTTCCTTGATTGCTCTTCTTGATTAAGAGCAAACTTGATACTCCGCATGTCCTAAGCAATATAATTCAAAAGTATACGTACAATTTACGTACGTGCTTACACTTGAGAACAGCCACTGGGTGTAGTAAGAGTGTAGTGTTGTGAGGCTATGGTAATACACTTCTTGAACATCCAAAGGATATTACAACTAAAAACTAACCAGTATATTACTTATTACTAACTACATTATGCATTTATGTTGAAGTTAAACAATATATGTATGCGCTACACATATGTACAAACATACATACGTAAGAATAGGTACTAAGCTATGTTATTACATTGTCAAGAGTATTCATCACTTCTTACTAGGACAGTTTCTTAACAACAACATGCCTTGTACTGGGCATAGATGCATGCAGTGAACTAGTTACAACAAACAAGATATAACAGCAGGTAGAATTGAGAACCAAGGGTTATGTTATGAAGAATATTTGACTGTACAGCACATTAAGTTTTTTGACATGAATGTATGGTATATACGTATATGTTTGTTTAAGCTAACCTAAAATGGCAAACATAAATGGAGTCTGTGTTAAAAAGCATACGCACTTTACAATGGAGTTCCAATCCATACAGTCCATCCTTTTTCTTAGATCTGCCAACTTTCTCAATGCTTGAAATAACTCCCAAGGGTATTTCCATAGTGAAAACATCTTCATCCTACAGTACCATAGATACAGTACACAAAATTAAAAAAACAGCTCTACGGGCGTTCTACACTTGATAATCTATGGATACTAGTAAGCACGTAGCAATGAAAACGTATGGGTCGAACTACAGGTGCAGCAAAAAAACGGGCATAGCATAGTATGTATCGTATGTATGTGTGGAATTCGTAGCCGAAAAAGTGTTAAATGCTAGATCCTCAGTTTTGCTGATATAGTGTGACCTTCAATCGGAGCTACTGTTTTCAAAGCCTCTTCATTTTCCTATGACAACGTAAACGTAACCATGAGTCTTCGCTTCGCTCGAAATCGAAGAAAAGCGTTCAAAAACACACTAAACAAGATCTACGAAAACTACAGAGAATTGAATGATAATATAAATTCTATAAATTAATATAATAAGATTGATTATACCACTGATAAATTAATATAATAAGATAGATTATGACCAATGACACTTCTTTCTTGGTCATTGATACCTGAGCGGCCCAATAAGGAAGGAATAAAGTGGTTTCTGATGGTTCCTTCAATGGGGTTCAGCTGAGCATCACTCACCAGTGCTGTTCTCAGGAGATAGGTCCATTCACTGATCAGGCCGTGTGTGAAGGCCCCATAAGCAGCTTGAGGCTCTGATTTTGCTATGTCAGAGGGTTGCTTGATTTCGTCGACCAACCCAAAGACTTGTCTTCAATGAAATCAGCCACAAAGGCTTCACTGCTGATTGGTGCTCCTAGGTAACTGGTCCCTTTTGTCGTGATTACAACATCTGATCTGTGGAAGGTGTTGGTAACTCTCTCAAGCTTATCAGGTTTTGTGACGATTACACTCTTCAAAGCGGGAAATACGTAGTCATAATCAAGCCCCCTTATGGAGAGGTTTTCCCACCATTCTTTCAAGTCTTCTATGTTCCCAGCAGCAGCGGTGTCATCTGCTAACCAGCTTTGCATTACGTTGTTCCTCACCTTGTCAATTAGAGGGTGGATGGCAGTGGCGTAAATGGCCATAACAAGGGGGTCACCTTGTGTAGTGCCCTCTTTTGACTGAATACTTTGTTGGTCCACGTAGAGATTGCTTACTTTTCTGTATGTGTTGCTGAGCTACAGCGGCAGACAGCATGGTGTGCACAATTATGGTATCTTAACTGCAACCAGCTTGGTGAATTTGATTGTTTCATGGACCCATTTACAGGGGATCAAAAGGGAACGCTAGACTTGGATGACTGGTTACCTACCCTTGAAAGGGCTGCCATGTGGAACCAGTGGACCGAAGAGGAGCAGTTCCTCCAGTTGGCAGGTCACCCGCAAGGAAGGGCTTTTTGTGAGTGGAACCTAATGTCCAGGGAGGATCATCAAGTCTACTCCAAGGCGTTGAAGGTTTTGAGGGAATGGGTGGACACAAGAGTACAAGCCCTTGCAGCCCAGGACTATCGCCACCTACATCAGCATGACAATGAGACAGTAGGAGATTTCGTCAGGCGTCTGGAATGTATCTTCCAGCTAGCATAAGGCACTGATGTCATGGTAGAAGAAACCTGACAGAGATTATCAGAGGGACAGTTACAGGAGGGCCTTAGGACGAGAATCTCGAGAGTCCAACAGTCTTGGGATCCTTGGACTACAATGCACTCTGCCTGGCTGCCAAGAATGAGGAGAAGAGGTTAACACAACTATCCAGGAGGCAACACCACCAAACCTCTGGGCCGTTCAAAGGTGTATTGACCCCAGCAGTTCGGCAGACACCCCCGACAGCAAGGGAGAAGGCCAAGTCTAAGCCATCTGACTCCAAGTCTGGTGCCCCGCCTGAGTGTTTCAACCGTGGCCACTGTGGACATCTCAAGCGAAATTGTCCCCACCCCTCTCCTGCTAGGACAGAAAGCAGAGGAGAGTCCACTACACAAACCTTGCTAAAATCTCAGGCGTTGCCCCTTTCAGTCCAGGGCACTGCTCTGGTCAAGGAGTCTTGAGGGGAGGGATGATGTGACAGATGACACTGACATTTCTACTCTTTTGACCCGTGGGATATATAATATATGTGTGTGTGTGTCAGCAATTAGGTAGGAAAGTGACAAATAGAGGTCTTTGTGTTGATTTGTGATATCAATGAGTAAGAATGTGTGTGTTCTGATGAAGACAATTGAAATAAGAGTTTTTACAGTATTCACGGTGCATAGTCGATCTAGTACGAATCTTGTCCTCGTCTGAACGTAGTTGCATTACACAACAACTGGGGTATTTGCCCTTGTAGGCAATCGAGCCAAAGTATCTGTTGAAAGCAGCAACCCTACCAGAGGCAGTTGAGCTATTACGTACATAAAATACAGTGAATCTACATTCATTAATACACACACATAAGTGAATAGGATATTGGTGAATAGATCAAAGCAGGCTAACACCGGTACAAGAGAATACAGGTGGAAAAAAATTATATAGGTAAATTAAATTCAAGTGAAATATTCCCTATTTGCACCTATAAATATACACATACATACGTATATGTGGTATGTTGCGTGGGCGACTTCAAAGGAAAAGCAGTGCACACATTTGTGATGTGTGCACACTTCCCTGATATATGAATACTTCATTTGATGTTGCATTGTGGATAATTGGTTGTTTCCTATTCACACGTCTACTAATCATTGCTCAACCAAAGGTGTGCTTTAAAAATTAATAGCAATTGATTGACACAACATACCGATAATAGCTAAAGTACCTCTCGAGAGGTACTTTAACTTTATGTAAAGCTCATACATACATTTCACTGACGAAATCATACGTACCTTAGATTCTGAATCAGCTCTGAAAAACAACTTGTAATTAGTACAATGCAGGGTTCCAGAGATTGAGCCATGAAATGGGTCCAATAAAGTGACTTGAGATACTGCAGAAAGAAACAAACGTAAATATGTGCGAAACTACACTCTGTACAAAATCACATAAATATATGCAGAGTATGCACAGATGTATGTGTTATACTACTGCATGTGTGGAAATTATGTTTTCATTGCGAACTTCCTAAAGAACTTCGAATGTACTTCGAGCTACGTAACTTCAAACGTATACTTAATTTGAGCCAATTTCGAGCTAACTTTGAGCCAACATTGGATGTACTTCGGGATTATCTTTGATTACCCTTTGGGCTAACTCTTGGTTGGTTGAATGTAGAATTGCATAGTACTCCTGTTTGAAAGGAATTGGAATGGAAAGGAATAAAAACACTTCAGAACCATAGCGAAGCGAAACCTCGGGCTAACTTTGATTAAACTTTGCTGGTAGAGAAAATGCCGAATGAACATCCAACTAATTTTGAATGTAATTCGAGTTAACTTCAACAGTACTTTGAGCAAACTTCAGACAAACTTTGAGCTAACTTTGAACGAACTCATAGTAACTTTGGGTAAACTTCACAATCAAAGTACAAATTTAGAAATGGAAACATAATTTCTGTACATGTCTACGTAGTTGTCATGCTTAAAAGGTACTACTACTACAACAATTTTGTCACCAGCCATAGACTGAAACTATTTGATCAAAGACAGTATCAAACAAATAGCTATTCAAGTGAGAAAAGAAATTCAATTTTGGGATTAAAGTTCTTGTAGTCCCTAAGAGGCGCCGAGGGGCGGAAAAGGGAAGGGATGGTCTAGCCCAAGTAGCGATTAGTTCACACCTGCCAATTAACAAATAACACTTATAGAGTTCATAATATTATGGTTCACCTTACATCATATACGTGTTAGGAGGACCATAGATACCCTTTGTTCAAGTATCTATGGGAGGACAGTGGGAAGCAAAGAAAGAATGGATCTAGTGTTGTATGGGTGGTTTTGTCCATTATATGATGATTCTTTGTCAGAAGATAGGTACTTTTTGCATTGTTCATCGTCAACATCGTCTCTAATCACTCTATAAATGCACAGCAGACAAACTACGTACGTTCATGACAGTTTTTCACTTGTACGTTTATCAGAGATAAAAGCAGAGATTATATTTAGGGCTGAATATGTTGGTTCTCCTTCCTTTATTTGCAATCCTTTGTTGAATGTATGGCACCACAGAATACATTTGATGATTGACAACTTGCTTGACCAGTCAGGAGACATACAATCGGATCATGTTCTTGCAAAATACCAGTAATACCGTTTATTTGACTGTCAGCTGGGTGAATAATTTGATCCTCTATAACACTTAACAATAATTAACTAATCTGAATCACTGAATATCATTGCCAAGATTCTTAACATTTCATTGGTGGATTGTCATGTGCTCAGGTGTGAAATGATTGCTCCTTGGGCCTGTATTTCCAAAAATTTCCCCATTCAATGGCTATTAATGGGTATTTGCCAGTTACTGGGTGTTAATTGATACCAGTCAATTAACTAATGTTACCATGGATTTTTTTCATTTGTAAAAATTCATAATATTATAGTTTCAATTATTCATCATGTAATATAAATTGGAATCATGTGTTAACAGCATGTAATATAAATTGAAAAACAAGTCAAGCTAATTGATAGACATAAATGTGGTCAGTCATGCTGTGTAGCTCCTTGATTTTTGTGATCTAAACAATTGGGGACCTTACATCGTGGTGTGCACTGTCTCATATATATGAGAATTCCTGTCAAAATGCTGTAAATAGTATCCGGGGAATAAGGATCATCAGCTTCATTGTACATGCTCTTGGCAACAAAGAGCTTCAGCCATTTTTCCATCTCAATCGGATCTTGGCAATTCATGTGAATATTAGTTAAAACAGTTAAACCATGGCACTTCGTGGTGTAGCGTCATTTGTCACATTCGCTTTGTTCGTGTGACAAATGATGGACACCACGAAGTGCCATGGTTTATCTATTACTTAACCCAACCTTTTGTCCTGATTCAACACATAATAATTGGTGGTTGATAAGATCATCCATGTAATATAGGAGATTTTTTCAAATGGGAAGATTTATGGTAACTTTAGTTGAGTTACGTAGTTTAAACCAAGGATTACGAGGGTAAATTGTCTTATTTTGCGTAAGATCCAAGGCAAAACCCAAGATGAACAAGAAGAATAAAACTATCATCAATAAAACTGTACACCAAATGGGCCATTGCTCATTTTTCCTACACATAATAAATTATAGCAACAAAATAATGCAATTGTGTTGCTACATGTAGTGCAAATTGAGCTGTTCCTATGTACATATCAGAATTACTGATAATACGTACAATGTAACGTAATCTGACATAATGAATAACTAGTCTACAAATGCATTTATTATCTGTAGCTGTAAGTTAGCATATGATGCAATACCAAAGTTCAAACATGAGTACATACATAACCATTTTATGTATGTACATACGTGTGTAGATGCAAAAATTGAAATCCAGACGCTTATAACAAATTATCAGGCTAGTTGTCTTACTAAGGGCACCATATGTACACATGTATCTATACGTACGTACATGCATTTAGGAAATATAATGTGCATATGTATTCATTAAAATAAAATTAATCTAACTATAAGACAATATGAATACATTCAGGCTACGTAAAAATCTGAGACAAACCTGATGAACATGGTAATTCACCAGGTAGCAAAAGAGGGTCTCCGGGTAAACTTGTTGCCTGGTTTGCTTGATGCAATGCCTACAACAGAGATAACATACATATGTACATACACCTTAAAGCCACTAATGTTAACAGGTACTAATTATAGTGATTTGGATAGTCAGCGATTTAGCTAACATTAATTGTAGCGAATATATATAAGTTTTTTGGAGAAGTACGGATGTTTGTGTTGTTATAATATGCCTTATATCCTAACCCTGCTTGTGTGTGCTTGATAGATATACATACTTACTGTATGTATGTAGCGTAAGTTAGTCATATTTAATGTACATAGCATAAATTAATGGTATGAATATCAATGTACGTATACATACCTAAGGTGACGGTTTTATTCATGATTATTAATTATAGCGAATTTAGCTAGTGATGCAAAAATTAGTAGTGTACTTGCAAACATTTGATTATTATCTTGAAAACGTTGTACTGTTTGTAGCATTACTACTGCAAGTATAGTTATTCAATGATATCCTTTCAACTTCATACATACGTATGTACGTACGTACTTCACGTTGAGAAACAGACGAAGTGAATGCATAGATAAACCTATGAAGGTTCAAGGAATATTCCATACAATCTTCCCTGTACAAACAGTACTACTCGGGCAACTGGCCAGAGGAGAACCAATAGATTCGAGTCAGGGTTTGATTTTACTCTTCATTTCAAAAATATTCCATATTGAATCAAATATTTTAACACTCTAAAAAATCAACAATTCACAAAATGACTGCTCCCTAAGGTTTAGTTTCAGCAAATGAAGAGCTCCACTAATGAAGAATTTAGAAGTGCAAAGACACCTAATCACTGGTGCTTATTACCTTACGCTGCTCAATTAACATCATGACAAGCAATTCCCTGGACTGATCCCCGGGAACAACTTATTTAATGTCCGATTGGTATTCTTCACGTACAAAGTTATCAGGCAGCAACGTTTCTATGCCGTACTTGACAGAGGGAGAATTGGGTAATTTGAAAGTGGGCATCATTAGCCATGGCTAGTACATAGGGTCTATGGCTAGGACCAGTATCTTCAAATATAGAAATAACTAGCTATGACAATGACCCTGACGTGAAGTTGTGTCAATGATTGTGTTTAGAGTGTTCGAGGCTCTCCACGTCTCATCACTGACAATGATAAGATCTTTTTTAATGGTTCAAGACAAGCACAATCCGGGTAATTCGTTCAAAATTTAATTATTCGCTCCAGCCCTTTAATCCAACTAGACAACTTGAATAAGAGACTACTTACTTCTGCTTCTTGCCTTTTTTTCGTAAAAGGGGATGACATTCTGTTCCAATTCTCAACTTCAATTGAGTGAGTTGAACCCTGTTATTAGATAAGAAATATTTGTTGGAGCACGCCCCCTACAACATGTCTTCGGTGAAAGGAGATCGTATCAAACTCGCCATACAATCCCAGCCCACGTTGGCGCCCAAACAGCCTTTATTGTTGGATTTTGAGCAAGATCTTCCTTTGAAGGACATTATCAAGGACGTTTGCGGGAGATGGGGAGTTAGCGATCCAGAAAAATACGCATTCATGTATGTAGATCCGCCTTCTCGCCAGCCAGGAAAATTTGGTTATATCACGGAAGAAAATCGATCCGAACTAGCGGATGGGGACATTCTCCGCGTAGCGTTTGCTCCTGCTCATCAAGCTAAAGATTTCTACAAGATGTTATCGTCAAACGATGCTCAAAAACAAAAATCTTGTTTTGAGCAGTTGCCCGCTTTTGCTAGAGACAGTACGTTCGCTGGTGAATTCATCCGAATGAGTGGTATGCCGCTTTTGATACAGATCATCGAAAAGGTTCCATCCCAGTCTGAAGTCGACATCCTTCAGCTGTCAAATATGCTGATATCTTTTGAAGAATTAATGGAACATGGTCAGGTTCCATGGACTTCAGTTACAGAACCGTTTATCTCTAAACTCATTAGTTTGGCTGTAAAGACGCGAGCCCATGATCTTATACGAGCACCAGTATTGGCACGTTGCTTCTCTATCTTGCAATCGGTGTTGATCAACCATTCTGAGTTTGCTCTGCTCATACTGCGTAACATCCGAGTTGAACAAGTCATGCCGTTTCTACAGAACAAAGCTGAAGCAGTGCAGCAAAATACTCTGGGTTTGATCAATGGGATGCTGCAGTCTTCCAGTAACCCCCACAGTGTTTATCAGCAACTGAGGGAAATGAAATACGGAAGAGCAATTCAATCGGAAATTATCGATCCACACAGTACTCCTCTCTCTCGTGAGTTGAGTCATCAATTATATGTGTATCAACAATTGTTGCTGAATCAGTATGAAAGGAAAATGTCCGAGCCTTTTTCTAAAGGTGTGGCAACTCATGATCAGGCTCTTCTGTTTCTACAGCAAAGTATACCTGAAGAGTTCTCTTCAGGTAGACCCATGAGCACACTGAACCCGAGCAATGATCAAGTGTGGAAACAGCTTGGGTTTACTGGACAAAACCCGTACAGTGATCTTGCTGAGGTCCCACCAGGTGTATTGGCGCTGGAGTTCATGGTTTATTTTGCTCGTAATAAGCGTGACACCTTTGTTCGCCTGTTGTTAACCAAAGACAATCCATGCCCATTTGCCCAAGCAAGCATTCGCCTTACTAAAATGCTGTGCCAGATATTCAAAGTTGGTGAGTCACCCTCTGATTTGGAAGTCAGCTATCTACCACCACTGGTTGGCAGTGATGCGCCTTTTGAAGAGTTGTTTTGCATTACTATTCAGCTTCTTTACAAAACCTGGAGAGAGATGCGTGCAGGAGAGTTGGATTTTGAGATGGTAATGCATGTTGTTCAAAAGCAGATTACGACGGTCATTCAGCAGGGACACAGCAGCAGTTCGTTCGAGAATCTGAGGCAGCGTTTTTTTGAGTACTCGTATCGCAAGATTGTTTCAGCTTCAGAAGAGAAAAGCCAACTTGTTGATGATTCAATATTGAAAGCAAAGCCAGTTATTGAACTGCGTGAAGCTATAATGCCTGAAATCAAGGAATTGATACGACAGCAGCGAATGAGATATCTGGTGGAAGGTGATTTCTTCCCTAAAGTAGGAAGACATAAACGAGGCCGGTCCTTTTATTGCCGTCTGTCACCAAATTTAAAAGTTCTACACTTTGGTGATGCCGAGGAAGGTACCTCACCACCCTCCTTGGATGCTCTGAAGAACAAAATTCCGGTGTCTGAGATGAGCTTGACCATAGGCAAAGACTGCCCACATGTGAAGTCAGCAAAAGGAAGACCTGAAGTTAACCTCGCTTTCAGTATTTTTTATGGGAATGACGAACACCTCGATTTCTCTCCACCAAATGATACCATTTTCAGTATCTGGGTGGATGGTCTCTCCCTATTGTGTAATCAAGGGATGGTCAGCAAACTTGCAGAAGATGATTTGAATACTCTACTGGTGATGGAGATGAAGCTCAGATTACTTGATGTTGAGAATGTCTCCATTCCCAAGGAGCCACCAGTTGTACCACCAGATCCTCCTAATTATGACTTTTACTACAAATTGGATTAGCCTAACAATGTGTGCTGAGTGTTCCTATTGTAGTGTGCATGTGTTGCACATTGTAGTTTAATGATGTGTTTTCATGATAACTTATTATAATTACAATAATTAATGGTGTTTCAATTTCAATTTGTAATAAATAATGATTCATATATGTAATATATATATTATACATAAGTATGTGAGAGTAGAGAATGAGATTATAATGATAATCATTATCACCCATTACAAAAATAGACTGACTTGTCATATTGTCCAATTTACTGTGAAATGCAATTAATGGTACGTGCATATAATATAGATAGAGATAGATAGATAATTATTATTATAGTGCAACATGTCAACAATACAGACACTAGGACATATTGTCCAATGAAGCACTTATAGACAGACAAAAATTATACACATGTAAAAACAACATGATCAGGAACAAAATCTGTCAGTCCACATAGTATAGATCTTCTTCATAATTGCTGGACTTCGACATGCAGCAGTCAGAATCAATACAACTTTAGCTTCATCATTCAAGGTTGGAAAATCAATATATTGCTCCATCATCTTCTTCATGAGGGGGAATCTACTGTAATATATATATATATATATATATACGTATACAATATATATATATATATATATATATATATATAGGAAATTATAACTTGTTTCACATTGTTACTTCGATAACATGTTATGCATGTATGTAGGCACATTTAGATTAATAACAATTTTGCAAAAAAGACCAAAGATTTATGTCATTCAAACTCATCAGTTAATGTATGACTCCCTTGAATAATATTTCAGCATTTGGGTTTCAGCATGTATACTTTTCTGTAACATGTACTTTTCTATAATACTGTTCTATACAAACACACACACGTGTGTGTACATACTGTACATACCCACACACAACACACACACACACTCAAGTGCACACAAATAAACAAACACACACAAATACACACACGTGTATATACATGCATACTGTGCACACACACACAAATCCTAACATACACAAATGTGTACACACATAAACACACACAAAATACAAACACACGCACAACACACACACACACACACACACACACACACACACACACACACACACACACACACACACACACACACACACACACACTCAAACACACACACACACACACACACACACACACACACACACACACACACACACACACACACACATGCACACGCACACATGTGCAAAGTGAGCAGAAAGGGTTACAGTAGGTATTTAGACACGTAGCTAGTAGCTAGTACAAAACAAATGTATAATGACTAATGAAATCAAGGTAATTTCTTTGTGAAAAGTACTTCCATTTTCTCCTCTTGGCCAACTTGAGGTTTGCTTGATGCATGGTTTGATGAACATACACAAATGTATTCACAATGGCCGGCCTATTGATGGAATACTTGGCAGATCAGGATACACAGTTGGGAAGAAGTCCGGCAGTATGTAATGTACAATGGATGAACATGGCAGTAAAGTTGAAATGGAGATTAACAAACTCACATCTGATCTGTTAATATCCAGTTTTGAAGTGAATGCCATACCAACCTTATTGCAATATGCAGTTGACAACCAATTCAGCAAACACCTGTTGAAAAAAGTTAGTCATGACTAATCAGTATTGTAATCAGCTCACTATGTGTGCACACTGTACGTATACCACGGCATTCATACCTATTGAACGGAGCAGGAGAAGTATAGATGCTCTGTCTTTAAGTCCTTCAGTGGACGGGTTCATAGTGAACACAACCTGGAGGTTCTTCATTACTTGTTGCATAAACTATTTATACAGTTCCTCAGAAGAATCCAACATCAGTCCGACTTTCTGGAAAGCTTCCTTGCACTGTGTCATGAGTGTGGTGAGTTCATCGCCTTCAAGAAGACCTGGAACCTACAGCACATGGACAATCCATTTGATAATATAGGTACAAGCTACAGAAAAAAAACTGATACAAAGAATTTATAATATCTGCATTTTGGTTAATATACATATGTTGATGTGTGTAATGTGAACAACATAGCTAGCACATGTGCACGATCATTGTGAAGA